>BSBM01000313.1:7490000-8090000 GCA_027924585.1 Larix kaempferi
TGAATTCATTACCCCTCCCTTAATTCCATTGGCTACATTAAGTAGGGGCTCCACTGTGTCCTTAATTGTTTAATCCACTATAACATTTTTGTCCTTTGTATCCACCTTTCACCCCCCAATTGTGTTGGTCTTAGATGCTTTCACCATGTATGCATCCATCATGTTTTAGTGACCCTCTATGTGGCCATCATGACATAATTGTTCAAAACAAGGAATTCAATATTGTAGTGATCCTCTATCAGACATCGAGTGCTCCGCATGTTTTCTTTGTTATTTCTTTTCTTTGGACATCTCCTATCTAGTCGGTTGGTTAAGGTGTCCAATTGATTTTAAACTTGTGTCAATCCTAAAGGTGATTCTATGAAACCCTTAGGAACCTACATGTGTATGTTGATATCTAACACTTAAGGTTATCAAGATATCCTATGTTGGGTGAGAGGAATTATTATATAAGACAAACATAAGATAAGATAAATTAAGTAGGGTCTCCACTGTGTCCTTGATTGTTTAATCCACTATAACATTTTTGTCCTCTGTATCCACCTTCCACCACCCATTGTGCTTGTCTTAGCTGCTTGCACCATATATGCATCCATTATGTATTCTTTCATATACTGCTCTGGTACAAGGAATACTGTATTCCTAGATGTGTGATATTTTTTTCGCATGGGATGCCTATTGGGATAATGTCCCTATGACTTATAGATTTTGCACTAGTATGGTTTTCTTCCCATCGGTAAGGTGTTTGATGTGGCCATCATGACATAATTGTTCAAAACAAGGAATTCAATATTGTAGTGACCCTCTAACAGACATCGAGTGCTCTGCATGTCTTCTTTGTTATTTCTTTTCTTTGGGCATCTCCTACAGGAGGTTGGTTAAGGTCTCCAATTGATTTTAAACTTGTGTCAATCCTAAAGGTGATTCTATGAAACCCTTAGCAACCTACATGTGTATGTTGATATCTAACACTTAAGGTTATCAAGATATCCTATGTTGGGTGAGAGGAATTATTATATAAGGTTGTAGCCCCATTCACTGATAGATTTCATAATAGTCTTGCTACATAAATAGAAGACCAAGGTTGGGAATGGAACTCGAAACCTCTTCTACATGAACTAAAAGACCATGTCATTGGTGTCTTTCAGCAAAGTACCTGCAATCATAGGGCTTGTTTTCATTCCAATAGCTTGCATTATACACTTGCTAGAATGTAGAAAAACCAACAAGGGAACGAGACTAAAAGTTCTTACACATGGATATGGATCCGTATCCAAAAGAACAAACTGACGCATTTTGCAAGGTACCTAGTACGACTAGACATGCCAAAATTCTTGCCATTGTGACTAGACATGCCCCACTTGAGTCTCTCATTTTCCCTATACCTCCCTCATATGGAATCCCTCAACCACTCCTTATACCTCCATCTTCTTGGAAACGCACCATGGTATTCTCTATGGCTCTTATACTTTCTTCATAATTTACTCTACCATTATCTAATATGACTTCTCCCCTCATTCTCAAGTCACCTAGTTGGATTTTAGGGATCACTTATCTCCATAAATTTCAACTTTAACTCATATTTTCACTTCTGAATTCATTACCCCTCCCTTAATTCCATTGGCTCCCCCATCATGTGAAGTTTACACTTTGATTGGGTGTGGTGAAATATTCATTATTCCTTTCTCTACAAACAATATTTTAAACCACAAAGTTATTAAATATTCCATCCTTCTTGGACATTCCTCAAAGTATGTTTTATCCATGTTATATTTGTTAGAAAATTCCACAATGTATTCCAAGAGCTAGGCTAGTTTGTTAGAAATTTCCATGATGTATTCCAACATCTATGCTATAATATTGTTGGAACATTTAAACCATTTAAACCTAGTTACATCTAGGGTATAATATTGTTGGAACATTTAAATAATTTAAACGTAGTACATTTAATGTGAAATTTATATTGTTAGACTACGTTTAATGTGAAATTTATATTGTTAGACTACGTTTAATGTGAAATTTATATTGTTAGACTATAAATGAATCAATTAATCAATTAAAGGAATTAAAAAAAAACAAAAGGAATTAAAAAATACAAAAGGAAATAAAAAATACAAAAGGAAATAAAAAAAAAAAAAATTTATAATCAATCAATCAATTAAAGGAATTAAAAAAAACAAAAGGAATTAAAAAAAATAAAAGGAAAGAAAAAAGAAGTTATAATCAATTAATCAATTAAAGGAATTAAAAAAAAAAAGGAATTAAAAAAAAACAAAAGGAAATAAAAAAAAAATATAAAAGTTTATATTGTTAGACTAGAAATGAATCAATTAATCAACTATAAAGGAATTAATTAAAAACAAAACAAATACAGAAATGAAGGAATGTTTTTTCAAAAAAAAAAACAAACCAAAAATCCTTGTTGCCAATTTCAAACACTGGCAAACGCTAATATGGGGATCCTTCTTGCCAATTTCAAACATTGATATGGATTTTCCATTGCTAGATCAAGCGGGAAAACGGTTTTCATTTGGTCCAAAGAGCACGCAGCGCCAGGTGTTGATCTAGGCCCAAACAATATCCAAAGAGCACTCATTGCAGAAAGTTGATCTTTGCATTTTTCGTTTGCTGGAACAAGCTGTGTGTGTGTTTGGTTAGTCAGTCTCCAGATAGCACGCATGCGAGAATAGCAGAGCGAGGTTTTAATTTGGGCTTTTTTCCGGCTTCCAGGACTTCTTGAGTTGATCTAGGCATTTTTCATCTACCGAAATAGGCTGTGTGTGTTTGGTTAGTCAAAGACTCTAAAGAGCACGCATTCAGGTTTCGAATCCATTCAGAAATGAACACAGGTACTTTCTTCATATGTCACAGAAAGTTGACTGGTTGCACTTATAGAGGCATTTTCTAAGGTTCTTTCTCAGATTAAAGTTAGTTTTAGATTTTTTTCCATTTTTTCTTGACGACATTAATATTACAAAATTTACTAGTAAGATACAGGTACTTTCTTCATATCTCACAGAAAGTTGACTGGTTGCACTTATAGAAGCATTTTCTAAGGTTCTTTCTCAGATTAAAGTTAGTTTTAGATTTTTTTCCATTTTTTCTTGACGACATTAATATTACAAAATTTACTAGTAAGATAAAACATTCAGATCCAAACAAATTTGAAACATCAATGCACTAAACATTCATGTTAATATCTATTGAAATTAGTCCACAACAGTTTTCAGAAAACAGATAAAGGATATATATGTGCTTATTAAGAGGAATGATTTATAAAATACATTGAGGCTAGTTAATTTGAGCTATCTCTAATTACTAGTATAATTATAGTAGTTCAGCAGCAGAGGAAAAGGAATCCTGGCACTGACTTTTGGCCTTTATATTTTCAAATCCAGAAGGAAGAAGGCTTAACAAACCCTTCCAGATTTAATTTAGTTCTCTCCCATTATCTGAAGCAGAATTTGAGCATTTGAATGTTATATCTCTGTCTATAGATAAATAGGATAATTCTGAAGCGATCTCAGTCAGAATTTACATTTGAAGACATAGGGGGATTCATCCCACTCATGGATTGAGAAAGTGGAAGCTTTCTTGAATGTCCGTTCTACATAGATGTAAACTTCTTGCAGCGATCAGAGTGTTTTGAGTAGAATTTATTGGTTATAACTCTGTTTGCAGAGTAAAAGGAAAATTCTAATCGATTTCAGATAGAAATTTCATTTGAAGGCGTAGGGAGAGTCACTCCCACTCTTGGTTGGATACAGTGGAAGTTATTCACCAGCATACATGCACAACTCTACGATCTATCAGACTTTAAAGAGATGATAGGAAACTAGCCTCCCTATTACATTTTATTATTGGCCTAAATAGGCTCTCGGTTATGCAAAGCTGAATTTGATAAAAAATAATTTGATTAACTATTGTACTCAACCAATTTGGTTAAAAACCACGACCTTTTTTTTATATACAATATTCGTTTATGTGAAATAAAAAAGTATAATTACAGTAGCATTAAATAGAATTGATTACAACTAAAAAATTACTAGCATATGGTTTACTCTAAAACCGTAAACCAGTGACAGATAGTACCCGTTTAGACATGTAAGCAGAGGATTACCATCCTTATGACACAAGTACTAGTATTTAATCTATGTAACTCAGCATGTATAGAGATTATAAGGCTTTTATTCTAGAAATGCTCTGTACTAGGATTCTTACTTGTAAGGCATAAGTCATGGTTACACGGATCATGAAAGCAGTACTAGCATCACTGAATTGCCCATATAACATATGATTGGTAATTCAGCCAAATAACGCAGAAACATAAGGAGAGGAATCCTTGTCTCGATCTTTAGTTATAAAATAAGAACATTTAAAACAACAGACGACATTAATATTACAAAATTTACCAGTAAGATAAGACATTCAGATCCAAACAAATTTGAAACATCAATGCACTTAACATTCGTGTTAATATCTATTGAAATTAGTCCACAACAGTTTTCAGAAAACAGATAAAGGATATCGTCTTCCTCATGCTCATATCCCAGTGTATAAACAAACCATATCCCAATATAGAAACAAAATACTTTTCCTAGTATATCATTGTTGAAACCCCAAGAAATTAATTTAGGAATATTGTTCAAGGTTTATCCTCAATTAATTATTACAATCAAAACTAACTTAAATTTATATTCCTGTTCCCTTATGGTTTTAAGGAAAACAGTTCCAGTAGATCTGTCGAGTCCCAGGGGTCTTACTCGTTGAGCCACGCATGTTGCATCAGTGCCCGGCATATGGTCTCGATATAATTTGACCAAAATACACATCCACGATCCACATATCTGAGATAGAGAAAAAGAAAAAATATGAATAAGTAAAAATATGAAAAAAAAATTAATATAACATGAAGTGGTTGCAGAATTTCTGATTTTGCAGCTGCTTCTTATTATAGAGCTAGACACCAATTAATAATTAAAATAAGGCTAAAAAATTTAAATCAAACTAAATATTACCTTCAAACAAAATATATATAAGTATCTACATATACTGGGACAAAAATCAAAATGATACTATGATTTCTTCACAAAATCACTGGAACTGGGGTTGACGAAGATATTTATGCCTGTTGTATTAATAACTGCTTTACCAGTAGATTTTTTGAGCCTCTTCTTAAGCTCACACACCTTGGCCTGGTGTTGTTCATTTAGCAATCTTTTCTCTGTTTTGAGATCTCCAATTCCACCTTTAAGATCTATAATTTGTTGTACCATTGAATACATGGTAGGCTGATAATAATCTACCAAATTCCTACAATTAGCAGTACAACCTTGCTTTTCACCCACATCCATATTTGTTGCTTGTTGTTGACTATCTGAAACATTTGATTCTTCGTTAATTTTCTGAAGCGTTACATCTATACTAGGACCAGAAGGTTGAGAATTCTGTTGTTCTTGTTTTTTAACTTTTTCTACAACTACATTAGAACTCTTCTCAAATCTTTTTTCACATTCTGGAGTGACATTATCAGAGTCTGTCACTACCTCGTTCTCCCTCTTTTGCGGATCTGCATTAGGTTTTGATTCATCATGATCTGGTATGTCAATGACCGAAATTGTTTCTGGCTGATCTCTCTGCTTGTTTTCTTTTGCCTTACTATACCTAGCATAGTCGGATAGAAGACGGGATTGTCTTTTGGATTTTACATTATTTACAGGCCTGCCAGCAGTCTTTCTAGGTCACAGATTTCTTATTGGTGGAACATCTTTTTTGCTTAAAGACTTGTGATCTTCAATCTGGTCCTTTTTTAACATCCTTTGTGCAAAATCATTTTTCACTATATTGCTAGAAACGTTGTTTGTTCAACTGTAGCATAATTTTGAACAGTATAAGATACTGCATTTACATTGCTAAGCTTAGGAACATCCATTTGAACCAAATCTTTTAATTTATTCAAATTATTCAACAAACGAACAACCCCAAAACTTTCTAAAATAGAATCAATAATATCATCCAGGGATTCATTATAAAGATGAGATTGACAGTGTGTTTGAGCAACTATACCTATGAATTCACTGCAGTTCGGTGACAGAGGCATTGAATCCGTCAATTGCACAGTAAATGTGGGTTTAATCTTGGTTATATTTTCACTCAAGAATTTATCCTGGCATCGTGAAACCTCTTCACTGCGTAGTGGCTGAACATCCCCCTGGACATAGAACTCTGAGTGAACCTGATTTTCTTTCGCTGGCTCCAATGAGACTGATTCCTCATTGAAAGAATATGTTGGATCAGGGTGGTCAAGAGTGGTATCCACAGGAAAGGATATTTTAGTTTCGGGGATAGAAGTTTGATCCATATCTGGAGGGGAAGGATACTCAACATCTGGGGCTGGTGCTAACTGTTCCGATATCCCCCTATCGAACCCATTTCTTTCTAAGAAGTCAAGCCATGTTTGGCCCAATTACTTAAGATGGAACTCAACGAGGATTCTAATTAGGATGAAATGACGTAAAACCTGTTTGGATTCCTTATATGTTCCATGATAGCGCGATGACATAGCTTTGAGGCTAAGCAATAGGAAATGGGGTAAGTTCAACTGAAACCCCAATGTGGCCATGAAAAGCCTAACATGATACCTCAAAACATTGCTATATCGACCGTCATAGGTGATAAAATAACAGATAGGTTTAAACATATTCCTCCATTTAGGTTTGAAATAGGTCAAAGCCATACCTTTAGTATATTGCTCAGGATCGATAGGCTTATCTAATAGCTGCTTCCATGGCACATTCTTGAGCTGCGCGTGATTGCCCCATTTATCACCCTCATTTGACAGACCCGTGGCCACAGCAATGAAGTCCTCATCAATCTGGAATTTTAGATCCCCAACCGCAACTGTTTCTCCATCAAACGATTTAGCGAAGGCTACTGTGACTCCTCTACTATAGCCACAAAATTTCCTGATGAATTCTATCCACCCAGCTCTCTCAAAACCCTTGAGAATTTCAGAATCCGATTCAACAGCAGTTGCATTGTCAGGTTCAAATCTGCAAAGATTCCCCATGACCACAATGGGTGACACATGATTCCAGAACTTAGGAATTCAGCGAGAAAAAAACAGAACAA
Organism: Larix kaempferi; assembly: GCA_027924585.1. Classification (NCBI taxonomy): domain Eukaryota; kingdom Viridiplantae; phylum Streptophyta; class Pinopsida; order Pinales; family Pinaceae; genus Larix; species Larix kaempferi. The sequence goes on from BSBM01000313.1 coordinate 7,497,132, forward strand.
GACATAGACTGAACCAGAATAGGCAACACAGGATTCCAAAACTTAGGATTTCAGCAAGAAAAAAACAGAACGAGACAGAGACTGAACCAGAACAGGTAACACATGATTCCAAAACTTAGGATTTCAGCGAGAAAAAAACATAACAAGACTGAGAGTGAACCATAATTTTGATGGGTGAATGCATTGTAAAAACCTTCCCACAGGAAACAGCCGAAAGGTATGGTCCTCACCTCTTTGGCTTGTTAGTTTTTCGAGAAGTATTAAGAACCAGAATAGGAAACACAGGATTCCAAAACTTAGGATTGCAGCGAGAAAAAAATAGAACTAGCCCGAGAGTGAACCAGAATTTTGATGGGTGAATGCATTGTAAAAACCATCCCACAGGAAACATCCAGAAGGTATGGTCCTTACCACCTTGGCTTGTCATTTTTTTGAGAAGTATTAAGATAGGGCGTGTCAAGTAATAACTGCTAAGGTATAGAGACTGAGGTATGGTCCTCACCGCCTTTGGCTTGGCGTGTCAAGTAATAACTGACAAGGTATAGAGACTGAGGTATGGTCCTCACTGCCTTTGGCTTGGTGTGTCAAGTAATAACTGACAAGGTACATAGACTGCAAGTGCTGCATTAATAATATATGCATGAGAGGGATAGGTGTCGTTTAGGAAGTCTAGATTTTACTATCACGACATGTCTTCACGTATAGCGTTCACCATCGAGTATGCCACGTCTGGGAGCTGTAATGATATAATTTGCTAAGGTGGAGAGAAGACCTGTGTTTTATTGATGCCACGTCAGGGAGCTGTAATGATAGCATATGCTATGGTGGAGAGGAGACCTCGGTTTTATTAACAAGTGGAATGTAAGGACCTGATGAGAAAGTACACATCATCCCAATGAATGAATCGAGTTTATTCATTTCATTTACTAAATGAAGTCAATGGTGTTTGAAAAATTAATGGCATCAAATCGAAATAATGGAGAAATAAGTATCTAAAGATATGTGACACATGGCGAAGTGCTAAATCATTAAAGTTTATATTTATTCTTTGATTAAAGTTGTGGAATGTGTAAATGGTTTGATCTTAGGATGTTTAAACATGATATTTGGATGTGCTTCATCAACTAATGTTGAATGTCGACATAATATTAAAAAAATAAAGTTTGTTCACTTCAATTACTATCAAATACTATTCTAGACTAGACAACTATCCATGTGTGTGTGAGAATCCAAGGATTGTGTCCCTTCTCGATTCTCAGAATATGCCAAGCATTAAAGAACAAGGGAAAGTAATCTTTTGTAATGAATTTCATAAAGTTAGGAAATCAAGGGACAAACTTCCATTAATCAAGGACTGGTTGGAAGGTCTAGTTAGGATTCTATTCAATTTTCATTCAAATATATATATATTATAATATATATATATTTGAATGAAAATTCAACTACTAACAAACCAGGGTTTGAAAGATGGCATTACGAAATCAATTGGAAAATCAACCTTTTAACTCATGTTGAATTATTAGGCAATTGAGGCTCGCCATTCCACGTTTATGCATGGACTAGTAACTACAAATTATCAAGAGAAAGGGTCGAGTTAGGTTCATAATAGGCATATTGAGTCGCAATTGAATGAAGGGGTCAATTATTGAATACCATGGCAAACAATTCAATAATAAAAAATAGTAAATAAAATGAATTGATATAATATAAATGGTGCTTAGAGATCTTGGAACAAAAATCAATTGTTAACATAGACCATAGTCTTTCTCAGACAATGTTGATAAATTATCACTGATCCCATACACATGCCTATATTTTATGATATCAAATATATACTATTACCCAAAAGTATGTTCTAACAAATTAAAATATGTTTATAAATCATCTTGAATTTTATAGGTGAAAGAAATACAAATTTATTCATGAAGTTGGACATATAATCATCCCAAATGCAATAAACTCAAAGTTTGATCGCTAAAATTTTATCTATACTTTTTTAACATGTATTAGCTATGTACATTTCAAAAAAAATCTCCATACTCTTTGAAAAGTAATTACTAGTTAATATTATTTAATGTTTTGATGGGGATTGTTTGACAAATACTTTATGAGTAACACTAGGAATTTATTTGGAAATAAACTTAAACTATTGATATTGATTAGTAGAGGTATTACAAAGAAGTGATGGTTCATTTGTTTCACAATTTCAATGAAGACAATTACCATTTCCCTTATACCTGCATTTTGGTGATCTAGAATAAGCTGCAGAATTCCATTAAGTTGATGCATAGTTAACAAAAAACAAAATAATTGAACTATCATTCCTCTTTTGGATTCCATGCTTTCAGTCATGGAATCCAAAAGGTGAATCATTTATAAATGATGTCAATGGATATCCATAAGTGAAGCAGCATAACACCGCATTCTTGACATCTCCATCTAAAAATTGAATGGCTCATATTGTAGAAATTATACCAATGAAAGTTTAAATCCTAAAATAGAAATAAATAGCCATGCATGTAAATATTACCTGGGCAGCTAGGCCCATTGTCATTTATAATGAATATGCTGGTAAAGCCTTAAAATGGGGGGACCCATTCAATTTTGTGAAAAATTCTCTTGTGCTTGTGCTAGAGGGAAAGCTAACATGTGTTAGATTTCCTCCATGGTCCCTTGTGCTTGTGCTGGAAGCACATCTAACATGCACTATGCCATTCCCTTATGCTTTTGCTATAAGGACAGCTAACATTGATTAGATTTTCTTCATGGTGCAATGTGGTTGTATGGGTTGGAAAGCTAACACATGTTAGATTTAATTCAGCTTGCCATGTTCTTGTGAAAAATGCCCTTGTACTTGTGCTAGAGAGAAATATAACATGTGTTAGATTTCCTTCATGGTGCAATGTATCCGATTGCAATGCTCTTGTATTGGTAGGAAACATAACAAGTGTTAGCTTTCATTCAACATCCAATTTTTTTGTTGTAAATGTCATTGTGTTGGTGTTGAAAACACATCCAACATGCACTATGCATTGTCCTTATGCTTTTGGTTTCAGGAAAGCAAACATTCATCATATTTTCTTCATGGTGCAATGTGGTTGAACCAGTATGAAATCTAACACATGTTAGCTTTCATTCACCATGCAATTTTCTTGTGAAAAAACCCCTTCTACTTCTGCTTGAGGGAAAGCTAACACGTGTTATATTTCCTTCATGGTGCTATGTATTTGATTTCAATGTTCTTGTACTGGTAGGAAACCTAACACATGTTAGCTTTCATTCACCAAATAATTTTGTTGTTCTAAATGCCCTTGTCCTTGTGCTGGAAGCACATCTAACATCCACTATGAAATGACCTTATGCTTTTGCTACAAGGAAAGCTAACATTCATTAGATTGTCTCCATGATGCAATGTGGTGTACGGGGAGGAAAGCTAACACATGTTAGCTTTCATTGACCATGCAAAGTTCTTGTGAAAAATGTCGTGTTGTTTGTGCTAGATGGAAAGCTAACACGTGTTAGATTTCCTTCATGGTCCAATGTATTTGATTGCAATGTTCTTGTACTAGTATGAAACTTAACACCTGTTATATTTCATTCACCATGTGATTTTGTTGTTCTAAATGCCCTTGTGCTTGTGCTGGAAGCACATCTAACATGCACTATGCCATTCCCTTATGCTTTTGCTATAAGGACAGCTAACATTCATTACATTTTATTCATGGTGCAATGTGGTTGTATGGGTAGGAAAGCTAACACGTGTTAGATTTAATTCACCATGCCATGTTCTTGTGAAAAAATGCCCTTGTACTTGTGCTATAGAGAAATATAACATGTGTTAGATTTCCTTCATGGTGCAATGTTTTCGATTGTGATGCTCTTGTATTGGTAGGAAACATAACACGTGTTAGCTTTCATTCAACATCCAATTTTTTTTTTGTAAATGCCCTTGTGCTTGTGCTTGTATTGTAAGGATATCTGTCACATGCAAGATATTCCAATTTATGCAATGTTGTTATTAGAAATGGCCTTGTTCTTAGGGCTAAAGAAAGCTAGCGAAAGTCAATTTGTTACTAGTGGAATGTTGTTATTAGTGATGTGTTTATGAGCTTTTGTTTGGAGAAATAATTTTTTTATTCAAATATAAAACAAAGCTAGAAATCTAATTTTTACTTCCATAATTTGAACATTTGGTAATAGTTTTTAACTATTTATTTCAGAAATGATGGAATGCCAAGCAAGTGAGATTTCAAAGGAGTCATCCCAGAAAAAAAGGAAACTTAAAAAAAACACCACGAAAAACATCTTTACATGGTATGGTTGTTTCAAACTTAGTTTATATTTTGTTATAAATGATTACACAATCGAATTTCTTGTACTAAGATTGACCATGGTTAGAACTTTCTTCATCTTGATTATATTAATGAAATGATGTGTTAGAAGAGGATTTGTAAATATTTTATAATCGATGTGTTTTTTGTCCATCAAAAGTTATTTAAATATGTTTCTACAATTGATTTTAGATGCCAAGAAGAATGATGCTAGTGGGGTTGCAAAGAAAGTATCAAAGAAAAAAGGTAATGAAAATACGACACAATTCATGTATCGTGGTATTGGTATGCATTTTGATCTAGTTTATAGTCATTTACTAATAGTTATAGGATATTTTAGTATGAAATTTGAGACTAAATAAAGTTTGATATATCATGATTTTGGGTTGCAAGCTTGCATACAACATTAACTTCCTTGTTATGTATTCTCAGGTAGATAAATAATGTTTGTTATTTCATGTTTTTAAATCCAATTGAAATTATAAACAAAGTTTTCTACTATTATTTCCAAATACGATAGAGCCTGGTGCAGTTCGGATTCAAACTAAAGCAATTGGCAAAAAAAGAAAAGAAATTGATACACAAACAATGCCTCCATCTGGCATGGTAGTTTTATACGTTATCTATTCTCCTTTATAATTTTTTATATAAGATGGTCCTTATGCAAAATATATGATAGAATTTGTAAAAATTATTTCTTTTCAATTTATGCTAATAATAAATTCTTTTTTTATCAGAATCTTTCGGTTCAAAAGGAAACAAAATGATAGGTTCATCAACAAAAAAACAAAGAAGGAGTTCACCCCAGATTGCAATTTCAACATCTATTAACACTTCAGTTTTTGAAATGATCAGATAGTTTAATACTCCCAATAAATTTGAGTTTGTGAGGGACTGGTATATTCAAATAGATACTCCTTCAAATATGTACCCCGATATGTATCTATTTGGATCCACAGATGGATAAAATCCAGATATATTGGGAATAATTGTTAGCTGTTATGTTGATGGTGATAGTGCTATTATATTTCAAGTGGAGGTTGTAAAAGAAAATGAAGTCAAATTAGTTTCTTGCCAAGTGGAGTACAACAAATTTAGACCAGATTTGGTAGAGGCTTCAAGTTTGGATGCCTCATATACAATAAAAGACTCAATGTTTAAGTTGGATAGTTTTGAGAGCTTCGATAAATTTGGGTTAACCAATTCCGCAGATCTTTTAGAACGTATCACTAACGTTCTAAAATATCGCAATCTCAAATGCATGAAAACATCATCTGTCCTTATTTATTTGCATCAAAGAGGAAAATTACCTACTAAAATACTAGATGATAAACTTGATGCACATTTACTTGCTTTGAGAAGGGTATATCTAAAAGACCTGGAAGTGACCATTGTAGGTAGTGAATTCATACCTACTGCATAATTTCAGAAGGCTAGTAAAGTTGAATCTCATATGGTAAAGCTAGCAGATCAATGTGATGAAATTCACGAGGCCTTTAAGTAATGTTACTTATTTTCAACAACTTTTAGAAGAAATGTTGATGTTGAAAGATGTAAAGAAGCCCCCAAAGTTTTTAAGTTGAGATCACGGGATGATTGCAATGTTCAACTATTATTGAAATCATTCCTAGAGAAATTTCAAACAACATTGCCTGATGCTCTTCTGATTCCATTCGATATCAACGAGTCTGATCCACTAGTGAACCTTGTCAAAATTTTGAACGAGACAGATATAAATGCCAAGAACATCAACTTTTGGATAGTTGATGGCCAACACACCATTCAGTCAGCCAAAGAGATTCTAAAAAATCCTAACTATAGTGTTTCTGTGGAGGCAAAGAAAAAGTATAAAGAATGTAGTGCTCAATTCTTGGATCCTTCAGTTTAACCAAGTGTTGTGATTCGCATTTGCTGTCAATTAAATTTTGCAAATAAGGTGTTCTTCAAAACACCATTCATTGATTCTGTGCGCTCTACAAGAAATTTCTTAATTGCAAATGACAAATTAAAGAGAAGGAGGATTGGAAATTCAAAGACAACAGAAGACAAGGTATGTAATTTTTATTATCTTCGCACTTCATGGTTTATTAGTTTCATATTCATAGTGAAATCTTATTAGTATATATTGACTTATTTTTATCTACATTGAATTCTTATTAGTTTATATTTACTTTTTTACAGGTTGATGATGAAATGTTGTGCTCATTCTTCGATTGTGCAATTTCAAATTTCGTTGATAAAAAAATTCTATTGTATCTTGATCAAGCTGTTTGGGATAAATGGGACACTGTTTTTAATTGTTACCAACTTGGCACATTGAGGTGTTCTCCCAGTCAACCAGATTTTGAAAAGTACAAGACAAATACCTTACAGAGTTTGACAGCTGCTACTTTTCGCCCCCTTCAAGGACTAACCATTGAAGAGATTACTGCTATGGCAGATAAGCTATTGGATGGAACTATTTGGTTTTCTATTCCAATGAACCATCCAACCAATGCAATAAAATTAAAAGACTATTGTTCTGAATTGAAAACCAATAGAATAGTCTTAGATGCAATGGTTGAATATTGTCAAGATCACGATGAGAAATTGAATGATAAGACTCTTACAACATTCAATATCATCGAGCATTATGAAATTGATGATATCATTTTTTCCAACTTTTGCAAAACTGTTGCAGGATCAACTTTTGTGAAAGGAACAAGAAATACAAAAATAGAGTCCCTTTCTCAGCAAGCATGTGGTGTCCTTGACAGAATAATAAATGGATCAACAAGCATACAACAAGTTGACAACAATTTTGAATTTGGTTGCCTTTTGGGGGGACTAGGTCTTCTGTCAACACTTTTGCACTCTTTTCCTCATCAGTTGCAGCCAAATCTATGGACTGACCTTGTTGTTTTGGATACGTTGGATTTGAAAAAGGAAGCATTCAACAAGGGTTATTATCTAGAATTTTTTCGATTTTTGATAAAAAAATAATGAGTTGGATGACTTTACTATGGTTCTCTTTGCAGAACTTTGGTCATTTAATGATGTGTAGTAGGCTTTGGAAATTGCAATAAAGAAGTTCAGGTTCAACTACAACATGACTATTGGCCTTTATGAATATCAAAAACAAAATAGTTATTATAGTCATGATAATGTCTTGACTATACATTTCTATACTTCAGACTTAAAGAAATTTGAGGCTTCAAAATACACTCACAATTTTGAAGACACAATTGATGAAAGCGAGAGAGATTTTGATTTCTAGATGGATTTATTAGAAAAGAATCAACAATGTAGTGATGCAAAAGTGATTATTTCTCTTTATGCGGGGACCAATTTGATCAAGGCTTGTTCTACATATAAAAGGAGAATTGCATGCATTGTACAAATAGAGTCACAAAGGACAAACATGTGGGATATTCACAACTCTTTTCAGCTGACAAACACAAGATCCACCAACTTTATGGAAAATTCAGGTAATACACTTCCTTTGTTGTTTATATCTTGATTTTATGTTGTTTAGATTTCTTAATTGTAAAGCTTTTTACTACATTGACTACTGATGGATGTTGTAAAACAGAAAATAATGATTGTGGGCAACAGAGCAATAATCAACATAGTGTGGACAATGTTGAGAAAAGTTTGGACATAGAAATAAAAGGAGACGAATATATCCTACTACGTACATAAATTTCTTGGTTGTTTCTCTTGTTATTTTCTTAAATGTTCAATTATCAAACCCAAGATCCATCAACTTCCTTTGTTGTTTCTATTTTTATTTTATGTTGATTGGCTTTCTTAATTGACAAGTATTTTTACTAATTTGACTATTGATGGAGAATGTAAAATAGAAAATGATGATTGTGGGAAACAATGCAAGAATCAAAATATTTTGTACAATGTTGAAAAAAGTATGGAGATGGAAATAGAAGGAGAAGGAGATAGCATACCAGGTACATAAATTTATTGGTTGTTTCTCTTGTTATTTTCTTATCTGTTCAATAATCAAACCCAAGATCCATCAACGTGCTTTGTTGAACTTATGTTTCTATTTTATGTTGTTTAGCTTTCTTAATTGGCAAGTTTTTTACTAATTTGACTATTGATGGAGATTGTAAAATAGAAAATGAAGATTGTGGCAAACAATGCAACAATCAATATATTTTGGACAATGTTGAAAAACGTCTAGACATGGAAATAGAAGGAGAAGGAGATAGCATACTAGGTGCATAATTTGTTTCATTTTCATCTTGTTATATTTTTAAATTTATTTAATTGTCACTTTTTATAACAAATTTTGAATTTGTATAATAGGGAAATATAAGAACAAAGGCATTAATGAAGACAATGAGCATGATATATCATAAGGCCATTGATAATACAACAGCTGTCATTGCGGAAGGATATATTTTTTCAGTACATATTTTTGTGTGGTAGTTGGATTAGCCGGCTCATTTTTATCATATCTAGAATATTCTTTGAAAAATATCTTGTGGTTGCTACTATTAAACTACTACAGTCTCTAATAAGATATGGAGCACATTACATCATTTTTATTTTATTTTTAGTCTGAGATTTCTTCTTGTGGTTCATATGGATGGGGTAATATTTTTTTGTTCCAGTCAAATCACATTATAGTTCAAGGTGGCAAGATAAAACCATTTCTACAAGTCAGATTTTCTAATAAATGTAAAAATTGCATCTGATTATGAGTTATCATTACAGGTTTCTTATCCCTGTCAATTTCAAATTTGCATAATCTTTCCATGTGTTTCCTCACAAAGGTTTTTGGATTGCAAGTTACATAATGATTTCGATTCTCCATTGTTTAGACTTCTTAATTGGCAATCTAGTTTAACTAGAGCAAGATATTCTTTGGATTTGTGATGAATTTGATGGAGTTCCAATATTAAGAAGACTTCAAAGTAACATTTTTTTTCTTTTCATGAGCAATCATCGACTTCATATCCGCACTCCTACTTTGTTGTGTTACTTCTCACTCTCCTTCATTGCCCCTATCGATTATGTTACTAGATGAACCACATCCTTCTTACAAGTTGTAACAATGTAGGGATTTCACATGAGCATAATGTTAAGACATAAAAAACAAATAGGCTTCCAAGGTTTGTGATGTCCCCTTCCCAATGCAAAGACTTTCAAGCATATCATTGATTTCTCAAACACCCAACTATGAATGGTAAAATGATCTGACCTTGTTTTTTTATAATAGTTAGTTATATGATGTGTTCATGGAATACTTGTTCCATAAATATAGAATAAATTTATTAGGTTGATGTACATATTAACATATCATTGGTTAGTTCATTATAATGGGGCCACTATAATTATATTTTTTAATTTTAATTTACCTCATAAAATTCCTTTGTATACAAATTAAAAAATAAGTGATAATAAATGGGAATTAGATGATTTTAATATAATGTTTTGATTTTCTTAAAAGTAATGAGGTGGAGTTATGTTAATGTCTATATATGTGGTTGCAGTGCAGATGAGAATTGATATCAGTCGCAAGACGTTGTTGATCTTTGAAATGGAAGGAGTATTGTTCTCATCATATAGTAGATATGATACAAATTGTCAAATTCAAAGAAAACCAGATTGGGAATTTGGTGACATGTGCTATTTTTTTAGGCCTTTTCATTTGGAATTATTGAAATACTGCTCAAAATTTTATGATGTTGCAATATGGACATTGAATGTCACTGACAAGTACATCTGACAAGTAATTGAAAAATCAAACATTGATATCGAGGAATTTCAATTCACATGGGATAGGTCTCATTGTCATTTGCAGACAAAATTCAAAGGAGGGAGTACGATACAATTTTATGAGAAAAGGTTGAGCGATGTGTGGTCCCAGTATGGAGATAAATATGGAGAATCAAATGTATTGCTAATAGATACATCAAATCCTAGTTCTCATTTTGTCAGATATCGGTCAAACCATATATTGACAAAGGCGTATACAGGATAGGAGCAAGATACTTGGCTTAAAAAAATTTTATTCCCCTTTCTTAAGACACTTCATCATATCAAAGAGAAATGTGAATACATTCGAATGTTCAACAGAGCAACAACTTCATTGTAGCAGATGAAGATTATTTTTTGAAATATTTTTTCAGAAGTACATTTCAATTTTTCAATACAACATGGACATAGTTATTGGCGAATCAATTTCTACAACTTTATATTTTTTTGAAATATAGCACATTAATATACATTTGCATTACTATTTATAATTGCTTTTACATTGACTTTGTTGCAACAAAATAATTGTTTTTCTAGCGTATACTTTTGTTTTCAAAATTGTGTTGTTCAATGGATTATTTGCAATTAAAATAATCTTATATGAGCCATCGATGCACATAGTTATTTATTGATATCTATTTAATTTTTTGAAGGGGAAATTTTATTTCCGTTCTTGATATTCTAGTGAATCAACAAATCTCATGTCATTTGGTAAAAACATTACATAAGTGATATTTGAATAATTTACATGATAATAAAAGCTAACTGTACTATTCGTGCTAAATTAGTGGGAATTTAGTCATATGTGAATGAGTTGAACATTCTGAACTATAAGATATTTGATTTCTCAATCCATAACATTTAATACATTTGCACACTAAAATCAATTGATATTTGTAAAATTGCAATACTATCATATTATAAGGCAACAAGGCACATAGTCAATTAATAACCACGGGGGCTTCACTAGAAGTCAATATAATACCACGTTCATTCATATTGCGGTATTAAATATTCATGAAAACCTAAAAATTATATTGCTTATATATTAAGGGGCAAAGGGTTTTTCTTATTTAATGTAACAATACAAAAATACTTTGGGGTCTTTTTTATATGGGAGGGATGACAAATATCCACCAAATGGAGATGGCGGGATCACGACCAGATGAGAAATCGGGTTGAGGCAAGGCTCGGGCTTACTAGTACACAGGTAAATCACGTCTTGAGGCATGCTTGAGGCCAGGGGATTTCGTGGTGAAGTGGGTTTCCAGTCGATCATAGTCGAGAGACAGTGGTCATTGATAGCGAATTGTTACCAATAGCACTCAGCCAGTTGTTACCAATACCCTTGGGAGGCTCTAAGCCTCCAGGGCCTATTATAATCCCTCGATAGGACTTGGGGGCTTGAATACCCAACCACTCGTGCCTATTAAAGGCCTTGGGAGGTTTAGTCAGCCTCCCATATCTTATTATAGGCCCTGAAGGCTTGGATACCTAGCCCACAACAGGCTTAGTCAGCAATTGGGGAACTGTGACATGCAATCTAAATGTTGTACTATGTGCATTGGCTCTAGTGACATACAAGAAGTGATCTCATATCTCTTCATTAGACCATTAGATGTTGCAAATCATAATGATATGTGGTTGAGTAATTTCATTGTGGGTGAAGTAATGTGCATCCACAATATACATCGAAAGAAGCAAGGTGCATTGTAGAATGCATGTGGGGTCATAAGAGGGGTATCATATCAATATACTAGGTAGAAATATATAGGGATATAAAAAATGTTAATGAAAAAATTGATACATACAATATCTAGTGAAAATAGGAGATTTTTAAAATTGGGAAGGCATATTGGGAGGGGGGTAAAAAAATGATTTTGGAGGGTATTTTCCAATATTTAGTGAAATTAGGGGTATTGTTTCATATGCCACGATCGAACATGTTATGATAGCGGTTTATTGAGTGAAGCCCCCATGTTAATAACTTCAAATTGCCTATAATATGCATTAATATGAATGTATAAATGTGATATGTAATTTTAAAACAAAACTATATTGTATTTCTTAGGTTGTTTGTCAATTTATGTATGACATCAAGAATTATTTATAGAGAAATGAAAATACATTGGAATGCTCAATACAAAATCCACTTCAATGTAGCTTATGGAGATTTTTTTTGAGAAATTTATTCACAAGTACATTTCAATTTATACAACATGGACATAGCTATCAATTAATTTTTATTTACTTTTTTATGGGGAAATTTCACTTCCACTCTTGATATTCTAGTGAATCAACAAATCTCATGTCATTTGGCACAAACATGACACAAGTGAGATTTGAATAATTTACATGATAATAAAAGCTAACTCTACTATTCAAGCTAAATTAATGGGAATTTAGTCATACGTGAATGAGATGAACATTTTGAACTATAAGATATTTGATTTCCCAATATAGTATTTAATACATTTGCACACTTCAATGAATTAATATTTGTAAAATTGCAATAATATCGTATTATATAAGGCTACAAGGCACACACTTCAAATTGCCTATTTTATGCATTAATATGAATGTATAAATGTGATATGTAATTTTAAAACAAAACTATGTTGTATTTCTTAGATTGTTGGTCATTTTATGTATGACATCATGAATTGTTTACAGAGAAATGCATATAAATTGTAATGCTCAATAAAACATCCACTTCAATGTAGCAGATGGAGATATTTTTTGAGAAATTTATTCACAAGTAAATTTCAATTTATAAAACATGGACATAGCTATCAATTAATCAATTGATTTTAATTTACTTTTTTTTAGAGAAAATTTTGCTTCTGCTATAGATATTCTAGTGAATCAACAAATATCATGTCATTTGGTACAAACATGACAAAAGACTTGAGATTTGAATAATTCACATGATAATAAAAGCTAACTGTACTATTCATGCCAAATTAATGGGATTTTAGTCATAGGTGAATGAGTTGAACATTTCGAACTATAAGATATTTCATTTTCCAATCCATAACATTTAATACATTTGCACACTTAAAGCAATTAATATTAGTAAAATTGCAATAATATCATATTATAAGGCAACAAGTCACACAGCCAATTAATAACTTCAAATTGCCTGTAATATGCATTAATATGAATGTATAAATGTGATGAGTAATTTTAAAACAAAACTATATTGTATTTCTTAGATTTTTTGACATTTTATGTATGACATGAATTATTTATATAGAAATGCAAATACATTGGAATGCTTAATAAAACATCCACTTCAATGTAGTGGATGAAGATATTTTTTGAGAAATTTATTCACAAGATCATTTCAATTTATACAAAATGGACATATCTACCAATTAATCAATTTGTATGATTTTATATTCTTTTGAAATATATGGGAATTGATAGTTATATAAATATACATTTTTTATAATTGCTTTTGCATTCACTTTGTGACTTTGTTGAAATGCACTATTTTTTTTTTTTCAAATTGCATTGTTCAATTAATTATGTGTAATTAAATTAATCTCATATGAGCCATCCAATTATGTAGTTATTTATTGATTTTTTATTTCCTTTTTCAAGGGGAAATTTTACTACAATTCTGCATATTCTAGTCAATCAAGGAATCTCATGTCATTCAGATCAAACATGTCAAAGGTGAAATTTGGATAATTTACCTGATTACTTACTTTGCATAACTTACTTGATAATAAATGCTAAGTGGATTATCCATGCTAAATTAATGGGAATTGGGTGATAGGTGAATGAGTAGAACTTTTTGAAGTATACAATATTTGATTTTCCAAACCATAACTTTTTCAAAAATTTGCATACTTAAATCAATGAATATTTGTAATTGCAATATTATCAAACTATAAACCAACAAGAAACAAAGTCAATTAATGACTTTAAATTGCCTATAAAATGAATTATTATGAATGTATAAATGTGATATGTAAATTTGAAAAAAAAATATGTTGTAAATAAAGTTGCATTTCTAAAAAAGACATTAATTGATAATGAGTGTTAAATGCACAATTCAAATCCATTGGAGATGTGACATAGATGGATTCATCAAATATAAGCCAACAAGGCACAAAGTTATTTTAATGGCTTTTACTTATTTATACAATAATATGAATGTGTAAATGTGATATATAAATTTTGAAATAAAACTACATGTAAAAAAATATGATGAATTTCTTCCAAAAAAATCTTAGAATTGCTTGATAACGACTATTAAGTGGATTATCCACGCTAATGAATGGCTTCAAAATCTTTGGCTGCCTCAAATTTATTAGATAGAGAACCTCTTGCAGTATAGCATGATTTTAATATGGTATGTGCAATTTAATTGCAGTATTCTCTAAAATATATCTAATTGTCTCAACATTCTTAACATTTAACAAATTAGGGATATTCATAGATGACCATGATTTATGGCCTACCCATGTAGTTCTAATTGAGAAAATATTTTCTTTTGAAATATTGAATACTATTACTAAAGTAATAGTATAAATTACTGAGTAAAGTTTTACTAGAAGTAATAAAAAAATTCTAATTGAGAAAATAGCTCCTTGGATTATTCATCATACATGGAATAATGAAAGATTGACTTTGAATACACACATACTCTTGAAAAGAAATATCTTAATTGATAGTTTATTTGTAGTTACATTAAATCATTAATAATCAAAGATAATGGGGACAAACAAAGTTCGACTAAAATCCATGAAAAATGTGTTACAACATCTATCTCTTAATAATAGATTGCATTTAAAATTATTATCATTTTCTAGTATTGGTGAAAGAAATACTCAAACGTGGTTATTTCTATACCTAATTGGCACTATTATATCAATTTATTGGTTTTAGAAAATTAACAATGTTGACAGGGAGAGATCGATACCCAAGCTTCCTTATGTACCACTCTTTGAAGATCTTACCTACACTACCTACTTGTCTAGGTCAGTTGGTTCTTATAGGCCACTTGTTTAATTCAAACTGAGACATTGCCCATCATAATGGATTGACCTGAATCCCCAATTAATAAATCTTAATTGATGTAATTGGATTTGAGTGGAGATATAATAATGCTACCCAACTTTCTTTAAATACCCAGATTAACAATGCCTAGCCTTAATATACATTGTATATTTACGAATTAGGCTTAGATCTTCCTTTCTCGAACAACCTCCCCCACCAAACACCACAACTAAATGATCACCTACTCCCTCGTGCTTCCTAAAGGCACTAATAGGTAAAAAATTTAACAAAAATATATTAGCATTATCTTCTAGTGGACTAGTGTCAACTTAGACAATTCAAAGGAGGCACCTTCCGTCCACTAACGAGATCCTCACGATAGTTCCCTTTAATCAACAACTCCCCAACCCACCTGATGTTGTGGGTAAGGGGTAACTTGGAGTCCTTGGGCACTGAATTAAAACATTTAGTTTGGTATATTATCCACAACCTCAGGTTTATTTATTTCTTATTGTGTATTGATACTATTGTACCTAGCAGTCTGTGTTTGGCATGTTCATGGTCACTCATTGGTTTGACATTACTAAAACCATCTTCATGATGAATTCCTCATGTTTTTACTCCCATTTGTGCTATCTTATTTTCCTATATAAGATTATTTGATAGCACAAATTTTTGCACTACTTTGATCACCTCCAATATAGACAGATTCATCATGATTTATGGCTTATTTGGCTTATTTATGATCATGAAAGCTACTTTGATCACCTCCAATATAAAAGTTTATAATGATTTATGGCTTATTTATAATGTATTATATTTATAATGCATTGATTCATCATGATTTATGGCTGACCCATCTAGTTCTAATTGAGATGTAATATTTTCTTTTGAATGTATGCATACTAATAAAAAACATTTATCTAAAAAATAGTTCTCTCGATTAATTTTTTCCAAATTTAATGGAATACTTTTTTAAGTAAATTTTTCTAGATTTAATTGAATATTTTAAAGATTTACAAAAAAAGTCAATGTTGTTGAAGTCCTTGTAATAGAATTGTTCCAAATTTATTGAAATATGTGTTATTGGGTCCTTGATGTACCTGACAAATACGAGACCAGATATTTGCTTTGCGGTGAACACATTGAGCCAGTTCCTGACGGATCCGAGGGGTGTTCACCTGGTTGCTGTAAAGCATATTCTGAGGTACCTGAAGGGTACAGTTTATTATGGGCTCAAGTATGAAGCGAATCAAAAGTTTAACCTGCAAGGTTATGTTGATTCAGATTGGGCAGGCAGTGCTGCAGATAGGAAGAGCACATCTGGGTGCTGCTTCAGTATGGGATCAGGTGTGATCTCTTGGTTCAGCAGGAAGCAGTCCTGCATAGCACTGAGTATAGCTGAGGCAGAGTATGTTGCAGCCTGTTCAGCTAGCTGTGAGGAAGTATGGCTTCGGAAGCTATTGTCTGAGTTATTTGATCTCCTGTTGGATGCTACTGGTATCTTCTGTGATAACCAGAGTTGTGTGAAGCTGTCTGAGAACCCAGTGTTTCACGACAGGTCGAAACACATAGAGATCAAATATCACTATATCGGGGATATGGTGCAGAGAGGAGTGGTGAAACTCCTATATGTTGCGATGGACGAGCAGATTGCAGATGTATTGACGAAGCCATTAGCTAGAGTGAAGTTCAAGTACTTCAGAGAGAGGCTTGGTGTTCTTCATATTGATGACACTTCAAGGAAGAAGTGATGGAGACATTTGTTGAAGCCATTCCAAGCATGTTGGAAGGAGGATCCTTCACATGGCTGTGGATGTAAGCGCTGGATGATGAGCATCAGGATGATGTTAAGCGCTGGATGATGAGCATCAGGATGATGTTCTAGTTTCTGCTCTGTATGATCAGTTGGATCATTTACATTTGTGTATATATGCATCATGATGATGCTGGATATGATCAGTTGGATCATTTATATGTATATGTATGTACGCATCATGTTGGATGCTGGATATGATCAATTGGATCATTTATATGTATGTACGCATCATGTTGGATGCTGGATATGATCGATTGGATCATTTGTGTGTATTTTGTATATGCATCATGTTGGATGCTTGGACCATGTATCTGTATATGTATCAGGTGGATACTGTGTATGATCAAATAGATCATGTATATTGATATATATCAGTTAGATGCATTGTGTGGATCATGTATCTATGTATGTATCAGGTGGATACATTGTATGATCAGGAGGATCATGTGTGATGATATGTATCAGGTAGATACTTGGTATGCATCAGGTGGATGTAGTGTATGATCATGGATGACGAGCTTCAGGATGTTGCTCTAGATGACATGCAGCGGGATGTTGCAGTGATGATGATCAGGATGATGTATGGTGAGTATCACGTTGATACTCTGTGGCCATGGAACAGGTTGTGTAGATAAAAATGTAATTTGTGCCCTGGGAGATTTGCAGATAGTCTTTCGAGGTTTTGCCTATGGCATGTAATTTGTACCCTGGGATATCTGGCAAATGCTCTTTCGAGGTTTTCCTTGGTAGGACATATAATTTGTGCCCTGGGAGATTTGCAGATAGTCTTTCGAGGTTTTGCCTATGGCATGTAATTTGTACCCTGGGATATCTGGAAAATGCTCTTTCGAGGTTTTGTCCTATGGCATGTAATATGTGCCCTGGGAGATCCGATAGGTTGAGTCGTGTGATCGTAATCAGTCCTGGGATGCTCTTCCGAGGTTTTTCCATGACCACATGTAATTTGTGCCCTGGGAGATCCAATAGGTTGAGCCTTGTGCTCATAATCAATCCTGGGATGCTCTTTCGAGGTTTTGTGGTGACCACATGTAATTTGTGCCCTGGGAGATCCGATAGGTTGAGCCTTGTGCTCGTAATCAGTCCTGGGATTCTCTTTCGAGGTTTTGTGGTGGGGTCACATGTAATAAGTCCTGGAGATCTGGACAAGATGAAAAAGGCCTCAGATTCTCTTTAGGGTTCTTGCTAGTCAAGAGACTCTTTTAAGGTTTTGTGACGCACATAATAAGTCCTGATATTTCCACAGTATGGCCAGTGATGACGAAGACCTACAGGTGGTGGGCCTACATCCAGTATGAAAAAGGACTGGCTCTGTAGAACTTCCTATGACGAGTAGATTGAGATATTGGTTGAGATAGCAGCAGAAATGACGATGATGATGACGATGATCCTGAGAAGAAGACTTGTCTAGCAGATCTATGTCAAGAAATACCTTTCTAGTTAAGAGGGAGTGTTGATGTATATGTAAATTCGGAATGTATTTCATATATATTTATTGTACCCTTATAAGAGATGTGTTATTCCTCTATAAGGAAGTGTCATCATGTGTATTGACAAGTGTCGCAAGTGTGTGTACTTGCCGATGGGTTATTAGACCACCATGTGTGGGGTCGGCCCTGAAATATAGATTATATGGTTGATGTACCTAGCTAGACAAGTCGGCCCCATAAGGTCACTGGGAAAATAGACAAGTATAAATAGAGATCAGGAGATCTCTATTTTGATCACTCGGTAACACACACTTCTCGCACTCAG
The DNA here is from genome assembly GCA_027924585.1 of Larix kaempferi. NCBI lineage: Eukaryota > Viridiplantae > Streptophyta > Pinopsida > Pinales > Pinaceae > Larix > Larix kaempferi. The sequence goes on from BSBM01000313.1 coordinate 7,515,825, forward strand.
AAAGTGGTGCACTAGTGAGTAGGAGGATCATCTGCTACTAGGAGACTATCTCTGTGTATTTTGGTTGTACTTTGGTTGAGCCATCGCTCTCTCTATCTCTGAGGAAGTTGTGGGGTTTTTCACCTTAGGGTTTTCCTCACGGAAACTCTGTGTCTCTTATCTCTCATGCTTTTGATTCTTGTGATGATTGACATGCTTATTATGATTGATATGCATTGATATATTGTACATGTTATTCTCTCAGTAAATATCCTAGAGCATTGTGAATTAATGCTCAAAATTTAACACTATGTGCACAGATCCTATGTATATCATGAAGAAATATGTAAGTCATAATTAAAGTGCTTATTTGGTTGCGACTCACAATAAAAGACAAGAATTTCCGTGGTTTTTCCCAAGATGGGTTTCCACGTTAACCATGGTGTCTTTATGTGTTGTGATGTGATTTGATATGTGTTTCTTTCCTTTGTCTAAATGCTTAAATGAATGCATGATCAAGATAGTTATAAGTAATATGAATGCAGAATATAGCTTAAGTTATATCATTATGGCAATGTCATGGGTTCTGTCAAAGTGATGAATGTGTCGAAGCTCTGATTCTATTGATGTTCTATATTAGTCGATGTTATTGGGTTGTATGATGAATGCATTGCATGTCGAGCTATTCCCCTTATATACTAAAGAAATATGGTTACCGTAGTTCCCATAGATACTTTGGGCGAGACCTCATATGCTTTATAGGTGTTTCCGAAAGGGATTAAACTCCCTTTCAGGTCAATATCTGTGGTAGTGGTGTTTTTTGGTGTGTTATTGAATGTATGAACCTTGGTCGAAGTAAAAGTGCGCCAACATGATGAATGGTATTTTTTGACCTTACTTAGATGTATTTGTAATTGTGTCTTTGGATTATATTTTTAGTTTACTCTAAAAGTGAAGACGAACACGAAAAAAATATTAAAATGGTTTTACAAGTTCTATGAAAACACCAATTATATGTGAAACTAAGTAAATGTGAATTATTTAAATAAAACTGGTGTCTTACTTGGGCCTTGTGGTGTCTAAGCATGGTATAGATCCCGATAATTCTAAAATTAAGGCTACACAAGAATGGGTTAGGGCATAAGTTGTACATGAAATCAAGATTTTTTAGGATTACATGGTTTTAAAGGAGATTAATTAAAATTTCTCCAAAATTTCCCGTCCTTTAACTAACCTTACCAAAAATAATAATTATTTTAAATGGACTATTGAATGTGAAGAGTCTTCTAATAAACTTAAGGAATTGTTGACCATGACACCTATATTATGCATTCTTGATCCAAAGGGGTCTTATGTAGTGGTAACTGATGCCTGCAAAGTAGGAATATGTGGAGTGATAATGCAAGAAGATTATAAGGTGATGTGTTATGATTTATGGAAGCTATGCAAGTCAAAAGGAAATTACCCCACTCATGATTTAGAATTGTTGGTTGTCATACATGCATTGAAAATTTGGAGAAATTATTTACTAGGAAGCAAATTTGTTTTGAAAACAGATCACCAAAGTTACAACACATTTTGGATCAACCACAACTCAATGCAAAACAATGTTGATGGATGAAATTGATATTAGTATACGACTTTGATATACAATATGTTCCAGGTAACAAAATTAGAGCACCATATGCTCTTAGTTGAAGGCATATTTGTGCAAATACTATTTCTTTGGATTGAAAAGACTTGTTACAAGTAATTAGATAAAAGTTTCCCACCAGGAATAATTTTAAGAATGCCCCCGCAATTTATATGTATAATAAATGGGAGAATACCCCTAATATATAGGAAAAATTGAAGGATATTTGATCAATAATATAATATGTATATATAATTTTTTGGCTAATATTTCATTCTATTATAGAATCTTGTAAAATCTTGGCGAATCTTTCCCTAAATTATAAAATATTGTAAAATCTTGGAAAATATTTCACTGAATTATAAAATATTGTAAAACTTGGTGAATCTTTCATCAAATTATAAAACCTTGTAACGTCTTGGTGAATATTTTGCTAGGAAGGCTCAACTTTTGATTCTGTAGATTACTAAGGTAGTGCAATAGAATATCGTATACCATAGCTCGACTCCTAGACCCTCAAATGAACAAATGCATGAATGAGGAGAGGAGGGATTTATATCTACATTTCACAAGAAGTATTGGGTCACTCATAACTGGAGGTGTTGGTGAAACACAACTATACTAACTAGATTCAGGGAAAGTGGAGTTTCCACTTTTTATCTCATCCCTTAATGGTCCAACGGACACGTGGGGACCCAAATCTTGACATACCGACAAACTGATAGAATTGAACACTTTACAATGTGGAGTGATTATGACACCCAAGAACCATCATTAGAACGTGGAGTATTATCGAGACCCACAACCTTAATATAGTGTCTGAATTCCCAATTAGCTTATTTTCCAAATCTCTCATGTTTAAGCTACCCTCTACGAAAAAAATAACCTGCTTATTTGTTTATAGATCCGAATGCCACTTTTTCCTTTCTTTTGTTGAAAATCAAAATATGAATTATGTCATTTTGTTTAGAATTTTTAGAGTTAGTTAAAAAATTGTAATGGTTATTAGAAATAAGAACATACACTAACAAGAATAGAAATCACATTAATCCATCATCACGCATATCATTATAACTACTCTGTTAAAGACTACTTTTTCTCATATAAATTGAGGAGGTGTTTCTATCCATGTCCTTGGCATAATGTCTACATCTTAGGTCAAACATGCCCTGCACATATTATATACAATCATGATGGAAATGAAGTATCGTGTTCCAACTAAATGATATATTTATCATACATAACTATATCCATTTCTGAATGATGATAGCAATTATACACATCAAAACAAATCACCAATTTTTTTTTTACTTTTGAATGACCCTTACAAAAAATAAAATATCGTAAAACAAATACCAAACCCAATGAATTTAGGCCACAAATAAAATTGATGAACTTGAAAATACGAATAAAAAAATCTACCAGTCACGAAATTCTCAATACAAATAAAAGAATCTACTAGAACGGTTTGGACAACTCTACAAGAAGACAATCAAAATAATGACCATTCCACTGTAGCCCCACCATTATAATTAGTGTGCATTCATTTATATTACAAACATCCCAAACATCAACAATAACGGACATAAAATATGAACATATACACTCTCATTAATGCCTTAGATCCAATAATAATTGCATAGCAAGATCCTAATAAAAATACATTTTAAACAACTGGTCAAATTCAGTTTGAATATATAAAAACCATGTGGCGTCTCTCCATCAAGAGTAGCATCCACTAACAACATATACATGCCAGTCGATACTTTAAATATGACAAGGCATAAAACAAATCATATATGTTTAGCTCTATAACACTTTCATAGAACCAATTCTCCTAGGATAGAATAAAACCCTAAGAATCAAGAGTACCCTAGAAATCAACAATCCTAAAAAAGCATCCATGATAAAAAGCATGATAAAAGGTAAATTTACAATATAATAATCTATTGTAGGTGTGGATAAAAAGCATAAAAAGCATGATTGCACCGAGTGAAACGAGGTGCTCTACAGCCCAGTATGGGGGAGATGTTGTAACGTGTATGTAGTGTTACATCTAATAAAACGTAAAAAATAAATTTTTTAATTAAAAAATAATTTAAAAAATTAATGTCGGCTCATAAAATAAAAAATTATGGAAAGTATTTAAAAAAATCCATGTTGGTTCGTTTATAAAATAAAAACTTAAAACTTAAACCCGGATCTATAAATCAAGAGAGATCAAATTTCTTGAGTTTAAATTTAAAAAAAGAAATACACCTCGAGAAATTGGATCCCTCTCAGTGCTTGATAGATACGGGTTTAAGATGGATCTATGCTGGTAAAAATCATACCACGTACTTAATTATTGGATGAAAAGTGTGGTGCGAGTTTGTATTCTCTGATAAATTGCATGTGCGACATGCCCCTTCAAGGCTCGATCTTTCAACAATGGAGATGTTATGTGAAGATTAAAATGTCGAGAAAACTAAGAATGAAAAGTGGAATCACATCAACTAGAACCTTCACCCCCCAAGCGCAATTTGATGTGGGTGAACCATGAATCACTTTAGACTTTATATAAAACAAAATAGCCCCTAATTCCCCCCCCCCCAATACTGGAAATCAAGGGCTCAAAGAAGGTATCACATGAAAATTGAATAAAAATATAGGTGAATGCAACCATATGCCTGAATTACTAGGAAATTGGAGGGTGAAATAACCCTTGGGAGCCTCCATTACTGCAAATTGGGGGCGAAGGAATGATTTCACTAGAATTTCTCTAGAAATTGGGGGCGAAAGATAGATTGGAGGGAGATTTTTATAGGGAAAGAATAGTTTTTTCATTTTCCTCAATAATATATGAGAGGCTATTCATTTTGGATTATTTTTTTTTCTAATAAATATTGAGAAAATATATTTTAGCTGAAAAAACCCTTTCCATATAAGAAAATAGCCCACTAAATTTTTGTAACCCCCTTAATATAGCCCATGGGCTATATATAGCCCCTAAAATTACCCATGTTTCCCACTGACCCTTATTTTGGAGCAATATATCAACACTTAAGGAACCCATTTGGTACCATTCATCTTTAATAAGGGTTCTCGGATAATCCACGGTCAACATTTTCTTAGTTGTCGACGTTTTGAATCCCAAGCTGGATTCATCATCAGGACAAATCATCTTGTTGAAAAATCTATGAGTTATGTTTTGGAAAATAATGGGTTACTATATTATAAAGAAAAGCTTCAAATTCCATATATTCTTGATGTTAAGAACACGATTCTGGAAGAATTTCATGATGTACCTATAGCCAATCATTGTGGTTTCTTTAAGACACATTCCTTAATAAAGAAGAATTTATTTTGGAAAAAAATGAAGACATATATATGGGAGTACATACCAAAATGCTTCTTCTGTCAACAAGTTAAGGCAAAACATTGTAACATTGTGAGACTTTTGCAACCCCTGGCTATTCCTAAGTGGAAGTGGGAATCAATAAGCATGGATTTTAACACATGAATTCCAAAAAATAATAAAGGACACAATTCTATCGTAGTAGTGGTGGATTAGTTTACAAAAATGGCATATTTCATTCCCATGAATATTCAATCTACAACTTTAGAAATAACCCATATTTTTCTAAACAAGTTCTTTAGGATTCATGGGATTCGTAGGGATATAGTATTGGATAGGGATCCCTGTTTTACTTCTTCATTTTTGAAATCATTGTTTTAGTGGAGTATCTAGATTCTCTATGGGTGACCAAGAAAAACTACCACATCTTTACATCTAGTAGGAATTTGGGAATTTCAAGAGTGTAGTAACATTCAACTAGGATTAATAGTCCCATCATCATAAAAAAGAATCTATCTCAAGAACATAGGTCATATAAGAAACCCTTATTTGCGACCTATCTCAAAATAATCCTTGCATTGTGCTAATAAATTTGATATATATCTCTAACAACCCTTTTTAGTGGTTGTGGAAACCCTTATTTGTGGCCTATCCCAATAGAATCCCTGCTTCGTGTTGATTATTTTGATATACATCTTTTTCAACCCCTTTTTGGATGGATGCATCCCTCGTACCTTGTTGAACTTTGGTTGTTTGTTAAGCCCTAAATATTGGCACATTACCCCCTTTATTATGGTGCATTACATATTATTGATGTCGGCTTGGGTCTATTAGTTGTTATTGTACCCCTTTGTCTCCTATATATATGAAGGAGACCTTTTCATTTTAGTCATCATTGTATCTTGTCTTGTCTTATGTACATTGTGTAAGGAGGTTCCTCTCTCAAACATGATTGTTATTCATCTCAATTATTCATTATTAAGGTGTTGATTCCTTTCTTTTGGTCTATTTCTGCTATTTTTAAATGCTATATATGGGACTTGGTTGCATAACATTTGTATCAAATCTCTTTCCTCTGGACTGGCTTCTTCAAAACGAGTCATCTTGGAATTTTTGCTATAATTTGTTTTATACAAAGATTCATACAAGAAGATTAAAAATACACCTAAAAAATAGGTCAAGCTATCTGTGGTCCGAAATTCAGGTCATGAGACATCACAGGTTCAGATATATTGGCCCCTGAATTTAGGGTTTTGACTAGTCCAACAACTAGTCTAAAACATGTGTTCTAGGGAAAAAGGTCATTCCAGGGGCATGCGAGATCCAAATTGAGTGAGACCAGTTGCATCAGAAAGGGTACATAACACAGTATATATGGTAGAAGGTCCAGACTCAGATTTAAAATATTGGACACATGGAAGTCCATACAAGTTTGATCTTCTGAAAGGACAAAAAATAAGAAGTGTTGGGAGATTCGCAATAAATTTCTATTGGAACATCAGAATTAGGTAAGACCCACGGAATCAGAAAGAGGACACATAAGGATACAACAAAACAAAGTTTCAGACCCAGAGGAGTCAAAATTTGAATTTTACCTCAGTTTTAATTCGTCCCTAAAACAGTCTTCCAGTCAGGGTTGAAAATGGTACGTCGTTTTAAATTTGACTAACATGAGTAGAAGGATCTAATTGTGATGAACCCTAGGGTGTGATACCTATATATATTGTTCTAAATTTATCCTAAAATGGGAAACTCTACACCAAATAATCCTCCAGACAGTTCTACATGGAATTATGATGAAGGTGAAGAAATGCGCAAGGACATATATGATTTACAAGAGAAAATAGTGACAAAATATGCACTAATATCAATCATAGGTCAACCAAGAATGAAATGGAAGTGAAAATGCATGTTTTGAAAAAGGAAATAGATTATTTGAAGGGTTTGAATGGGTATATGGAAGTTCTGAAAGAAGGTTTGTCAAAGTTGTTGCAAGAAGGGCTTCCTAGAAGTGAGAAGACCTCCCATGAAATTCATGATGAAAACAAAAGGAACATACATCATGACTGTAGGGACTCCAACATGGGGTCAAAAACCAACTACATCCCAAAGATCAATATGAGGAAGTTTTATGGAACGGACCCAATCACATGGATACTATAGATGGAGAAGTCCTTTGAGCTACACAAGGTGCAATCCACACAAAAGGTACGCATTGAATCTTTATATTTAGAACCTAATCAGTTTGTGTGGTATATATGGATTTTCTCTCATAAACCACTTGTCACTTGGACAGTTTTTATGGAGGAATTGATAGCACATTATGAGGAAACCAAGAGCAATACCTTCTTTATCCAACTGATAAATCTCAAACAAAAGGGTTTAGTTGGGGAGCACATTGAGATCTTCTAAATATTGAATATCAAGGTCACATATATTCCAAAAGAGCATCTAAATGGCGTCTTCATAGGAACTTTAAGAGATAACATCCAACATGAGGTTTTCCTGTGGGAAACTAAGTCCCTGGAGCATGCATTCAGGGTGGCAAAGAAAGTTGAAAACAAAATTATGGCAACAAGGAAGTCTACCACATACAACTATAAAGAAGGAAGTGTTGTCTTGAGTCATCCACAACCTACAAGGTTGACACCACAACAACTAGAGGAAAAAAGAGCAAAAGGGATTTGTTATAGTTGTCATAGAAAATACAGTAACGGCCACAAGTGCACTAAGAAGAAACTATTTTACATAGATTGTGAAGAAGATGAAGAAAATGAATAAGAAGCACCAAAACAATATGAACCGTCTCAAGATGAAAAAATAGAGGATACTACTTCTGAAGATATTACTCCCACCATATCCTGTCATGCATTGGCTGGAATTAGCACTCCTCAAAATATCAAGATTGAAGGATATATAAAAAATAAAAAGGTAACGGTGTTGATTGATTTTGATAGTAGTCATAATTTCATTCATTGTAAATTGGCCAAGGTTCTCAATTGCTTTCTATATCCAACACCATATTTTCAAGTAATGATTGCATATGGAGGAACTATAAATTGCTCAGGAAAATGACATCATATAAATCTCACTATAGGAGAATATGTATTGAATTGTCCAAAGATTGTTTTTCCGATGGGGGTTTTGATGTATTCTTAGGATTTCAATGGTTACAATCATTGGGAACAATGGCTTTTAAGTTTTAGAAGTTTTCATGAAATTTTTATGGGAACGAAAATAATATGAGTTATATGTTATAACAGAGAAACCAAGTAAGGTGAGAAGCTCTAATGGTATGACAAAATTGATAAAAAAGGGACATCAAAATATAATTGCACAATTATGCTCATTAGATTTTTAAAAATCTAAGTCTCCTATTTCTCCATATCTCCAGAAGGTGATTAATAAGCATTCCAAGGTATGTGAAGATATTCCAAAAATTCTTCCACCTGTTCGAGATTTTGATCATGCTATTCACTTAATTCCAGGAAGTGTTCCTCCTAACATCAGACCTTACAGATACCCCTATGGAAAAAAGAGTGAAATTGACCATATGGTTGAAGAAATATTATAGGCCGACATAATTAGGCCTATCCAAATTTCTTACTCTACAATAGTTGTAATGGTACACAAGCCGGATGGATCAAGGTTTATGTGTCCATATTATAGAGAGCTCAACAAGATCACTATTAAAGATAAATTTCCTATTCTTGTCATTGATGAATTGTTAGATGAATTACATGGAACAGTTTTCAGCACAAAGTTGGATCTCCGTTCTCGAGATCATCATATTAGAATGAAGGAGGAAGACATTCCAGAAACAACATTCATAGCTCATGAAGGTCATTATGAATTTTTGGTCATGCCATTTGGTCTCATGAATACACCTTCCACATTTCAAGGTTTGATGAATTACATTTTCAAGCCTTTCCTTAGAAAAGTTTTGCTAGTATTCTTTGATGATATACTAATCTATAGCAAGTCTTGGGAAGAACATGTTCAACATGTTGACAAGGTAATACAACTACTAAAGGAGCAAAAAATATATGAAAAACCTTCCAAATGTTTCTTTGGGGTAAAGGAGGTAGAATATTTGGGTCATATTGTATCTCAGGAAGGTGTCAAGGTAGACCCCAACAAAATTAAATCCACGATGGACTGGACGATTCCCAAAACCTTGAAGAATATTCAAGGATCATTAGGTCTCATAGGGTACTACCGCAAGTTTGTTCAAAACTATGGAAGAATAGCAACACCTCTAACAACATTGCTGAAGAAATATGCATTTTCTTGGACTCTAGAGGAAACTCAAGATTTTGAACAACTTAAGGAGGCTACGTGCAAAGCTCCTATTTTGGCCACACCAGAATTCACAAAAACATTTATTGTGGAATGTGATGCTTCAACAAAAGGCATTGGTGATGTTATAATGCAAGAAGGGCACCCGCTTTCTTTCACAGTCATTCAATCAAGGGAAAGCACTTACGGAAGCCCATTTATGAGAAGGAAATGTTGGAAATTCTACATTCTCTTAAGAAATGACATCCTTACCTAATAGGTAAACACTTCAAGGTCAAAACAAATCATGATAGTCTTAAATACTTCTTGGAACAGAGATTATCTTTGGAAGAGCAACAAAATTTGGTAACCAAGATGTTGGGATATGAATTTGAAATCATCTATTGAAAAGGGAAACATAATGTGGTGGAAGATGCACTTTCCAGAAAAGATGAAGATGCTAGGGCATTAATTTGTGCAATTTCCATTCTACAACCGGATTGAATAGTAGTAGCTAGGGAAGAATGGAAAAATGACATATCTGTGTGGACTCTCATTCAAAAGCTATAGGACGATCCCAGTGTATCATATACTTTTGTGTGGAAAAATGATTCACTATGGTATAAGGATTACTTATATTTATGCAAAGAATTCCAACTCAAAAAAACGGTCCTCTCAAAATTACACACCTCTCCTATAGGTGGGCACTCCAGATTCTTGTAAACTTACCATAGGGTCAAGAAGGAATTTTTTGGGAATGTATTCAATCTAATGTTCGAAGGTTCATGGATGAATGCTTGGTTTTCCAATAGAATAATGTGGAAACAATTATGACCCCATGAATTATACAACCATTAGACATACATTGTCTACACTGGGAAGAAGTCTTAATGGATTTTATCACAGGTCTACCAAATTCAGAAGGAAAGAATGTTATTATGGTGTTTGTTGATAGACTCACGAAGTATGCAAATTTTTGTGCACTCTCTCACCCTTTTAACGCAAGTACAATATCTGCAAATTTTCTAGAAACAGTTCAGAAGTTACATGGAAATCCAAAGATTATTGTAAGAGATAGAGATCCAATTTTCACAGGAAAATTTTGGTCTAAATTATTTTCTTGTTTGGGTACCCAATTGGCTCACAATTCATCTTATCATCCTCAATCTGATGGGAAAATTGAGACAGTGAACCAATATTTGGAAGGCTATCTTCATTTATTTGCATCTGATAAAAAAACACAGTGGGTGAAATGGTTATCTTTGGCAGAATGGTGGTACAATACTTCCTTCCATAAATCATAAAAAATGTCTCCATTTATGGCACTTTATGGGTACCACCCTCCATCTATCACATCTACGTTAAAGGGAAAATCTAAAGTTCAAGCCGGGGAATATCACATAGAGCACCAACAAGAAGTTCTCTAGATACTTAAGGACAACCTATCTATGTCACAAAACATGATGAAACAACAAGGTGATCAACATCAAAGTGAAAGGAGTTTCGAAGAAGGGGATTGGGTATTTCTAAGGCTACAACCTTACAAGTAGATGTCCCTCAAGAAACTAAATAAGGAAAATAAATTAGCACCCAAGTATTATGGTCCTTATAAGGTGTTGCAAAAGATTGGTAGTATGGATTACAAATTGGAGATTCCTTCATCTTCAAGAGTGCATCCAGTTTTCCATTTTTCTTGCTTAAAGAAGGTAATAGGAGACAAGATCCCAATTCAAACAATCTTGCTTGAGCTTGATGAAGAAGAAAGAGTCATATTGGAACCTGAACAAATCACTAAACAAGGACCAAACAACCGCAAAATCGGGCTATTACAAAGTACCTCATCAAATGGAAGAACCTTCTAGTGGAATATTCGACATGGGAAGATGAGTCCTTCATACAAACTCATCCAAAACTAATCAAGCATTGAGGACAACACTTGTATCAAGGGGAGGGGCATGTTAAACCCTAAATATTGGAACATTACCCCCTTTATTAGGTGCATTACATATTATTGATGTCGGCTTGGCTCTATTAGTGGGTCTATTGGTTGTTACTATACCCCTTTGTCCCCTATATATAGGAAGGAGACCTTTTCATTTTAGTCATCATTGTATCTTGTCTTGTCTTGTGTACATTGTGTAAGGAGGTTCCTCCCTTGAAGAGGATTGTTATTCATCTCAATTCTTCATTATTAAGGCGTTGATTACTTTATTTTGGTCCATTTATGCTATTTTTATGCTATATCTGGGACTTGGTTGCATAACATTGTCATTGATGTCAACTAATGTCAAAGAGGATGTCAAATGATTCAGTGTGATTCATTGATATCAATGGATGTCAAAGTGGATACAACATTCCTACAATGGTGTGAAGAAGTATATTTGGAAGGTGCATTCAGTCTAAAGGTGTGTGTCTAAGGATACATCATGCATATTCAATTCAAAGAAGAACACAAGTAATGTATCCCATTACATGCTGTACCTACACAAAAGACAAGTCCACCATGGCATACAACTCCATGATAATAGTCAAAAGATTGGTTGGAAAAAGGTCCTTGTGAAAAAGCAACCAAGGAGTTGGTTGAGAAAATAACACGTGTGCAAGCATGTTGAAATAAGTCTCTGGTATGTGCAAGCATTGCTTGATAAAAGGTTGAAAATGCACAAGTAGTAAGAAACAACCTATGGTTGGATAGATATGAAAGTGCAAAAATTCATCCAATTAGAGGATGCTTTCATTCAGTGGAACACGAACAAGATCCTAGAAGGGTACATCGGTTGACAGCAGGTGTGCAAGTCCCACAATTGATGACAATGAAAAGGTCAAAGTTCCACCAAGTAGAAGATGGACTAGATGCATAATTCGAAAATTGTCAATGCATCAAGTGTGCATTACTCACAAGTGATGTAGCGGTAAGGATAAAAGTCCCACCAAGTACAAGTTGGAGTATGTGCAGATTCCACAAAGCAATAGCACATCAAGGGAGCATAACACATAAGGGACAAAACATCAAGGATAGAAGAATCATCAAGATGAAGAGTAAGGGTGTGCACATATCTCAAATGGTGGTACATCAAGAGAACAATAGCACACCACCAAGGTGTAAAGCCCCACTAAGTTGTGGAACATGAAGGTGCTTGACACATCAATAGCATAGAAGATGACACGTGGAAAATGCACAATCCATGAACTTTGGAAGAAGGGATGCCACAAACAACTTGTGGACATACAATTCGTGTAGGACATGTATAAATAGAGATGGAAATAATCTTGATAGCGAGAGCATAATAGCTTCAAGTATTTGTTGTAGTTTGATATCTGAGGTATCAAAGGGCTTGAGGATAGAACATAATGATCTTGCGAGGAGCCATGTAGCGCACATGAAGCAGAATGCAGTTTCGATAGTGCATAGTATGATGTCGTAGATATGTGAATGATGCACAAGTACTAAAATAAATAAATATTGAAGTATGCGTAGGTGCATGATGTTTTGAAGGAAAACATTACAGACGGAATTCCAGTAGTCACAGATGTTGAAAGACAAAAGCGTAGAAACAAAACTGAAGTATTTCAGATGATGCACAGATGTCTAGCTGATGCATATGAGTAGAAGTGAAAGTGTGCGAAGCTGAGAATACCTACTCATGTGCAAAAACGGAACAACATCATAATCCATAGTGCACATCATGATGCAGATGATCCGAGACAAGTGCATTAAACTCAATAGACAAATAATTTGATGCACAAGTTGTCGCAGATTGTCTAAAAGACTGTGGCGCTTATACAAAATGAACCCATCATTAAGTGTGCAGTTCCATCTGTTACTAGTGCATTATTTCAAAATAACAAACTATCAATTGAAAGCACATCATCAGTTGGTGAAAGCAATAGCGCTATAGAATAACAACATAGCATACCTCAACACAGACTGCAATATCAACGAGCACACAGTACATAAAGTAAGTCATCAACATAAGTGTGATTAGAGAGAAAAGAGAAGTCAATTGATGTATGCAACTCAGTGACAGAGAATTTACTGCATACAAAGGTAGCACACAACATAACAGTTCTCAGAAGATCAATTGAGTGTGCGGAATTGAAGTTCATTTAGATGGAAATATGCTTGGGACATTAGGGTGGATGGATGGGGCAAGGAGAAATGGAGTTGGAGCTTCCTTCAGGTTGGATACTGTAAAACAGGAGGTCGGTGCCTCCTTCCAGTAGGTGCTGGAGAAATATAGGGCGTTGTAGCTTTCTTCAGGTAGAATCCTGTAAAACCAGGGGGTTGGTGCCTCCTTCCAATTGGAGATGGTAAACACAGGAAGTTGGTACTTCCTTGAATGTATTCTTTCTCATTATAAATAAGCATTCCATGGTTTTATCCTCATTGGGTCTCCACGTCAAAATTCTTGTGTTTTTTGTTCTTTGTGTTGGTGCATGAATGGATGAATGTTTTATTTATTGATTCATAACAAAAGATAAGAATTAAGTAAAGGATAATATGTTTAAGAAGGTAAAATTTTTTGATAACATCGCTCATACTGATTCAACCCTCCGATCTCATTATTAAATCAATTCAAATACCTCTCTACCACCATGGTACACACTCGCAACTAGAGAAACCAGGCAAACCAGAGCTACTTGATGATAGCAACACAAAATATGCCCCAAGCCAACATGGACACCATACTAGCCCTATTTTAGTCCTTAAAGTAGTAATTGGACATGCTCACCAAATATAGGATTAATGACCAAATAGGGATGGATTCTCTCACTCAACATGTTGTATATGTTCAAAAATGTGAGGACCACACCTATGAAACCTTGGGAAATAAAGAAATTTTCTCTCAAACTTTGTTCCTAGAGACATATCCTCACTCCTTTGAGGATAGATGTTCATGGAATTATTTTCCAAATATTGACATGTGCAAATTTGATGGTTCTATTCCCTAGGGTTGGGTTACCTGGATGTAGCATTAATTCACTATCCATGGAATTGAATATGATATTTAGAAGTTGAAATTTGAGTTCTATATCTAGATTTTGGACACTGGAAACTATGGCAATGGTACGAGAAGTATTATCATTGTTATGTCCATTAGAGTGAATTCATGAAGATACTTCATGAACAATTTGACCAAGACACTCACTAATTGTGCAGGCTGATGAAATTGCACCAAGATGGCATTGTTTTGAACTATATTGCAACATTAAATCAATTTGAAATCTGTGCAAAAGACCTCTTCGAATTTTTTTTCCAGGAATGTTTCATTAAGGGTCTCAAAGAGGGATTTCATGCCCATGTCCTTATGTAGTATCCCTCCACTTGGTTGGAAGCCTATGATAGAGCTAGAGAAGCTGAACTGGTGATCAATTCCTAACCCAAATTTCCTTACTTCCCCAACCTCCTAAGGCTCCTACTTATAGTATTACCACCACCCCACCTTTAAGAATCAGCAAGTTAACCTAGAATGGCATGGATAAACACCAACATCTAGGCCTTTATGCTATAATTGTGATAAAATTATTCTAGAGGGAATAATGCAAAGAGTAGAAATTATTCCAAATAAAGGAATTCCCCTAGTATATACTCAAGGAAACACTATTGAATCTCTTCCTGAACTAGAAGTGGATGATTCTATGTACCCACTTGAAGATGCTCTTGATATGCTAGTTCTTGGGGAGAAACCCAATATTTCAGTCATGCTATATCAAGATTTTCCACACATCAGACATTGAAATTGATTAGATACATCAAGAAAATAAAATTCATCATGTTAATTGACAGTGGAAATGTGCACAATTTCATTCATTGACAAGTAAATGAAGAAACCCATTGTTATATCTGCTCCATATCCAATTTCCAAATTATGATAGCCAATGGGGGTATGCTGAAATGTGTTGGTTGTTGTGAGAATGTGAAACTCGAAATGGATGACTGCTATCTCAAAATGGATATGTTTTCCATTGACATGGGTGGTTGCGATTTAGTTTTGGGGTTCAAATGGATTTGAACTTTGGGACCTAACATTATGGACTTTAAAGTGATCTATCTCATCTTTAGTTAGGTATGGAACACACATCACCTCCAAGGAATTTCACCCGGTTCTCCTAAGATTAGATCATCCCACCTTATGGAGAAATTATTGAAGAAAGGTCACTCAGGTGTCATTTCTTAGTTACATGCAATCCAAATATTGGAAACACCCATATTCGATATTCACCCTAACTTGCAACAGGTTCTATGCCAGTATCAACAAGTTTTTGAGGCACCCAAGGTTTTACTGCCATCTTGTGGGGAACATGACCATGGTATTCCTTTAATCTCAAGTAGTCAAACCCCCATTGTTCACCCTTATCACCGTTGGAGCATGATTTCCACTAGACCAAAACCCACATGCATTAATCTTTGTTACACTCTCCAATGTTAGGATCCATGAGAGGGGGTTAACCCATGTCATGAAACTCATAGGGACTTCTAAATGCAAATGCCAAAAATATCCTGCCTAGTATTACCTAGGTGAGTTTATAACTCAAGACCTGTCGCTCTGATACCATTTGTCGGAGCACGATTGTTGTTAGATCAAAACCCACATGCATTAATTTCCATTACAATATCCAAATTTAGGATCCACGAGTGGGTTTAACCCCTGTCATGAAACTCACGGGGAGAGATGGATGCAAATGCCAACAATCACCACCCTTTCATGCAAAGTAATAAAATTGAGACAATCATTTAGGAATTATTGGAGGCAAGTGTCATTCATCCAACCACAAGCCATTATTATTTTCCAATCGTTATGGTCATGAAAAGGAAGGAAATTGGCGAAAGTGTATTGATTTCTAAAACTTCAGCAAGTTAACCAACAAAGATACATTCCTCAATCCTTCTATTTATGATCTCTGAAACGAATTACATGGAACCAAATTCTTCATTGAACTCAATATTTTCTCTAGATACCATCAAATATGGATGAAAAGGCGGATATTCTCAATACTACAACCTACTACACTCATAAGGGTCATTACAAGTTTTTAGTCATTCCCTTTGGCCTCTGCAATGCCCCTTCAACTTTTCAGAGCCTCTTGAATAATATATTTCGCCCCTTCCTCCAAAGTTTTGTATTGGTTTTCTTCAATTATATATTGGTATACAACCCCACTTGGGAAATCCACCTCCAATATGTTGCTTGTACATTGCAAGTATGATAGGGTCACATGTTATTTGTGAAATGATCCAAGTGTAATTTTGGGGTGACATAGGTTGAATACTTTGGCCATATTGTGTGTCAAGGAGGATCCCAAGAAAGTGGAAGCTATACAACACTAGCCTCACCCCAAAACTCTCAAGATATTAACGTGGTTCCTTGGAATTATTGGCTATTACCATAAATTTGGGCCAAACTATGGGAAGATTGTATCTCCTCTTATAGCATTTATAATAAGGAATGATTTCTCTTGGAATGATGAAATAGAGAAAGCATTCTTGGCTCTCAAGGAAGCTATGTGCACTACACATGTGTTATCTATATTGAGTTTCACTAAGACATTTGTCTTAGAATGTGATTCCTCTAGCTATGGCCTAGGAGTCTTATTGCAAGACAAGCACCCATCTATCTTCACCAGTAAGAGACTATGTGATCGAAAATTTGGCAAATCCACCTATGAGAAATAAATGATGGTTATCCTTCACACAATTGAGACATGGAAACATATTTAATCTAACATAATTTCCAAATCAAGATTGACCATCACAACCTCAAGTATTTCTTGAAACAATGGTTGTTCTCCCTTGAACAACATAAATGGGTCACTAAGATGTTGGGTTATGACTAGGATATCATGTATAAGAAGGGTCATGACAATGTGGTGTTAGATGCTTTGTCTAGGCAATTTGAAGAGGAGGGTTCCCTCTTCTCCTGATCCTTAATAGTTCTAGGATGGTTCGATGAAGAATGAAATGAATGGAAATCCAATGACATAGTTTAGCACCTCATAAAATGGCTACAAGAAGACCCAAAGCCTCTTCCTAAGTATACGTGGAACCAAAATATCTTGAAGCATAAGGAGCACATATTTCTCACCTTAGATTTGGCCTTGAAACCACAAATATTAGACGAATTGCATTCATCACCCACAACAAGCCACTCATGATTACATAAAACCTGTGAAGGAATTAAGAACTCCTTCTTCTAGGAAGGCATAAAAAAATCCACAACTCTGTTGCAGCTTGTCAAATGTGCCAACAACCTAAGGGAGAAACAATAAAGTCCCTGGGGTTTTGAAACCACTTCCCATTCCCAACAAGACATGGACATACATCTATATGCATTTCATTGTGGGGATTCCTAAGATAGGAAATAAAATAGTCATTATGGTGGTAGTATATTGTCTGACCAAATACACCTAATTTTGTGCCCTACCAGAATATTTTACTCCCTCCTTGGTGGAACAAGTCTTTGTGGATCATATTTTTAAGCTCCATGTCATGCGAACTTCTATTGTATTTGATTGTAGCCCTACCTTCACCAATAATTTTTGACATGAAATATTTAAACTTTAGGGAACCCAGTTGAATATCAACACAGTCTATTAGCCCCAAACATATGGCGAAATGAAAGCAGTTAATAAATTATTGGAAACCTACTTGTTCTCCTTTTCCTTGGACATGCCAAACCATTTGTCCCAATGGATTCCTTTAGTCGAGTGGTGGTATTTTAAGCAACCAATTCCCAAAAAGAGAATGAAAAGAGACTACATAGACCAAAAAGAGTAATCCACAACCTTAATGACTAAAATATATGAATTTAGCAAACCTCTTCGAGGGGGAAATCTCCTTATACAATGTAGTAAGTACAAAAGACAAGACAAGACAATATGCTTGAAATGAAAATGTATCCTTCCTATATATAGTAGACAAGGAGGTATAATTACAAGTAATTGACCCAAGTTGACATCAATAATATAATAATACTAATTAAAATTACAACTAATCGAACAAATCCCACATCAACAATATGAAAATACTAATTTAATACGCCACGATGTAGGGGTTATTGTGCCATCAATTTAGGGATTAACATGACCCTCCCCTTTAGACAAGTGTTGTCTCAACGATTGGTTAGTTGTGGATGCTTATGTATGAAGGAATCATATTCTAATGTATAATATTCAACTGGTAAGTTCTTCCACTTGATGAGGTACTCAGTAATAGCCCGATTGCATATTTGTTTGGTTCTTGTTTCAATTATTTGTTCAAGTTCCAATATGATTTTTCCTTCTTCATCAAGCTCTAGTAAGATAGTTTGAATTGGGATCTTGTCTCCTATTACCTTCTTTAAGCAAGAAACATGGAAAACTGGGTGTACCCTTGAAGATGAAGGGAGCTCCAATTTGTAATCCATACTACCAATACTATGAAACACTTTATAAGGATCATAATACTTTGGTGCTAATTTATTGTCCTCATTTAGTTTCTTGAGGTACATCTATTTGTAAGGTTGCAGCCTTAGAAATATCCAGTCACCTTCTTCAAAAATATGTTCACTTTGATGTTGATCTTATCGTTTCTTCATCCTATTTTTTTCCATAGCTAGGTTGTCCTTCAGTATCTAGAGAACTTCTTGTTGGTTCTCTAGGTGATCTTCCATAGATTGAACTTTAGATTTTCCTTTTAAGGGAGATGTGATAGATGGAGGCTGGTACCCATAAAGTGCCATAAATGGAAACATTTTTTATGATGTATGTAAGGAAGTATTATACCACCATTCTGACAAAGATAACCATTTCACCCACTATGTTCATTTATGAGATCCAAGCAACGAAGATCTCCTTCCAAACATTTGTTCACTATCTCAGTTTTCCCAATGGATTGAGGATGATTAAGATGAAATGTGAGCCAACTAGGTACCCAAAAAAGAAAATAATTCAGTAAAAAAATTTCTAGTGAAAATTAGTTCTCTATCACTTACAATAATCTTCGGGTTTCAATGTAACTTTTGAATTGTTTCCATGAGTGTTGTAGTTATTTTAGTTGCATTAAAAGGGAAAGAGAGTGCACAAAAGGGTGCATACTTTGTGAGTCTATCAACAAACACCATAATAACATTCTTCCCTTCTAACTTGGGTAGACCTATGATAAAATCCATTGGGACTTCCTCCCAACATTGATAAGGTATGCCTAATGTTTGTAAAAGGCTTAGGGTCTTAAATATTTCAACCTTATTTTGTTGTCAAACCAAACATTCTACCACAAAAATTTGAACATTAGATTAAAGACCTTCCCCCCAAAAAAATCCTTCTTGAACCTATGATAGGTTCTTAGGAATACCGAGTGCCCGCCTATAGGAGAGGTGTGTAATTCAAAAGGATATTTTGTCTGAGTTGGGAGTTCTTACATATATATAAGTGATCCTTATACCACAGTGAATCATTTTCCACACAAAAGCATCTGATACATTAGAATTATTTTGTAGCTTTTGAATGAGCGTCAAAATAGATAGGTCATTCTTCCATTCTTCCCTTGCTACTACTAACCAATTGGGATGTATGATAGAAATCACACAAAGTAATGCCTCAACATCCTCATATTTTATGGAGAGTGCAGCTTCCACCACATTATATTTCCCTTTTTTATAGATGATTTCAAAGTCATATTCCAACATCTTGGTTATCCATTTTTGTTTCTCTTATGAATATAACATCTATTCTAAGAAGTATTTAAGACTATCATGATCTATTTTGACCTTGAAGTGCCTACCTATTGGGTAAAGATGCCATTTATTAAGTGCATGTAGTATTGCCATCATTTCCTTCTCATAAATGGGTTTCTACAAGTTTTTTCCCTTGATTGGTATACTTTCAAAAGCAAGGGGTCATCCTTATTACATTAGAACAACACAAATTCCATTTTCCGAGGCATCAAATTCCATAATAAAGGTTTTTGTGAAGTTTGGTGTGGTCAAAATAAGAGCTTTGCACATTGCCTCTATAAGTTGTTCAAAATCTTGAGTTTCCTCTGGAGTCCAAGAAAATGCTTCCTTTTTCAAATTTTCTATTAGAGGTGTTTCTATTCTTCCATATTTTGAAACAAACTTGCGATAGTACCCTGTACCTAAGAATCCTCTAATATTCTGTAAGGTTTTGGGAACCAGACAATCCATCATGGCTTTAATTGTTTTAGGGTCTACCTTGATACCTTCATGAGAGACAATATGACCCAAATACTCTACCTCCTTTACCCCAAAGAAAAATTTGGAAGGTTTTGCATATAGTTGATGCTCCTTTAGTAGTTGTAGCACCCTGTCAACATGTTGAACATGCTCTTCCAAAGACAGGCTATAAATTAGTATATCATCAAAAAATAATAACACAAATTTTATAAGGAAGGGATTGAAAATGGAAGTCATCAAACCTTGAAATGTGGAAGGTGCATTCATAAGGGAAAAAGGCATGACCAAAAATTCATAATGACCTTGATGAGTTCTAAATGTTTCTATTGGGATTTCTTCTTCCTTGATTCTAATCTAATGATACCATGAACGAAGATCCAACTTTGTGAAGTAAAATGCTCCATGTAGTTCATCTGACAATTCATCAATGCTAGGAATGATAAACTTATCTTTAATGGTGAGCTTGTTGAGATATCTATAATCTGGACACATATGCCATGATTTGTCCTTGTGTACCATTACCACTCATGCAGAGTAAGAACTTTGGCTACACCTAGTTATGCCAACCTCTAAAATTTCTTGAACCGTACACTTAATTTCACTCTTTTGGCCATAGGGATGTCTGTATGGTCTGATGTTAGGAGGAACACTTCCTAGAAGTAAGTGAATAACATGATCAAAATATCGAGTAGGAGGAATACCTTTTGGAATATATTCAAATACCTTGGAATGCTTATGAATGATACTTTGGAGATCTAGGGGAATAGGAGGCTTAGATGTTTGAACATCTAGAGAGCATAATTGTGAAATTATACCTTGATGTCCCTTTCTCAACAACCTTGTCATACAATTAGAGCTTATCACCTTGCTTGATACCCCTTAAATCAAATGATTTTCCTTTCCATGAAAATTTCATGAAATTTATTGAAAATTAAAAGGCACTATTCCCAATGATTGTAACCATTGAACCCCTAAGATACGATCAATACTATCCATTGGAATAGAAATCATTGGACTATTCAATACATATTCCCCCATAGTAAGATTGATATTATGGAATTTACCTGAGATTTTGATAGTTCCTCCATCTGTAATCATTACTTGAAAGTATGGTGCTGGATATAAAAAGCATTTGACAACTTTGGATAATTTAAAGTGAATGAAATTATGCATACTAACAGAATCAATCAATACCGTTACCTTTTTATTTTTGATATATACTTTGATATTGAAAGTTTGAGGAGTGCTAATTCTAGCCAATGCATGACAAGATGTGGTGGGAGTAATCTTTTCTATTTCTTTAGCTTGTTATTTTACTTCTTCTGCTTCACAATATATGTAGAATAATTTCTTCTCGGTACACTTATGTCCCGTACTATACTTGCTGTCACAGCTAAAGCATATAAATTTTTCTCTTCTTTCATCTAGTTGTTGAAGTGTCAACCTTTGAGGTGGGTTAGAAGAAGGAACATTATTATCTCTATATGTGTTAGAGGTGGTCCTTCTAGTATCCATCACCATATTTTTACTTTCAACCTTCCTTGCCACCATGAAATCCTTCTCTAAGGATATTGGTTCGAAGAGGTGCACCTCATGTTGGATGTTATACTTGAAGGTTCCAATAAATAGATCCAACAATTTATCATGTGGTATGTCGTCCACTTTGAGACTCAACATTTGAAATTTTTGAATGTGCTTTCTTACTGAACCCTTTTTCCATAGATTTAGCAATTGTGTAAAGACGGATTTGCTCTTAACATCATCTGATATGATATCAATTCTTTTGTAAACGTGGACCAAGATATAATGAAGTTATTTTCACGTTCACAAATCCATCGGTGCCACAAAAATTGCTTAGGTTCTAAATATAAAGATGCAATAAGTACCTGTTGATGCCTCGGATATCGTAGCATCAATCAGAAAGGGATTCTCCCCGAAAGATGGTCCCAATTAGACTATCTCCCGTTTGGTGTAGGGAATCCGTCCGGTTAGCGGTTCCGGCAACCGTGGTTTTGGACTTTAAATCCGATTCTACCGGTTATGGCCCGATCCACCTTTCTTTTGTGTTTTTTATGACTTTTATATGAGATGCAAGTGCCTAAATTATACTTAATCTAAATGCAATAAAAACAGATCTAAGCCTAAAACTGGAATAAATCTATCTATCCCTGCAGGGAACACGCTAAAGGGAGGAGCAATCAGCTGTAACAAGAAGCGTAAGGAAAGAACAGATAGCTGTTAATTTCAGAAGCAAAGCTACAGCAAGATACAGATTTCTAAAAGATAGCTTCTAGTTTATCATGGAATGTATTCGTTGCTCATAAAACAGAAGAAAGCGGAAGAATAAAGAAACAGATCTGAAACGAAATTTAAAGAACGCATCTATTGTTCATAACAGAAGAAAGCAAAAATTATTTAATCTATGTAACAAGAATAAAGAGACAGATCTACATGTAACAAAAACTGAAAAATAAACTCAAAGATCCCTGCAAGGAGCAATTTAAAGTCATGAACAATGAGCCACATGAATTACCCTGAAGAAAGAACAGTTAGCCATTCGATCTAGACAAAGAAATCTACAGCAATACATTTCATTGTTCACAAAATAGAGAGAACGCATGCACAGAGGAGAGCAGGATCATTAATGCAAAGAAATAATCCAGATGTCAAGAATGATCTCACATTGCAGAATTGCAGTCATTAGAATAGTCCAATATAGAGCAATCCAACATTCCAGGCAAAACGTCCATCTCCCGTGGCTTCTATTAGAGAATTCAATTTACAGACCCGATACAAGATAGCTCATATCGTTTGCCAAAATTTTCATTTCCTGCCAAAAGTCCTTATTCATCTTTCCTACATGCTATTTATAGCTACAACTTTGCCCTTTGGGCTGACACCTAGCAAGTTCCACCTGTCATTTACAGGGATTTCTACTATAATCGATCACCAAAAATGGCCACTTCCTTTACAAAATATTTTGACAAAAATTCGGGACAGCTGTCCCATGGCTTACGCCTTACATATTTAAAATATACATAACAGAAAATTGGCCGTCACCAAAGCTTTCCCTGTTGGGCACGTGTTTGGATGAAGAGAGTGGTTCACTGAATTCGGCCTCTTCATTCCTGTGCGTGAGCTTCTCCTGGCAAAGGGTCGCCCAAGTTAATTGTCACTGATGCTGGCTCGGAAGAGGCCCTCGAATCCCCTGCTGATGCTGCTCCTAACTGGGAAGGGGGAATTGAACTGGCCGGATTTTCTGCCATTGCTGGGGAAGAGGCTGCTGGGAGAGAGGCTGCTGGATCCACTGATGCTCCTGCTGCTGCTGCAGCTTTCCTGTCCTCCTCTGTTATGTAGCTGTGCCACACACCTGTGTCCCTTATGATTATGTTTGCTGCAGCAGGAAACAGGATTTTCTGGGAAGTCACATTCTTCCCGAGCTCTGTTTTAATGCTTTGTACTTCTGCTTCAGCAACTTGATGCGCTTCCTTCAGCAGATGGTTGTGAAGTGTTGATGAACCGATGTAATGTTGGAGATCATCCATGGCCAGGACATCAATCCTTTTCACATACTCCATCTGGACGCCTAGCTCTTCTTTCAGTTGAGACAACCGCTCTTCCTTTTCCTGGAAGTCTTCTAGGGTCTGAGGGAAACTCAATGTGCAGCTGTCATGGACCCCTTTTAGCTTTTGGTATAGGTTGTTGATTCTATCTGTTGTCCTCTGCACACTGGCCATCAGCTTATTGGCACAGTTCCTGCCAAACTCCAACAAGGCTATATCTTCATTAAAATCTTCCACGGCCTTGAAAGGAAGATGCGGGGGGAAACCTCCTTTCCCTTCTCTCCATGCCATCTGACTTATGACATTTTCCTTGACACGGGTATTCTTAGCTTTGAGCTTGTGGGCTTCTGTATTAACCTCTTTTAGCCTAACCACCATGGCCTTGAGTTTGCATACCTCATCAGTGATTAGCTCTTGGGAGCCATACACTTGCTGCAGGATATTGCATGACAGCTCGTGGAAGGGAGATAGGTCTATGGTTCTGCTCTCCGCTTGCTCTAAACGTTCAGCTAACGATTGCTTGTCTGCTTTTAGCAGAGATGCCTTTTCTTCTGCACCATTCTTCTCTGCTTCCACAATCATCATTTGAAGTGTTAGCTGGTCCTTTTCCTCCTCCAGCTGGCTGTACTTGTTTGACAGCTCCTTATGCTCAGCGTACAAGCAATTATACTGGTTTACTACCAGATCTCTTTGGGCTTGCTCATTAGCCACATTTTGTTGCAGCGTGTGCGCTCTTTTCTTTGTCAATATATTTTCTTTAACTATAACCCCTACATTGGCAAATGATGCCTGTGCTGTTGCTATAGCTGCGGATGCCATGGCGATGGGATCTGCATCTGTGTTCTGCATGACAGCGACCTCTCGGTGAGTAACGATGTCATCATGGAAGGGGCTTTTAATCCTCTCTTCTGATTGGAGGACCATTGCTTTTCTTTTCTTATCACAGACAAACTCATTCCATTTGGACACCGTACGCTTCCCAGATGGAGTGTACGGGACAATTGGTCGGTTTATGATGTCTATGTCTTCTTCCATAGGTGGGGTCCGGACATCCTGAGCGGGGTCTGTTCTTTCCTTTTGGGTACCAGAGCCACCTGCTTGAGAGGTGTCTATCTCCATGTCTTGGACACCGGACCCACCTGCTTGGGCATCTTCCCTTGTCTTCAATTCTTCTTCCGCCTTCTTTTCTGCCTCAGCTTGCTCAGCTTCTTTCTGCTTTCGGGCTTCTTCAGCTTCTTTCTGCAGTCTTTCATTTTCAGTTTCTTGCTGCTTTCTTGCCTCTTCGGCTTCCTGCTATAACCTTGCCTCTTCTCTTAATCTGAGCTCTTCTTGAGCTCGGGCATCCTCAACTTCTTTCTCCTTTTGCTGGAAGGTCTTCTGGGCCTTGCTTGAGCTAGAGCTTGCTCCAGCACCTTGGCGACAGATCCGCAGCTCAGCCATGTTGCAGATACCTCTGAATGCTTCCTCCTCGGCATCAGGGTAGTGGGAGTATTCGAAGTAAGCATAGTTCCCCTTGCAATGCTCGGCCAATTTACCCTTTCTGTCGTTCCTGTGGAAGATGACCTCACCGAAGTGGAAGGCCTTCAACTCTTGAATGAACTCATTGGCCGAGGCAACCCCTGAAAACTTGTAAGCGCCGATGCAGAAAGGTAGAGGGGGAAAGGAAGCTTTGTGTTGCTTGTGGAGGAATGCCCCAACCCCATCCAAGAAGAGTTGTCTCACTGCTTCCTTTAGCACCACATAGTCTGTGGCATACTGCGGCAATATGTATGGGGGCTTAGTCCCTCCAAACATTCTTAGGTAGGTACCTTGTTCTGAAAAGTAAAAGTCCCCATACTCCTCAAGGACTTCCAAAGCATTTTCTGACAAACAATTTGGTTCTTCCTTGAACATTTTCTCGTATAGGGGCATGATGAACCCCTCACAGATGAGTTTGTAGCTGGGCTTGTAATTCTGAGCCCACAACATCTTGAATGCGACGTAGACCGGGGCGGTGGCCCTATCCCATGTACACCCCAATTTGGGGAACTCTATCTTGGCCAAGATACAATCTATCAGGTACGAAGACATGAAGAATTCAACCTTCTTCAAGGCCATCCCGGGCTTAGCAGCACTTATCATTGAGGCCAGACTATCTGACAAGATAGTGGCCCAGTCAAACACTGTTCCTTGAAATGCCACATAATGAATGATAGGGGCCCACTGAATCTTGTATACTGTGCCATCGGGCATGCCAAAGATTCTGCACAGCATCAGGGTAATCAATCTATAAGGGGCTCTTAGATTCTGTACGTCATACTCATCATTCCCTTTTTTTCTCAAATGCTTCCCTGCTATCAGCAGCTTCTTGGCCATCTCGATGTTGTTCATCTGGCTTAACCATTCATCAGTCAGAGCTTGCTGGACACGGGGAAATCTGTAGGCCGCCGCAATATACGCGGGTTGAAATGAGGCGATAGCCACTTTCCCGCTATCATTTATCACTCTTCCTTCAGCATCGGCATGTTGGAGAATCCATCCGATTACTTCAGCACAGGGGAACAGCTCTGGGCGGGTAGCGGCTCTGGTTATGCCTGAGGCTTTGATATTTTGATAGATTGGCGCTTCCTCCAGCAACATATCTGGGATTTCTTGGTCCCTAATCATTCTATATATGTCATCCCATCTGATTTCTGGAGGGACACCAGTGGTGCACTTAGTGTCCTGAAGAGAGGTTTCAATCTTGAGAGGGGCAGGCTTCTTTTCTGTCATCTTCGCCTTCTTCTTACCGGTTTTCGGCATCTTGGCTTATCCCTGATGGCACCCATATACAATACATCATGATTTTGAGCAACATGCTGTGAGGTTTTAACAGAAAGCATCATTGTTTTGATAATACATCAAATCTGATAAGCACAATGAAGCTGTTTACTATTTTAATACGAAACATAAATTGAAGCACTTGAATCTCTTAAAAGGATGGGATTGGGATGCTCTTGAGGGGATAGGCTATGTTGCGGATACGTTTTGTTCTCGGACCGATAGGCGATTTGCGGAAGCAATGGGATTTTGGGTGAGCCTTGGGGAATTGCGGAAGCCATCGGTTTTCTGGTTCTACCCCGCGGAAGGGGGTGTCTTTTGTTATAGCTGCGGTCGGAGAGGTTAATGGCGGGGAGGCGCGGGGTGAGATGATTTTGTGACGACAAGGGAGCCCCTTTCGCATTTTCGACTCGGTGAGGGCTTTAAATGCCATCGTCACGCGCGGCCACCCGCCGAGGTGCTCTATGGGAGACTCGAGTCCGAGCGAAGGTGACGGCGCCGGGGGTATATTGACGGGAAGTGCTAGGGCGGCCATGGCTTCAGGTTTCGGCTTGCGCGGCTTGAACATTCACGGGTTTTGAATGGGCCAATGGCGGCTGGGACCAGGTTTTGCCTTGAGTAGAAGGCGTGTTGGGGTCGAGGCTTACGGAAGGGTCCAAGGTTTTAAGTCCTGAGTTTACGGCCGGGGACATGGAAAGCCGATGGGGCTTCGACAAATTCTCGCAAAACGAGGGGCGCGGCCCGGGGTTTAAAATGGGACACGATTAACCGCCCGCACTTACCATCAATACTCAATAGTAAAATGTTAATGTTCTAACCAATATCTATGACGATTTTGTATGACGGAAACTACATTCAACTGTATCTGACGGGTAAAGCATGGCCCTTTACGGGTGTTTTGCCCGTCAAAATCCCACTAAAACTCGTTGATTTCCCACAAAAGATAACCCAATGGCGAAATTCCAGGTTAGAATCCTACCTGGCACCGTGGGGATTGCTTGAGCGAGGTGGCCGCGAGCACAGGTGAGCGAGGTGAGCTGGAGCGATTTGCACGGCGTCGCACGTCGTTGGCCAATTCGAAAAACAACGGTGCATTGGGTCGAGCCCCTACCGTATTTTATAAAAAACGGGCACGTGCGGGCATTAAAGTTGGTAGTTGGCGCAATTAGACCGTGGCTTAAATACGCCGCCCGCCGCGGTCATGTCAAGGTACCTCGGTTTCCGTGCGACCGCCATTCGCGGGGCCAATTTTCGAATCGCATCCGCCGTTGCGGGAGGGTTCAACGAAAGCTCCCGCAGTTTCGGGGCTCATTGCGGAAAGGAAACTCGAAGCCTTCCGCGAAAGACCACCGTGTAGCGGATGGGTAACGCCAAGGCTTCCGCCCTTTCGGAACGATATAGCGAATGCTCCCGGTGTTTTTCGGAAGGCTTTTGCGAAAGCTTCCGCGAACCAAAAAATTCAAAGTCTCGTTGATTTTCGGGAAGGTTTGGCGAAGGCTCCCGCTAGTTTCGGAAGGCTTTTGCTGAGTCTCTTCGGGCGCTTTATACGAATAGCTCCCGCCGTTTCAGGAGCAAAACTCATACTTTTCCGCACATTCACCCGGGGTCGTTTCGGAGTCCTTTGCCGAGCGGTTTAAGCGATTGGCTTCCGCCGTTTCGGGAGGGTAGCCCGAAGGCTTTCGCGTTTCGGGAGCAAAGGCTGAAGGCCTCCGCGACAGTTTCTTGAAAAAAAATCTAAGTCTTTTCATAGTTTCGGAAACAAAACGTGAATTCCTCCGCGGGACTTATGCGGATGGCTTCCGCCGTTTCAGGAGGGTTTCATCAAAACCTTCCGCAATTTTAACAAACCAATCCGACCCTTTTTCGGGCGTCTTTCCTAATCCCTTCCATTGTTTCGGAGCGTTTTACGAACTGTCCCCGCCGTTTCAGGAAGAAAACTCCAATCTCTCTACGGACGGCTGAAAAATGCTCTAAGTGCTTTTCGGGAGACTAAGGCGAATGAGTCCCGCCATTTCGGGAGGAAAGGCGGAACCTTTCCGCGGTTGCGGAAGGCTTGAGTGAAGGGCTCCGCCGTTTCGGGAGCAAATTCGTTTCGGAACTTGAACCGTTCCGCAGAAGCAACGATCGAAAAATTTCCAAGTCCTTTTACTTCGGAAGGCTCAGATGTGCAGTTTATGAGAATGGCCTCTGCCATTTCGGGAGCACAACCGAAAGGTTTCCGCAGAATTTCAAACAAAATTCCAAATCCTTTTCGGGAGAATGAGGCGAATAAGTCCCGCTATTTCGGGAGCAAAAGATGAACGATTCCGCTGTTTCGGCAAGGTTTCACCAACAGTTTCCGCTGAGTTTCTTTTCGGGAAGAAAAACTAAGTCCTTTTGGGAGATCTAAGGTGAATGAGTCCCGCACTTTCGGGAGCAAAACTGGAACCTTTCCGCGGTTGCGGAAGGCTTGAGTGAAAGCTTCCGTCGTTTCGGGAACAAATTTTCAATGGCTTCCGCAGATTTTGACAAAGGAAATCTCAGTCCTTCTTTCGGAAAGGTTGGACGTTTGTCTTTGAAGTCGGGGAGATAGTCCGAATTATTCTAAAACGTAGGGGAAAAAACTAAGTTATCTTCTGGCTCTTTGGAGAAAGAATGGAAGGATTGATGGCAAGAAGTTCAGCAGGGAAATAAGGTTTTATGTTGAAAACCGAGCTGACGGCTGGGATGGCTTGTCAGGTAAATTTTCTACAAAAATTCAGGAGGGGCCCCAACATAAAAAAAAATTTGGGAGGGGTGTTGCTGCAACAACAATGGCGAGTCGCTGGCGAACACAGATCTCTGAAAAATTCCTCTTCACGGTCCGGAACCTCATTAAAACATCCACCTCGGGTGCACCACTCAACTGAGCCTTTTATACTCATGCGGGGGGAAAGAGGCACTTTTCCTGCTAGCCATCGGGGAAAGGGGAGCTTTGACCGAGACATCTTCACCACTCTCAGAGGGCCAGCATATGAGATTCATTTTAGGAAGGTCATCTCTCAAATGGTCACGACTGCCGGACTCCACAGGGTTTGCAACACTTTCTCATGGACATTATTGTTCTTGTTCCTCATTCCCATGTTGCTGGCACTCTTTAGGATGCTTGTACTTTGGACAGCTTAGCTGTTTGAGCCTTCCAGGGATATTTTCTTTTGGACATGATCTTTGATTTGGGCTCCTCAATCCATAATGTCCTTTTGTGTGAGTTAGAGATTTTATTGATTTGATCAAACTTCACGGACGGAGAGGATCCCATTTTGAGCTGGGCCTTTTGGACAGCCTTCTTGATTTTACATGTCTTTTTGCTTCTTGTCTCATCCATGCTTTAATTGAGGCGAGAATACCTGGAAAATAGACTCTTGAATGTAGGCCATTTTGGCTTTTAAATCTGCAGCATGGAGTCATCTCAATACCCTATGTCCTCGAGAGGTGCCACTTTCCATGGGTCCAACTTAGGTAACCTTCTTGAGATGCCTTTAAAGTGTGAGAGTGGGTGGAGCCCAACGATAGTAGTGAAGATGGCCATGGGTCTCTGCTATTGAACAGGATTAGTGTGGCTAGCAGGGTAGGCTTCCCCCCCTTTTGAACATTTCAGCGAGAGCACAGCAGACTAGGTTTAGTGAGCAGGGTTACAGACTCCTGGGTTGCAAGTTTTCTTCGAGAGAGCTATCTTCAACGGGAAACTCAAAAACAAAACTTATCAAAAAGTTCAAATAACAAAGAAAGAAACAACATGGCCGAAAAAATAAAACAGCTAAAAGCGAAAGCGAAAAGACAACTTTATTTATGTACAGGAAGTCTCGAGGAGACTATGCGAAGTATTGTTTCAGAGCGAGGCCATTGAGAGGAAGGGCGACTTCCTCTCCCTTGAGATTTGTCAATTTATAAGTGGATGGGCCTAATTTTGCAGAGATTTGGTACGGGCCTACCCATAGATGTTGAAATTTCGTATGCATTCCTTTGCCTTCATGATTATGGTCCCATTTCAGGACTAAATCCCCGACTTCAAAATCCCTCTTGCCGGATTTCCTCTTATCGAACCATCTCTTAACTATATCCTGGTGTTGATGGAATCGATCTTTAGCTTTGTGTCGGGCTTCTTCTAGTTGAAGCAGGGTGTTGATCCTGGACTGTAAGGCTTGGCTACCAGAACCCTGCGAGGCTTGGGACAATTGCAAGGATGGCAGCAAGATGTTTGGGGGAAGTATGGCTTCCTTGCCATAGACAAGAGTGAAAGGGGAGACACCTAAAGCATTCTTCGGGGTTACCCTATCTGCCCATAAGGCGTTTGGGAGAGCCACATGCCAACTTCTCTGGTTTTCTATCACAGTTTTCTTAAGGATTCGAATCAGATTCTTGTTTGAGGATTCAGCTAATCCGTTTCCCTGAGGGTAGTAATTGGCTGAGTAATGCAACTTAATTCCCCATTCATAAACAAATTCATTTATCTTGCAAGATGAAAAATAAGTAGCATTATCAAAAACGAGGGAAATTGGAACCCCAAACCTGGTTATAATGTTTTCTTTCAAGAAGCTGATGACTGCGTCTTCATTGATCTTGCGCAATGGGGTGGCCTCCGTCCACCTAGTGAAGTAGTCGGTAGCCGTTAGGATGTATCGATGTTGCAATGAAGAATTTGGATTTATTTCTCCGATAACATCTATGCCCCATTGCTCAAAAGGTTCAGAGATGATGACCGGCTGCAATGGGCCTGTGGCCTTAGGTAACTTCCCAGCGCTTCTTTGACATACATCACAGTTTCGTGCGTATGTGTGGGCATCTCGGAACAAAGTGGGCCAATAATAACCAGCTCTCAGTATCTTGTGCGCTGTCGTCTCTCCTGAATAATGACCACCTGCGGGGCCATCATGTAATTCTTTGACAACTTTGTTTGCATCTTCCTTCTCCAAGCATCTAAGAAGGACTCCATCATAATTCTTTCTGAAAAGAATCCCATCAATGATCTGATAGGGTGCTGATTTCAAGCAGAGTGCCCTTCTTTGTTTAGAATTCCAGTGCTCGGGTAGATATACCTGCTGTAAGTAGTGCACTAGATCCCTATACCATGACTGGGGAGCTGTAAAGGTATGACATACCTCAACCGAATTGAGCTCAGCTTCATTTCTCCAATGGTGCTCTTCATCAGTCGAGTTTCCCTCCAGCAACTTGCACAGACCTTGTCCTTTGATGATTGTAGCCGGTTTAAATTCCAAATCATACTCCTACAAAGCTGTGACCCAGTTCCCTCTCCTTTCTCCCAACTCCTTTTGAACGAAAAGGGATCTAACAGCTGGATGGGGAACTATGACTCTAGTTCTGTTCTTCAAAATGTATGGCCTAAACTGCTTGACTGCTTTGAAGAATGCGTAGGCATGCTTGTCAACTACGGGGTAATTCAGCTCAGCCCCTTGCAGACCAGTGCTCATAAACGAGATTGGGTATTCATCCCCCAACTCCACCTTTTGCGTGAGTACGGCCGCGAGAGAGTCATCCGAAGCGAAGGTATACAAGATGAAATATTTATCAAACTCTGGACTTCTTAAGGAAGGAGCTTTAGCTACAGCTGCCTTGATATTTCTAAATGCGTCCTTCTCCAAATCTGTCCACTTGAATTGTGTGCTTTGTTTAACCATCTGTTGCAATGGCTTAACGATTTGAGCAAAATCTGGAACAAATCTGCGGACAAAATTGATGGTGCCCATAAAAGACTGCATAGATTTTTTGTTGTGAGGCATTGGAATCTTATCAATAGCTTGGACTCTTTCCTGGTCGATTGACACTCCCCCTTTGGAGATGATATGACCCAAGAGCTTACCTTCGGGTACAGCAAACACGCTCTTCTTGGGATTCAAGGAAATACCATACTTCTGGCAACGATCAAAGATATGCCTCAGATGAACAACATGATCTTCCCTTTTCTTCGAAAAGACTGTCACATCATCCAAGTAAACAACAACACATTGCCCACCCAATCCTCGGAAGGCAATATCCATCGCCCTTTGGAATGTGGCTCCTGCGTTTATCAAACCAAATGGCATCCTTCTGTAGGCAAAATTTCCCCACTTAGTCCTGAAAGTGGTCTTGAGACGATCTTCTTCTGCTACTAGCACTTGATTATAGCCTGAGAAACCATCGAGGAGAGAAAACAATTCGGATCCTGACACCATTTGGAGGATTTGCTCCATTGAAGGTACGGGGTAGTTGTCTTTATCTGAGGCTTTGTTTAAATTTCTGAAATCTACACATAGCCTTATCTCTCTTGATTTCTTCCTTACGGGAACCAAGTTTGCAACCCATTCGGAATGCCGAACTTTGAAGATTATCTTAGCGTCCAGGAGCTTCTTTAATTCCTTTTGGATCAGTGGTTCAAGAGTGGGATGCATCCTTCTTAACTGCTGCTGAAATGGCTTGACACCCACTTTCATTGGTATAACATGCTGAATGATGCGGACGTCATATGTTTTCAGATATTCATAGGTCCATGCAAAAACATCCTTGTACTGTTTAAACAACTTAATGAACCTATCTCTTTCTCCTGGTGAACAACATTTGCCAAGGTTGACAAATTTTGGTTCTGCCTCGGTACCCAAATTAACCAACTCATGTTGCATTGATGAGCTGTTAGTTTTGGTATTAGCTGGTCTTTTGAACTTATTTTGAAGATCGAAAAGCATTTCGAGGGACCTGACCCCTTTTGGCATGAAATTTCCTTTCTTGTCATCTTTCTTCATCAAATCAACATCGTGTTCTTCCTCATCTATTGCAGCTCCTTGGAAACTGTCTTCGTTTGTCAGGAAGCTGATAATTTGTTCATCATCATCGAAGACTCTGAAATTTGTGATGTTATCGGGAATGGAAGGCCTGAAAATCAATTCAATTGAGCATTTATTATTTGACGGCACCAATCTAGAAGCGGATGTTGCTAACACATCAGCAGCATAATTTTGCAATCTAGGAATTGATTTTATATTGAAAGCGTCAAAATGCATGATTAAATCCCATACCTCAGCCTGATAACCTTTCAAGTGAGGTGAGAGACAGTGAATGGTGTCCCTTACCTGTCTTACAACTATCTCGGAATCACCAAAGACCTTCAGGTACTTAACATTTAAGCCAATGGCCTTTTTTAACCCATGTACCAAAGCTTCATATTCAGCGGTGTTATTAGTACAATCGAATTCTAATCTACAAGACAAAAAATACTTGTTCCTTTCTGGATCCATTAGAACACAACCGGCTCCGGATCCTTCCAGAGTTTTAGAACCATCAAAGTATAATGTCCAAAAAACATCTTCAGATTCAACTAAGTTAGTTTCTTTATAGTCTATGTTAGCAACTAAATTGACTATGTTACAATCAACATCATCAGTCCGAGAGAAATGAAGGAGATCGGACTGTTTATCTGATTCATGGCTAACGATTTCAGATTGATAGTTACCCGGATCCATTTCTAAGAAGTAATTCCCCAGGACCGAGGAAGAGAAAGTTACAGCCTCATTCTTTTCTTCTAGCTGGGTTACGTTTTGTTTCATATGAGGTTCCCTAAGAACTTTAATCTGATTCTGCCTGTTCTGATAAGGCAGCCATAGATGAGACCAATCGGTAGCGAAGTAGCCACTCAACTTGGTAGACCAATCTCTACTCAAAATCAGCCCATAAGCTTCAGGGATATCGACCACCATTATGTCAATGAATTGACAAACTCTAGGGTCGGCTGACAGTCTAATTAGAACGTCTTTCATCTCCCCAATTACTTTAACAGCAGTCCTATCTAATTGGATAATTTGAGCTGGAGATGGTACGGGCTGCCCATTAATTTTCCTACAAATTGACAGTGGCATAACGTTTGAAGAAGCTCCAGAGTCTACCAAACAGTTATGAACATTGTGATTAAAAATTTCAAATGTCAACAAAAATGGCAATGTTTGGGATTTGGATTTCCCACCGATGCTAGCCTCGTTAATTTCAGGATTGTCTTGAGAATCTGTTAATGTAGTGCTGGGTTTTGGTTGTAAAACATGCAGCAGTTTGTCTCGTTGATGGGGCAAGCTACACATGTCAAATATTGATATGTTTGCTTTGACTTTCTTGATATCTTCGATAATATCATACCCTATATCGGATTCGTTCCCAATTCGAGTTGGCTGATCTGTTTTGTTCATGGTGACTTTAGGCGGCTGAACTGTGTTGTCAGCGCTTGGCTGTTTGGCAGCTGTTTCGTTTACTTTGGGCTGAGGTGGGATGATTGGTATATGCCTCCTAGGCGGATCTTTCGAAATCTTAGGCTTATGGGAAGAGGTGACTGGGACAGGATCCGCAATTGGGCCCTTGCTGCGAGTGGCAACATTTATGGTAGAGGGAGAGCTGTCTACATGATCTTCTCCTACTAATTCAGTCATAGGTACCCAATCCCACAACACCATAGTAGTGTCTGGGGTTGGTTCCTCTAACTCAGGGCTTGACTCTTCTGGAGGATCATCCTGATCTGGGATCTGAGAGTCTAACATTTGGTTCATGACTAAGCTCATGGAATTGATCCATTGCGGGTAGCTTTTTTCCGAATGTGGTTCTTGGTGAAAAGTGCAGAAATTCTCCATCCCTATCTCATTCAAGTTTAAAACAGGGGCAGCGTTCATTGGTGGATGAGTCTGTTCCCCGTCTTCCCTTCTTTTATAGAATGGCTTGAAAGGTTTCCTAGATGTACTGGCAGCCTTGTCTTTCTCGAGATCTACGATCTTGTTAGATAGTTTCTGCATCATTTTGACTACGTTTTCCATGTCTGTAGATGGCTCATCTTTACTTCTAGTGAGCAGCAAAGGTTTCTTGCTAGCTGCTGGTTTTGGTTCTACATCTAAGGCATGTTTGGCAATGCTATCAGCCTCTTCTTGTACCTTTCTAGCTTCCTCAAAGTTCTCTATCAGGGTAGCTTTCTTGGACCTCTTCACGAACATCGCTATAGGTCCATCAAGAGCGGTTGTATAGTATTCAATTAGAGATTCCTCGGCTGGTTTATTAGCTTGACTGAAGTTATTCAACAGCGTAGTGAATCTTTGATTGAAATCTTGGACCTTTTCTTTCTTTTCCATCCTCATGGATAGGAGTTCTTTCATGAGTGTGGCCACAGTCTTTTGGTTTCCGTACTTCTTTAGAAAACATTTTTCGAATTCATCCCAACTAGAGATTGAGCTGGGTTGTAAGCTAAAGTACCATGATGATACTTTTGGCTCGAATGTATATGGAAACAACCTGCAGACCACGTCTTCATGTTGTACGTTCAAAAGGTTCAGAGCCAAGTAAAAACTCTTGAGGTGATCTTCTGCCGAAATGGCTTTCCCTGGATCGTATTTAGGCAAGACCTTTTCTGGGTTTTTTGGGAGATTATGGAATGGTCCAGCTAAGTTATGCGCTCCCCTTGCTCTCCAAGCGGGTACAGCCATGTTTGGGTTTGGAGGTGGAGATCCCGGAGGAGAATTGTAGGGTGAAACCTGTGGAGTACTTTTGGGAGAGGTAATTTCTTCAAGATCTTCTTGGTCTATCTTGTTAAGAGTGTCGGAAATTTCTTCCAAAGTCAGATTTACTAGTTCTTCAAAACTCTGAACGAGAATTGAATCACGGGTGTACTGTGGCTCCTTTCTAGGTGTAATTTTCTTAGGGAGGAATTTGACAGCGTTTAAACCACCTAACTGCCTAACGTAGGATCTGGTATGTCTTCTCAAATCCTCGATTTCTGTAAACGGGACAGCGTATAAAGCTTCTTGAGGCTCTGGGTCAGAAATGAGGCGTTCTTGGTCTGTTAATCCAAGATCTGGGCTGTTTGAAATGCTTTCTATAAGCGGGTTTTCAGTGTTATCTATGACCGCAGAATATTTTCCTCTATCAGCCATGCACTTTAGGCCCTCCTTCTAGCGCCAAAAACTGTTGATGCCTCGGATATCGTAGCATCAATCAGAAAGGGATTCTCCCCGAAAGATGGTCCCAATTAGACTATCTCCCGTTTGGTGTAGGGAATCCGTCCGGTTAGCGGTTCCGGCAACCGTGGTTTTGGACTTTAAATCCGATTCTACCGGTTATGGCCCGATCCACCTTTCTTTTGTGTTTTTTATGACTTTTATATGAGATGCAAGTGCCTAAATTATACTTAATCTAAATGCAATAAAAACAGATCTAAGCCTAAAACTGGAATAAATCTATCTATCCCTGCAGGGAACACGCTAAAGGGAGGAGAAATCAGCTGTAACAAGAAGCGTAAGGAAAGAACAGATAGCTGTTAATTTCAGAAGCAAAGCTACAACAAGATACAGATTTCTAAAAGATAGCTTCTAGTTTATCATGGAATGTATTCGTTGCTCATAAAACAGAAGAAAGCGGAAGAATAAAGAAACAGATCTGAAACGAAATTTAAAGAACGCATCTATTGTTCATAACAGAAGAAAGCAAAAATTATTTAATCTATGTAACAAGAATAAAGAGACAGATCTAGATGTAAAAAAAACTGAAAAATAAACTCAAAGATCCCTGCAAGGAGCAATTTAAAGTCATGAACAATGAGCCACATGAATTACCCTGAAGAAAGAACAGTTAGCCATTCGATCTAGACAAAGAAATCTACAGCAATACATTTCATTGTTCACAAAATAGAGAGAACGCATGCACAGAGGAGAGCAGGATCATTAATGCAAAGAAATAATCCAGATGTCA
This sequence comes from Larix kaempferi, assembly GCA_027924585.1. Classification (NCBI taxonomy): domain Eukaryota; kingdom Viridiplantae; phylum Streptophyta; class Pinopsida; order Pinales; family Pinaceae; genus Larix; species Larix kaempferi. The sequence continues at coordinate 7,553,304 of BSBM01000313.1, forward strand.
AGAATGATCTCACATTGCAGAATTGCAGTCATTAGAATAGTCCAATATAGAGCAATCCAACATTCCAGGCAAAACGTCCATCTCCCGTGGCTTCTATTAGAGAATTCAATTTACAGACCCGATACAAGATAGCTCATATCGTTTGCCAAAATTTTCATTCCCTGCCAAAAGTCCTTATTCATCTTTCCTACATGCTATTTATAGCTACAACTTTTCCCTTTGGGATGACACCTAGCAAGTTCCACCTGTCATTTACAGGGATTTCTACTATAATCGATCACCAAAAATGGCCACTTCCTTTACAAAATATTTTGACAAAAATTAGGGACAGCTGTCCCATGGCTTACGCCTTACATATTTAAAATATACATAACAGAAAATTGGCCGTCACCAAAGCTTTCCCTGTTGGGCACGTGTTTGGCTGAAGAGAGTGGTTCATTGAATTCGGCCTCTTCATTCCTGTGCGTGAGCTTCTCCTGGCAAAGGGTCACCTAAGTTAATTGTCACTGATGCTGCTTGGGAAGAGGCCCTCGAATCCCCTGCTGATGCTGCTCCTAACTGGGAAGGGGGAATTGAACTGGCCAGATTTTCTTCCATTGCTGGGGAAGAGGCTGCTGGGAGAGAGGCTGCTGGATCCACTGATGCTCCTGCTGCTACTGCAGCTTTCCTGTCCTCCTCTGTTATGTAGCTGTGCCACACACCTGTGTCCCTTATGATTATGTTTGCTACAGTAGGAAACAGGATTTTCTGGGAAGTCACATTCTTCCCGAGCTCTGTTTTAATGCTTTGTACTTCTGCTTCAGCAACTTGATGCGCTTCCTTCAGCAGATGGTTGTGAAGTGTTGATGAACCGATGTAATGTTGGAGATCATCCATGGCCAGGACATCAATCCTTTTCACATACTCCATCTGGACGCCTAGCTCTTCTTTCAGTTGAGACAACCGCTGTTCCTTTTCCGGGAAGTCTTCTAGGGTCTGAGGGAAACTCAATGTGCAGCTGTCATGGACCCCTTTTAGCTTTTGGTATAGGTTGTTGATTCTATCTGTTGTCCTCTGCACACTGGCCATCAACTTATTGGCACAGTTCCTGCCAAACTCCAACAAGGCTATATCTTCATTAAAATCTTCCACGGCCTTGAAAGGAAGATGCGGGGGGAAACCTCCTTTCCCTTCTCTCCATGCCATCTGACTTATGACATTTTCCTTGACACGGGAATTCTTAGCTTTGAGCCTGTGGGCTTCTGTATTAACCTCTTTTAGCCTAACCACCATGGCCTTGAGTTTGCATACCTCATCAGTGATTAGCTCTTGGGAGCCATACACTTGCTGCAAGATATTGCATGACAGCTCGTGGAAGGGAGATAGGTCTATGGTTCTGCTCTCCGCTTGCTCTAAACGTTCAGCTAACGATTGCTTGTCTGCTTTTAGCATAGATTCCTTTTCTTCTGCACCATTCTTCTCTGCTTCCACAATCATCATTTGAAGTGTTAGCTGGTCCTTTTCCTCCTCCAGCTGGCTGTACTTGTTTGACAGCTCCTTATGCTCAGCTTACAAGCAATTATACTGGTTTACTACCAGATCTCTTTGGGCTTGCTCATTAGCCACATTTTGTTGCAGCGTGTGCGCTCTTTTCTTTGTCAATATATTTCCTTTAACTATAACCCCTACATTGGCAAATGATGCCTGTGCTGTTGCTATAACTGCGGATGCCATGGCGATGGGATCTGCATCTGTGTTCTGCATGACAGCGACCTCTCGGTGAGTAACGATGTCATCATGGAAGGGGCTTTTAATCCTCTCTTCTGATTGGAGGACCATTGCTTTTCTTTTCTTATCATAGACAAACTCATTCCATTTGGACACCGTACGCTTCCCAGATGGAGTGTACGGGACAATTGGTCGGTTTATGATGTCTATGTCTTCTTCCATAGGTGGGGTCCGGACTTCCTGAGCGGGGTCTGTTCTTTCCTTTTGGGTACCAGAGCCACCTGCTTGAGAGGTGTCTATCTCCATGTATTGGACACCGGACCCACCTGCTTGGGCATCTTCCCTTGTCTTCAATTCTTCTTCCGCCTTCTTTTCTGCCTCAGCTTGCTCAACTTCTTTCTGCTTTTGGGCTTCTTCAGCTTCTTTCTGCAGTCTTTCATTTTCAGTTTCTTGTTGCTTTCTTGCCTCTTCGGCTTCCTGCTGTAACCTTGCCTCTTCTCTTAATCTGAGCTCTTCTTGAGCTCGGGCATCCTCAGCTTCTTTCTCCTTTTGCTGGAAGGTCTTCTGGGCCTTGCTTGAGCTAGAGCTTGCTCCAGCACCTTGGCGACAGATCCGCAGTTCAACCATGTTGCAGATACCTCTGAATGCTTCCTCCTCGGCATCAGGGTAGTGGGAGTATTCGAAGTAAGCATAGTTCCCCTTGCAATGCTCGGCCACTTTACCCTTTCTGTCGTTCCTGTGGAAGATGACCTCACCGAAGTGGAAGGCCTTCAACTCTTGAATGAACTCATTGGCCGAGGCAACCCCTGAAAACTTGTAAGCGCCGATGCAGAAAGGTAGAGGGGGAAAGGAAGCTTTGTGTTGCTTGTGGAGGAATGCCCCAACCCCATCTAAGAAGAGTTGTCTCACTGCTTCCTTTAGCACCACATAGTCTGTGGCATACTGCGGCAATATGTATGGGGGCTTAGTCCCTCCAAACATTCTTAGGTAGGTACCTTGTTCTGAAAAGTAAAAGTCCCCATACTCCTCAAGGAATTCCAAAGCATTTTCTGACAGACAATTTGGTTCTTCCTTGAACATTTTCTCGTATAGGGGCATGATGAACCCCTCACAGATGAGTTTGTAGCTGGGCTTGTAATTCTGAGCCCACAACATCTTGAATGCGACGTAGACCGGGGCGGTGGCCCTATCCCATGTACACCCCAATTTGGGGAGCTCTATCTTGGCCAAGATACAATCTATCAGGTACGAAGACATGAAGAATTCAGCCTTCTTCAAGGCCAGCCCGGGCTTAGCAGCACTTATCATTGAGGCCAGACTATCTGACAAGATAGTGGCCCAGTCAAACACTGTTCCTTGAAATGCCACATAATGAATGATAGGGGCCCACTGAATCTTGTATACTGTGCCATCGGGCATGCCAAAGATTCTGCACAGCATCAGGGCAATCAATCTATAAGGGGCTCTTAGATTCTGTACGTCATACTCATCATTCCCTTTTTTTCTCAAATGCTTCCCTGCTATCAGCAGCTTCTTGGCCATCTCGATGTTGTTCATCTAGCTTAACCATTCATCAGTCAGAGCTTGCTGGACACGGGGAAATATGTAGGCCGCCGCAATATACGCGGGTTGAAATGAGGCGATAGCCACTTTCCCGCTATCATTTATCACTCTTCCTTCAGCATCGGCATGTTGGAGAATTCATCCGATTACTTCAGCACAGGGGAACAGCTCAGGGCGGGTAGCGGCTCTGGTTATGCCTGAGGCTCTGATATTTTGATAGATTGGCGCTTCCTCCAGCAACATATCTGGGATTTCTTGGTCCCTGATCATTCTATATATGTCATCCCATCTGATTTCTGGAGGGACACCAGTGGTGCACTTAGTGTCCTGAAGAGAGGTTTCAATCTTGAGAGGGGCAGGCTTCTTTTCTGTCATCTTCGCCTTCTTCTTACCGGTTTTCAGCATCTTGGCTTATCCCTGATGGCACCCATATACAATACATCATGATTTTGAGCAACATGCTGTGAGGTTTTAACAGAAAGCATCATTGTTTTGATAATACATCAAATCTGATAAGCACAATGAAGCTGTTTACTATTTTAATACGAAACATAAATTGAAGCACTTGAATCTCTTAAAAGGATGGGATTGGGATGCTCTTGAGGGGATAGGCTATGTTGCGGATACGTTTTGTTCTCGGACCGATAGGCGATTTGCGGAAGCAATGGGCTTTCGGGTGAGCCTTGGGGAATTGCGGAAGCCATCGGTTTTCTGGTTCTACCCCGCGGAAGGGGGTGTCTTTTGTTATAGCTGCGGTCGGAGAGGTTAATGGCGGGGAGGCGCGGGGTGAGAAGATTTTGTGACGACAAGGGAGCCCCTTTCGCATTTTCGACTCGGTGAGGGCTTTAAATGCCATCGTCACGCGCGGCCACCCGCCGAGGTGCTCTATGGGAGACTCGAGTCCGAGCGAAGGTGACGGCGCCGGGGGTATATTGACGGGAAGTGCTAGGGCGGCCATGGCTTCAGGTTTCGGCTTGCGCGGCTTGAACGTTCACGGGTTTTGAACGGGCCAATGGCGGCTGGGACCAGGTTTTGCCTTGAGTAGAAGGCGTGTTGGGGCCGAGGCTTACGGAAGGGTCCAAGGTTTTAAGTCCTGAGTTTACGGCCGGGGACATGGAAAGCCGATGGGGCTTCGACAAATTCTCGCAAAACGAGGGGCGCGGCCCGGGGTTTAAAATGGGACACGATTAACCGCCCGCACTTACCATCAATACTCAATAGTAAAATGTTAATGTTCTAACCAATATCTATGACGATTTTGTATGACGAAAAATACATTCAACTGTATCTGACGGGTAAAGCATGGCCCTTTACGGGTGTTTTGCCCGTCAAAATCCCACTAAAACTCGTTGATTTCCCACAAAAGATAACCCAATGGCGAAATTCCAGGTTAGAATCCTACCTGGCACCGTGGGGATTGCTTGAGCGAGGTGGCCGCGAGCACGGATGAGCGAGGTGAGCTAGAGCGATTTGCATGGCGTCGCACGTCGTTGGCCAATTCGGAAAACAACGGTGCATTGGGTCGAGCCCCTACCGTATTTTATAAAAAACGGGCATGTGCGGGCATTAAAGTTGGTAGTTGGCGCAATTAGACCGTGGCTTAAATACGCCGCCCGCCGCGGTCATGTCAAGATACCTCGGTTTCCGTGAGACCGCCATTCGCGGGGCCAATTTTCGAATCGCATCCGCCGTTGCGGGAGGGTTCAACGAAAGCTCCCGCAGTTTCGGGGCTCATTGCGGAAAGGAAACTCGAAGCCTTCCGCGAAAGACCGCCGCGTAGCGGACAGGTAACACCAAGGCTTCCGCCCTTTCGGAACGATATAGCGAATGCTCCCGGTGTTTTTCGGAAGGATTTTGCGAAAGCTTTCGCGAACCAAAAAATTCAAAGTCTCGTTGATTTTCGGGAAGGTTTGGCGAAGGCTCCCGCTAGTTTCGGAAGGCTTTTGCTGAGTCTCTTCGGGCGCTTTATACGAATAGCTCCCGCCGTTTCGGGAGCAAAACTCATACTTTTCCGCACATTCACCCGGGGTCGTTTCGAAGTCCTTTGCCGAGCGGTTTAAGAGATTGGCTTCCGCCGTTTCGGGAGGGTAGCCCGAAGGCTTCCGCGTTTCGGGAGCAAAGGCTGAAGGCCTCCGCGACAGTTTCTTGAAAAAAAATCTAAGTCTTTTCATAGTTTCGGAAACAAAACGTGAATTCCTCCGCGGGACTTATGCGGATGGCTTCCACCGTTTCGGGAGGGTTTCATCAAAACCTTCCGCAATTTTAACAAACCAATCCAACCCTTTTTCGGGCGTCTTTCCTAATCCCTTCCGCTGTTTCGGAGCGTTTTACGAACTGTCCCCGCCGTTTCAGGAAGAAAACTCCAATCTCTCTGCGGACGGCTGAAAAATGCTCTAAGTGCTTTTCGGGAGACTAAGGCGAATGAGTCCCGCCATTTCGGGAGGAAAGGCGGAACCTTTCCGCGGTTGCGGAAGGCTTGAGTGAAGGGCTCCGCCGTTTCGGGAGCAAAGTCGTTTCGGAACTTGAACCGTTCCGCAGAAGCAACGATCGAAAAATTTCCAAGTCCTTTTACTTCGGAAGGCTCAGACGTGCAGTTTATGAGAATGGCCTCCGCCATTTCGGGAGCACAACCGGAAGGTTTCCGCAGAATTTCAAACAAAATTCCAAATCCTTTTCGGGAGAATGAGGCGAATAAGTCCCGCTATTTCGGGAGCAAAAGATGAACGATTCCGCTGTTTCGGCAAGGTTTCACCAACAGTTTCCGCTGAGTTTCTTTTCGGGAAGAAAAACTAAGTCCTTTCAGGAGATCTAAGGTGAATGAGTCCCGCACTTTCGGGAGCAAAACCGAAACCTTTCCGCGGTTGCGGAAGGCTTGAGCGAAAGCTTCCGTCGTTTCGGGAACAAATTTTCAATGGCTTCCACAGATTTTGACAAAGGAAATCTCAGTCCTTCTTTCGGAAAGGTTGGACGTTTGTCTTTGAAGTCGGGGAGATAGTCCGAATTATTCCAAAACATAGGGGAAAAAACTAAGTTATCTTCTGGCTCTTTGGAGAAAGAATGGAAGGATTGATGGCAAGAAGTTCAGCAGGGAAATAAGGTTTTATGTTGAAAACCGAGCTGACGGCTGGGATGGCTTGTCAGGTAAATTTTCTACAAAAATTCAGGAGGGGCCCCAACATAAAATTTTTTTTGGGAAGGGGTGTTGCTGCAACAACAGTACCTTTTGGATATTTGGCACCTGTTTTGTATGAAAGAATTGCTCCATCTCGAATATACATGTTATGGGGTATTCTCCATCAAAATTCCTCATGTCAATATTTGGGAGTTCGATATCTCTTGGGGACCATCCTTGGTTACTTCCATTATTAGAATAAATTCCTCTTAGAATATTCTTATTAATGGAAGGTTGCTCAACATGGACACTATCTTTATCTTATTGAGTACCTTGAGACACATCATCACCTGTAGGGATATTTTCCTTTGAATTTTGTATTATATTAGAAATTATTTTCATATTTTACTCATTATTATCCATATGTCCCTTAATATTCTCCTCTAAATTAAGTAAATCAATCGTTTTCATAGACCCTTTAATCATATCTTCCAACTTGGACACCCGAAAGGATAGGTCTTCACTTTCATCGTAGGTCAGGGATGAATCCTCCAGTGTTTTGATTGGAGTGTGATTTTTTACACCACATTTTGGGGCCACATGGAAAAATATAAATAGATATCACACCTTTGATATAACCTCAAATATATCCTTTTACTAAAATTTATTCAAATTTAAAAAGGAGTACCTTTTAAAAACCTAATTTGGAGACTGTTTTGTTGGTCGACATTCCACCTGATGGAACCCTAAATTTTTTTCCCATCTAAGTCTGAATTTTTATCCTATAGTATCCTGGAATTTTTTCTTTCCAATGCGACAGGTTTCGTTGAATTCTGATGTGACAAGATGAAATGGATGCAACTTTCTCACAAGGTGTTGGTTTTGAACTTTTCAGGAGAGTGAACTTGTATGACTTGAAACATGTCCAATTTTTTGGATTTAAATATAAAACTAATACAAGAGATACGGTGGTCCATATTATTTTTTATGGAACAATTTTTACTCAATTTGTATCTTACATGCTCCAGATATGACCGTTTTTCAAAGAACGCTTGTGTTAGACTAGCTTTTGGAGTAGTCAAGAACCCTAAATTCCACTGGGTATAACTCCAAACCTATAATGAGTCAAGATATGAAACTTGTACCAAATATATACCATTTTGTCCTCTACATCCACTACAAGTTTCGTTGTCTAAAACGTTATAGAAAAAATTTATAGTGAAAATTCCAAGATGACTTGTTTTGATAGCGTTCAAGATATGATACCAAATGTTAAGAAACCAATTCCAAAAAAGAGCATGAAAAGAGCATAAATAAACTAGAAAGAGTAATCCAAACCTTTAAAAAATAACATAAATGAATAGTAAGCCTCTTCAAGAGGAAAACTTCCTTATACAATGTACTAAGTACACAAGACAATACAAGACAAGATGCTTGAAATGAAAATGTATCATCAAGCCAACATCAATAATATAATAATACTAATGACAATTACCACTAATGGACCAAATATTACATCAATAATATGATAATACTAATGTAATGCACCACAATGTAGGGGTTAATGTGGCACCACTTTTGGGCTTAACAAGGTATGATGCCACTTATCATGGTTCCACCAAAATGACATCATATGAAGCATTGTATTGAAAGAATCCTTGATCATTGATTTCCTATCTACCAAGTAGCTTCAGAGTTCAAGCCATAGAAAACACACTTTTTTAGGATATTTTAATACTCCATCCTTGTCCTACCTAGCATTATTTATTTTTCCTAGTTGTTGATGATGTCATTTCCCCCCTAGTGGTGTGCAGATGTCATCCATGATCCATATACCACCTTCTGAGCCTTGCATGCATCATTTTAGGACCACTTCAGTCAGTTCCCTATTATATAGGAACCAAATGAGTGTTCCAGTGAAGTCCACTTGAGTTAGGTGACTCTTTTGGGGGGTTAGAGCTCCAGATGCAACTGATTGTGGCCTCATGTGCCCATTTCTGATTGACATGCATGAAAAACTCACTATTGTGTCCTCCTTAGTCAGTTAACTGATTGTGACTTCAGTTAGCTAAGTTTAGGTTTAGTTCAGTTGAGTTTGAGCCTTCCGGAGCACTCCAGTGGTGATAATCCCTATGCTAGACCAACTAAGGTTCGATTTCTCATGTGTGATTCAAATTCTCTCCATTGTAACATCATTGTTGATTATACTGATTATTGGATCATGTGACATTATTCTTCTCCTATCTGAGTTCTGTTGCATAATTATTTCTCTGCTCTTTTTACTGCAGTTTTCACTCTTATTCAACTTTTATTCTTATTCTTTCTCTGTGAGGTATACTCAGCTCTTATATTTACTGTGACATAGAATTTCACATGGTATCAGATCCATTGAGCGAATAGGTTGAGCATCTTCTTTCGGTAGTGCTCCAGAAGCCTCTAGATTTCCACAACAAATCCTGTTGCCATTGCATTGAATTCATTGGAGAAATCCAATGAGGTTTAGCCAGGCATGAAGGATCTGGAGAAAAGTGCCTACTGTCCTAAAGCAGTGCTCAGTAGTAGTCTACCTCCATTATTGAGAATTTTTTGCAGGTTATTCAATTTTTTGAGTACAACAGCAGTTGTAGTAGTTACAATAGTTTTTTGCACTTGCACCAGTGTTTTTGCACCTGTGCTTTTTTGTACCTGTGTTTCTGCACACAATTTTCTTTGCAACAGTATCACCTTGTATTCGCTCCAACAATTGTAATGGACAATTCAAACTCTCCCCTCTCTCCTAGGATCATGACACCCTTCAATTACATTTATTGGAGGGATGATATGCATATGGTATTGTGCAACAAATCACTATACAGGGTAACAATGGGGAAGGATCCCGAACCACAATCAGCTGTGGAGAAAACCATGTATCTGAATAGATTGGATGAAGCATTTGGTTTAATGTGTATTCATGTTTTCGGAGATCTACTCTTCCACATGGAAGGATTGAAGACTCCAAGAGAGTTATGGTTGAAGTTAGAGAACCTCTTCGGAAAACAAGATGAGCTAAGAGGCCATATTCTAGAAAATGAGTTGATTTCTCTTCAACCCAGCAGTTTCGAGACCATCCATCATTTCTTTTCAAAATTAAAATCTCTGGTTATGCAATGAAAGCGGTTTGGAATTGAGAAGAAGGATGAGCAGTTGGTTCTATCCATTATGAGCAAGCTCGGTCCTGATTTCTCCATCTTTGTCTCTACCTTCCATTTTGGGCAAATATCAATCCCTGGTTGGAAGATGGCCTCATTTTATATTTTCACTGAATCTCTCATCCAAGGACAGGATAAGTTGATTGAGATGGGTGCCTTGATGGCCTCCAAAAATCAAGCTCTTTTGGCTAGAGAAACAAAAAGTGCGAATGGGAAGGGGAAGCACAAAGGAAAGGATAAGAGGCCATCTGAACCCGAGCAGAGTTCCAAGTCAAGTCCATCGGAAGGAGCCTCCATCTCCAAGAAGGACAAACAAAAGAGATTTGAGAAATCCAAGTGTTCCTATTGCAATAAAGGAAACCACCCAGAGGGATCTTAGATGCAAAAGAAGATAGATCAAATGACCAAGCTTCTTGAACATCACAACATTTCCCTCCCAAAAGGTGTAAGAGCAACTGATTCTAGAAGTGAGTCTGATGGTCATGAGAGATGCCATGCACTGAAGGCTATATTTTCAAAATCACAAGCCCTCCTCATAGATTCAGGAGCCTCCAACCACATGGTTTCCTCTAGAGAATCATTTTCTTCTCTAGATCTCAAAGATGGTCCAATTATTCACATGGGAGACAACTCTCAAATATCTGCTCAAGGGAAGGGAACAATCCATATGGAGCATGATAAGTTAAAAAATGTTCTATTTGTGCTTTCTTTGTCAGCAAAATTGTTGTCTATATATCAGATGAATCACATAGGTTAACCGAAGAAAGTGGTTTTTGGTCCTGACATAGTTGATATTGCAGATATCTCTACAAGGAATATTATAGAGAAAGTTTGCAAACCATGCCTCAAAGGCATATGAATTCTCACATTTTTTTCCATACTCTCTTCCTACCCCATTGGAATTAGATGAAGATCAAAGTGACATCTCTTCTAATGAATATGAGGATCAATATATTGATGTTAAGAATAAAGTTCAAGGAGATTCAGATTAATATTAAGATCCAACACCTGGTCCCAATCCATGAACAAGGCCAATATGGCCTAACAAAGTCCTTGTAGCTACTGGGAACATAGTTGGGGATCCATCTTACCATAGAACCACCAAATATCAATATCATGCAAAACTTGCAATATGTCATGCAGATCCACTTCTCTTAGAGGGGTGCTACATGATGGTGGGGGTTTGATCCACAATCTCTTGGATACACTTGCCATGGGGGATCTACAACCGAGCAACAATATTAGTTGTCTGGTGAAAGGTACTCAAAGGTTCATGGTTTGGACCACAATGAGCCATTCACTCCAATAGCAAGAAGGGTTCCTGAAAGACTTGTTTTGGAAAATATAACTTTTACATAGTGGGAGGTACATTAGAGGAGCATATCCATATCTAGCGCATGCATTGCTATCCTACATAGGAGCAGCTTGCCAATATTTTTGAAAAGGCTTTCACTGAGGAAATGTTTTTCCTTCTCTGCTTAGCATGAAGGTTCTTTGAGTTCCCTACTACTGTTCTTTTGAGGGGGGGGTATTTTTCCCATGAGGTTTTTCCCCATTTCCTTGGTTCATGGAAAATTCTTTATTTTTATCATTTATTTGATTGTATGGGTGACCTTTGGTCTTATTAACCAGGGCCCAGGATGCAAAAGTATGGATTAAGGGGGGGTGTTAGGATATTTTAATACTCCATCCTTGTCCTACCTATCATTATTTATTTTTTCCTAGTTGTTGATGATGTCATTTCCCCCCTAATGGTGTGCAGATGCCATCCAGGATCCATCTACCACATTCTGATCCCTTCATGCATCATTTTAGGACCACTTCAGTCAATTCCCTATTTTATAGGAACCAACTAAGTGTTCCAATGCATTCCACCTGATTTAGTTGAATCTTGTGGGGGGGTTAGAGCTATGGATGCCACTGATTGTGGCCTCATGAACCCATTTCTAATTGGCATGCATCGAAATCTCACTATTGCACCCTCCTTGGTTAGTTAACTGATTGTGACTTCAACTAGCTGAGTTTAGGTTCAGTTCAGTTGAGTTTGAGTCTTCTAGGGCACTCCAGTGGTGATAATCCCTATGCTAGACCAACTGAGGTTCGAATTCTCCTGTGTGATTTGAATTCTCTCCGTTGTAACATCATTGTTGATTATATTGGTTATTGGATCATGTGACATTATTCTTCTCCTATCTGAGTTCTGTTGTACATAATTATTTCTCTGCTCTTTTTACTACATTTTTCACTCTTATTCAACTTTTTTGCTCATTCTTTTTCTGTGAGGTATACTCATCTCTTAGATATGATGTGAAATATAATTTCACACACTTTGTACTCATACATATATTCTCCGTACCCTTAAATACAAATTCATTATGGCTCATAATAGAATGGAACAATAGGCATATCAAAATTGATATAAGCATTCCTTTGATGTAGGGGACCATGTGTTTCTTCGGATCCAACCTTATAAGTAAACATCCCTCAAGTCTCATTCATCCACAATATTGCTCCAAATATATATGGACCCTATATAATCCTTTAGTGAATTTGACATGTGGTCTAAAAGCTCGCTCTGTTGGATCCCTCCAAGACTCACACAGTATTTCACGTCTCTTATCTCAAAAAAGTGGTGGGGCCTAATTGAAAAGTGCAAACTAGCTAATCATATTTGGATAAGGAAGGCTCCATTTGGCAGCTCCAACCATTTGTATTCATAGATTCAAGGGAATGAGAATTGCATAGGCATTCATCAAAGAAGTTTTGGTCTTGTGTAAAGATATGATGCTAGAATATGTTTCTTGGGAACTAGCCAAAATTTTAAAGCAATTTCCTCACCTTTAGTGCTAAGGACATTGCTTGTTTTGAAGGGGAGGGCATGTTATATTTCTACCCTAAGTTTCTTTACTTTAGTGGTTATCCATGAATTGTATACAACCATCTCTTGGAAATAAGGATGAGTAGCTCATAGTCAACAATCAATGTAATTAAAAGGGTCTCTCTATTACTTAAGACCCACTAGGAAATTGGTACTTATTAATTATATTATCATGTCAAGTAGTTATGGTTTTGTATTGGGAATCCTATTTAAAGAGATATAAGGCTATGTATTTTTTTATCGAGAATTATTGCAATGGAGATATGCTCGATTGATAGGTCTTCCTACCTCAACACACTTGTGAACATTGCTTCTTGAAGTTAGTTTCATAATACAAAGCTTATTTCCTATCATATTTATCTTTTCACTATCTATTGTTTCTTATCGATACTCTATAAATTTGAGTTTATTACTTCTTAACATTTGTATATCCTATGTTGTTTTAAGTTTTAGGGATAAAAAACCACACATATTCATGCCCTAAACAAAATTGGAATTAAGTTCTTAAATGAATATTAATTTAAATTAAAAAAATGATAATATCTAATCTTCATAGGATATTTGTATCACATTTAATCATGGAAATTTGGAGGTGATTCGACTTCTTATGAAGATATTTCCATCACATTTAGTCATGAAAATTTGGAGGTGATTCCTTCTTATAAAGAGCCTTGACTTTGGTTATAGTTATAATTGTAACTCTTTTGTTGAGAAACATTCAAAATGAGGCATTAAAACCCTCTATTATATTTGAAATAAATATAAGTCAATTAAATTATGGATTTTAAAATTCATAAATTACCTTTTAGAATGTTTGTAAAAAGAGCTATGGTTGTTCGGGGTCTAGGCTTCACTAAAGAATTTTGGAATAAATTTGAGAGAGTTCAGAAACACTTTTTATTAGAAAAAGTGTTAAAATACAAACTCAATCTATAATATTAGAATAAACATATATGCTATCATTAAAAGGAGAAACATCATGTTCATTTAAGACATCTATATTCAAAATAAAACATAAGGACAAGAAAAAAATCACACCAAACACAAATTGCAATTGAGGATAAGGATTGCTATTGAGACTTTCTACAAAAGAATATAAGAGACATAAGTTGTAAAGAATATAAGAGACATAAGTTGTAGCAAAATACTAATGAGGAAAAGAGAATCGATCATTGTAAGATCCACACAATGATTATTTACAGTGAAGAACATTGCCTTTAAGAGAAAGTCTCCATGCATAAAACACATATAGTTTGTAGATTCACGAAAAACACTTTAGGAGGGGAAATGGGAAAATACAATTTGAGAAGAGCATATATATGTACATGTTTACAAGCAATAAGAAATTGAGGAGGAGATGCATTTTATGTTAAATAGTCACATATATGAACAAATAAGAGTTGCACATTCAATTTGACATGACATGAAGATAATTTAGCTTACATAATTTATTAAGTATGTCAACAAAACAACATACTCTTATATTAAATATAGTTTAGAACACCATGAAAAAAAAATGACTACATTATGTGTTAAAAGCATGGGGTCTTTACTTAGTAAAACTATGCCATAGAGTCTATGTTCATGGGATATTAAAGAATATGCCTAATTTCATTAGATATTGATAAATACCTACCAAAATCCTTTTGTTGAGCTCACTCCCAATTCATATTTCCAATTAAAAAAACCATATTTTAACCATATATTCTCTATTTTAACTAAATACCCTTTTTTATACCCCAATACTTATAAATCCCCCATACCCTACTCCCCTTATTTCATCTTATGTTGAAGATTTGTTAGTCTACATAACTTATTGAGTTTACCAACATACCTTACATTAAAAACACCAAAAAAAAAAACTATAATATAAATTAAAACATCTTTAAAATAAATAAATTAAAACAAGCTTTAAAATAAATAAAATTAAAACTCTTGATATAATTATTATTTTTTATATTATCACAAATTTTATAGATATAGAAGTCTAATATTGAATTAAATAACATTACCACTTAATTTGTTGAATTACAATTACTCCGACCAAAACCAACAAAATCAACATTTAAAAAAACTTACCGTAAATAGACTATTCCTTATAAAACTAAGTCAATCAAGTCAATCATTTAAATTGAAGAACTCATTCATTTATTTAAGTTGCATAAAGTTCGTTAGACAAACTAAAATACCCACAACATTTAACCTAACTCGTTAAGATTGTTGGATTTTAAAAAGATGGAACCAGACCGTTACACCCTTCTCGATCGGTATGTTTGTGCCTATATTAACTGTCCTCCTTGACGTTACGTCTTTCGATCTGCGTCGTAGTCTTTCATTTGCATGCATCGCAGGCAGTGTTGCAACTGGTGTCCTAATTTCCGAGCCTAGGTGGTCATGGAGAATTCAGCTGCAGTATTACCACAGCCTCAGCAGGAAACTGAGCCTGAGCCTGAGAATATTGATCTACAGGAGTTTCCAGAAGACCTTATATATGAGATCCTCTGCTTTGCTACTCCACACCAACTTTGCAGACTTTCAGCCCTCTCCAAACTCTTCTCATCTCTCACCGAATCGGACATTGTCTGGAGCAAATTCCTCCCCAGACAATGCGAGGAGCAGATAATTTCCAAGGCCGTCTCCCCTATCGCATTCTCTTCAAAGAAAGAACTCTACTTTCGTCTCTGCGATTCAATTATGATAGATGGGGGAACAAAGGTATTAATATAACCCTTATGTTCTGTCTTTTGGTTACCAGATTTGCCATTCAATAATCATTCATTTATCAATCGCATTCATATTCTACTGGAACAACAGATGGTTTGGATGGAGCGATCCACAGCGAAAGTGGGTTGCATGTTATCTGCAAGAGCATTAACCATCACTTGGGGTGACACCCCTTACTATTGGAGCTGGGTGTCTCGAGAGGATTCCAGGTTTGATTTAGTTTTTTTTATCAGTATTCTTATGTTTGTTTAAGCCTTCAAGCTCTTCTGCGCTGCCTCCAATTGACGGAAACCTAATTGAGTTTGTTATCGTTATAATTGTTATGTATTGTGGGTTCAGATTCAGCGAGATTGCGGAGTTACTTGACGTTTGCTGGTTGGAAATCCGGGGTCGATTAGACTGCCGGCTTTTGTCTGCGAATACCCAGTACAGAGTGGTGTTTGTCCTTAAACTTGGAGATCGACCCAGGGGACCGTGGAATGAAGTGCCAGTTAAGTTTTCAGTTACAACGCCAGACGGACAAGTGCTTGAAAGGACTCGTATGTTAGGGCGAAAATATGAAGATGCTGATCATGGATGGCCGGGAGATGAAGATTTAGATCGTTATGATGATCATGGATGGCTGCACCTTGTTGTTGCGAAATTCACAGTGAAAGCAGATGGAGGTTATGATAATTCGTCCCCTCACTTAGAATTTAGTATGGAAGAATTTCATGACGGGCGATCCAAATCTGGACTTCTTATAGACGGAGTGAGGATTGAACACACAGATCCGAATATAACTCGACTGCCCATTCGCGCCAGACGGGCAAGGAACCGACGCCGTACGCGACGATTGGAAAATGACCATCAACTTTCGCAAAGTTGATTCATAGACATTTGATTGTATTTTGATTATGTGAGGATTGATTTTGCTATCTATGCCATCAATATCATTTCAAACTTTTTTTTGATCATACCAATTCTTAACATGGTTAGATATTTGTCTCTTGTAAAATGAATCATCTCTAAGAATATCGAACTCTAAACAGAATTACCCCTAAAAATATCGAATTTTAGTGAACCAAGAGAACCAAGAAAGATTGATGTGGTCCGTTGGTGGAGATAGATGGATTTCATTCCATCCACTCACCTTTGAGACATCTTCAGGCTTGGATGATCTGCTGATGATTTGCTCAACCTACTATATATGTGGGAAGTTTGTTGGGATTTCCCATGAGTGTTTAGCCGTCCTTGATTCCTTCAAAATAGCAGAAAAAAGATAGATTTTTCACTTGAAAAAAAAATTGATCTTAAAATCTCAATATAATTTTAATTTTTAAAGATCATTATTTTTAATTAATTATTAATAAAATAAAATTATAAAATATTAATTCTTAACATGATTATATGTTTGTCTAATGAAATAAGAAAAAATGATAAAAACACGTCATTATAATTATAATTTTTATTTCATTATTAATAAAATAAAATTATAAAATATTAATAACATTTTGAAAAAGAACAAATTTCTCAACATGTTTATGTTATACCGTCTCAAAAATTAATTATTACGTCTCAATTTTTTTTTGTTATTTAAATAATAATTTTGCTTATAAATAATGTGAAATGTACATTTATGGTATATTCTTGTATCTATTTGATTAAAAATGTTATATAAGAAGCTTAATGTATGAGTATCTATATTCATACTTAAATTATGCTACTTTGTTCTCATTTACACTAACTTAAGGCAAATTCTTCATCCTTAAGAATTTCTTGAAATTCAATACAACTTCTTCATATAGTTCATGAAATTGTGTACAACTTCTCCAAATGATTAATAGATGTTCATGATTGAATGTGATTTTTCCATCCAAGTTCAAATTTTGTGTAATTATTTTGTAACTCCTTTTTGGATGGACCCATCACTCATACGTCTATGCAATCATGGTACACACTTGCATCTAGAGAAACCAAAAAACCTGAGCGAACTGATGAAGAAAACACAAACGCATCCCCAAGCCAACATGGACACTATACTAGACCTATTTTAGTCCTTAAAGTAGTAAATGGACAAGCTCACCAACTATAGGATTAATGACCAAATAGGGATGGATTCTCTCACTCAACATGCTGGATATGTTTAGAAATGTGAGGAGCACACCTATGAAGCCTCGGGAAACAAAGAACTTGGCTTTCAAACTTTGTTCCCAAAGACACAACCTCACTCCTTTGAGATTACATGTTCAAGGTATTATTTTCCAAATATTGACTTGTGTAAATTTGATGGCTTTGTTCCTTCACGTTGTGTGACCCAAATGGAGCATTAATTTTCTCTCCATGGCATTAAAGATGATCTTTAGAAGTTGAAATTTTGAATTTTATATCTAGATTCCGGAGACTAGAAAAGGTTGCAATGGTACACGAAATCGTATTGTTGTTATGTCCATTAGACTCAATTTCTGAAGGAACTCATTACTTGTGTAGTTTGACCAAATTGCACCAAGCTAGTATTTTTTTGGATTATGATAGAACATTCGATCAATTGGCAATATGATAGAAGACCTCTCTAACTTTTTTTTTTTCAGGAATGTTTCATCAAGGGTCTTAAAGAAGAAATTTGTGTCCATGTCCTTATGTAATGGCTCTCCACTTGGTTGGAATCCTATGATAAAGCTAGAGAAGTTGAATTGGCGATTAATGCCTAACCCAAATTCCCTCCCTCCCCCACCCTCCCATGGATCCTGCTTCTAGTATTACCACCACCCCATCTTTAAGAATCGATAAGGTTACCAACACCTAGGCCTCTAATATAATTGTGATGAAAAATATTCCAGAGGTCATAATGCAAATAGTAGAAGTTATTCCAAATGTGTTCCAAATTGAGGAATCGCCCTAGAATAGCCTCAAGGACAACACCATCGAAGCTCCACTTGAACCATAAGTGAATGATACTGTGCACCCCCTTTAATATTATCTTGATATGCTAGTTCTTGAGGAGAAAATCAAAATTTCACTCCATGCTCTATCAAGATTTTCCACACCTTAGACATTGAAATTGATTCATCAAGCATAAAAAGTCATCATGTGAATTGGCAGTGGCAGCATGCACAATTTCACTCATTAGTGAGTAAATGAATAAACCCATTGTTATATCTAATCCATATCCAATTTCCAAATTATGATAGCCAATGGGGGTAAATGTGGTGGCTGGTGTGAGAATGTAAAACTCCAAATGGATAACTACTATCTCAAAACACATATGTTTTCCATTGACATGGGTGGTTGCGATATAGTTTTGGGGGTCGAATTCCTTTAAACTTTGGGACATATAATTATGTACTTTAAACTCCTCTCTCTCAGCTTTACTTATGTTTGGAACACACATCACCTCCAAGGAATTGCACCTAGTTATCCTAATATTATATAATCCCACCTCAAGGAGAAATTATTGAGGAAAGGCCACTAAGATGTCATTACTTAGTTCCATACAATCCATGTCTTGGAAAAAACCACACTAGATATTTTCTTATTTTACAACAGGTTTTATCCCAGTATCAACAAGTTTTTGAGTCACCCAAGGTTTTACCACCATCCTCTCGGGGAACATGACCATGGTATTCCTTTAATCCTAGGTAGTCAAGCCCCCATTGTTCACCCTTATCACCATCCTTTCATGAAAAAGAATGAAATTGAGAAAATAATTTAGGAATTAGTGAAGGTAGGTGTCATTTGTCTTAGCATAAGCCCTTATTCGTTTCTAGTCATTATGGTCCCGAAAAAGGAAGGCACCTGGCGAATGTGTCCTGGTTTCTGAAACTTCAATAAATTAACCATCAAAGATACATTCCTCGATCCTATCATTTATGATCTCTTAAACGAATTGCATGGCACCAAATTCTTCACCAAACTTGATCTTTGCACGAGATACCATCTAATATGGACGAAGAAGTGGGTATTCCCAAGGCTGCAACCTTTTGCACTCATAAGGTCATTGCAAGTTTTTATTCATGTCCTTTGGCCTCTACAATGCCCCTTTAACTTTTCAGAGGCTCTTGAATACTTGATCTTTCACCCCTTCCTCCAACTTTTTGTATTTGTTTTCTTCAATGATATGTTGGTCTACAACCCCTCTTGGGAAATCTACCTCCAACCAAATTATTTTTTAAGGAATCTAATAGTATACTTAAGTATAATATTCTAGGTGATTATTTTGGATTGGAAAAAACATATATATAGATAGGTAGGGAAATATTAAATATGAAACATACTATTTAGTACCGAAACTTGTAAAATTTGGAAAATATTATGATAAAAAACATTTTATGTAAATATAGGCGATATTAGTGACTAAAAATGACCAAATAGTGAATTTCTTTTTTGATAAAAAAGCCCAAAAAATAGCCAATTGGTGAAATTTTGCCCCTAAAAATTTCCCCACCTCCAACATGTTGCTTGTACATTTCAAGTATGATTGGATCACATTTTAATTGTGAAATTATCCAAGTGCATTTTTAGGGTGATAGAGGTTGAATACGTGGGCCATATTGTGTGTCAAGATGATGTCTAGGTGGAACCAAAGAAAGTGGAATCTATACAACACTAGCCTCGCCCTGAAACTCTCAAAATATTAACAGGATTCCTTGGACTTACTAGCTATTACCATAAATTTGTGCCAAACTATGGGAAGATTGTAGAGCTCTTTTTATAGTGTTTCTAAAAAAGAATTCTCTCTCCTAAAATGAGGCAATAGAGAAATCCTTCTTGAACCTCAAGGAAGCTATGTGCACTACACGTGTTAGCTATGTTGCGTTTCATTAAGACATTTGTCGTAGAATGTGAGTCATTTAGTGACAATTCCAAATCAAGACCAACCATGACAACCTCAAGTATTTACTAGAACAATGGTTGTTCTCCCTATAACAACACAAATGGGTCACTAAGATGTTGGGTGATGACTAGGAGATCATATATAAGAAGGGCCGTGAAAATGTTGTGGCAAATTCTTTGTCTAGGCAATTTGAAGAGGAGGGTTCCCCCTTCTCCTTATCCTTCCTAGCTCTAGGTTGGATCGATGAAACATGAAAGGAATGGAAATCCAATGACATAGTTTAGCACCTCATCAAATGGATACAAGAATACCTGAACCCTCTACCCAGGTATAAATGGAACAAAAATATCTTGAAGTATAACGAGCACATATTTCTCACCTTAGATTTGTCCTTGAAACCATAGATCTTAGAGGAATTACATTTATCACCCACAATAAGCCACTCATGATTTCATAAAACCTATGAAGGAATTAATCACTCCTTATGGGAAGGCATGACAAAAGATATCCACAATTTTGTTCGAGCTTGTAACACTTGCCAATAACCTAAGGGTGAAAAACTAAATTCCCTCGGTGTTTTGTAACCACTTCCCATTCCCAACCAGATATGGAATGACATCTATATGGATTTCATTGTGGGACTTCCTAATATAGGAAATAAAATTGTCATTATGGTGGTAGTAGATCGTCTCGCCAAATACTCCCAACCCTACCACAATCTTTTACTCACTACTTGGTGGAACAAGTCTTTGTGGATAATATTTTTATGATCCATGGCATGCCAACTTCTATTGTATTTGATCACAATGCTACCTTCAAAAATAATTTTTAATAGGAACTATTTAAACCTTAAGGAACCTGGTTGAATATCAACACAGTTTATTAGCCCCAAATGGATGGCCAAATGAAAGCAGTTAATAAATTATTGGAAACCTATTTGTGTTGCTTTTCCTTGGACATTACACAATAGTGGGCCCAATGGATTCCTCTATTTGAGTGGTGGTATGATGCCACTAATCATGGTTCCACCAAAATGAAATCATATGAAGAAGTGTATGGACAAAATCCCTTATCATTGATTTCCTATCTACTAGGTAGCCCCAGAGTTCAAGCCACGGAAAACACACTTTTTAATCATACATATATTCTTCACACCTTTAAATACAACTTGGTTATGGATGAAAACAGAATGAAACAATAGGCATATCAACTTCACTTTGAGGATTCCTTTTAAGTAGGGAACTAGGTGTTTCCTCGGCTCCAAACTTATAAGTCAACTTCCCTCAAGTCTCATCTCTGCCACAAGATTTATCCAAAGATATATGGACCATATATAATCCTATAGTGCATTTGACATGTGGCCTATAAGACTGCTCTATCATATTACTCCAATATTTACATAGTATTTCACGTATCTTTTCTAAAAAAGGAGGTGGGTCTAATTCCAAACTACAAACTAGCTTACCGGAATTGGATGAGGAGGGTTCCATTTGGCTCCAACTATTTGTAGTATTACCTTCAAGGGAATGAAAATTGTGTATCGTCAAATAATTTTTGGTCAAGTGGAAAAATATGATGCTAGAAGATGCTACTTGGGAATTAGCCAAAATTCTAAAGCAATTTCCTCACCTTTAGTGTTGAGGACAGTATTACTTTTGAAGGGGAGGGCATGTTAGAGTTCTACCCCAACATTCTTTACTTTAGTAGTTAACCATGCATTGTATATGACCATCTCTTGGGAATCAAGCTCAATAGCTAGTAGTCAAGAATCAACATAATTAAAGGGGTCTCTTTATTACTTAAGGCCCACTAGGAATTTGGTACTTATTAATTATTTTATCATGTCAAGTAGTTAGGGATTTGGATCTAAGAAGCCTATTTAAAGAGATACAAGGCTATAAATGTTTTTTCCAAGAATTATTGCAATGGATCTCTGCTCGATTGAAAGGTCTCCCTACCTCAAGAGGCTTGTCAACATTGCTTCTTGAAGTTAGTCACATAATGGAAATTTTATTTCCTATCATATTTATCTTTGCATTGTCTATTGTTTCTTATTTTTTCTCTATAAATTTGGGTTAATTGCATCTTAACATTTGTATATCCTTTGTTGCTTTATGTTTGAAGGCTAAAGAACCCCACACATATTCATGCCCTAAACAAATTTGGAATTAAAATTTCTTAAACTTATGTTAATTTAAATTAAAAAAAATGATAATATCCAATCTTCATAGTATATTTCCATCACATTTAATAATGAAAATTTGGAGGTGATTCCTTCTTATGAAGATATTTTCATCACATTTAGTAATGAAAATTTGTAGGTTATTCCTTCTTATAAAGGGGTCCTCGCACAAAGTTGAGGGACCTTTTAGATACAATCATAGTTTCATGAAACCCGTGAGAGTTTAGTAAAACCAAAACGCTCGATCATTTCTTTGAAATAGGAATGGGTGAGCCCAATTTTTCCATTCCAGTTTACACACAGGATCAGAAACAAAAATGCTAGAGTGTTTTGTAAGTACAAAACACTAGACTAGAATTTTGTACTTACAAAACACTCTAGTGTTTTATATTACACATTACTTCCTTAACCTTCTCTCTATCCATCCATCCCTATTTATCTCTCGCCATCCATATCTCTCCCCTAGATATCTATGTCCCTGCCTTCCCTCTCTTTCTCTCTATGTGTCCTCCCCCATCCACCCCTCTCTCATCTCTACATAACTCTCTCTCTCTCTCTCTCTCTCTCTCTCTCTCTCTCTCTCTCTATATATATATATATATATATATATATATATATATATATATATATATCCCTATCTCTCTCTCTCTCTCCCTCCATCCATCCCAATGTCTTTATCTCTCTCTCTCCCTCATTCCCTTTCCCTCTATCTCCCTCCTCCTCCCTCCATCCCCCTCTCTCTCTATCTCCCTCTTCCCTCTCTCCCCCCTCTCTATCCCCTTCCATATATCCCCCCATTGTATATATGTACCTACCCCTCCCTCCATTTATATCTCTCTCTTTATGTGTTGCTCCCATCCATGCCCCTCTCTCATCTCTATATAAATCTATTTCCCTCTCTGCCCCCCCCCTCTCTCCCCCTCCATATATCCCCCCCCTCTTCCTATATTTACCTACCCTTCTCTCCCTTTAAATATATCTCTCTTTATGTGCCCCCCCATCCACCCCCCTCTATGATCTCTACATACATCCATTTCCCTCTATGCACCCCCCTCTCTCTCTCCCCCTCCATATATCCCCCCTTTTCCTATATGTCCCTAACCCTCCCTCCATTTATATATATATATATATATATCTATGTGTCCCCCCCCATCCACCCCCCCTCTCTCATCTCTATATACATCTCTTTCCCTCTCCCCCCCACCATCTCTCTCGTTAAGTATTATCGGTTAGGTTGTTTAGGGGTTAGGGGTTGAATAGGTCTTAGGATTTGTGGAATTAAAGGTAAAGTGGTTAAGGGGTTTACAGGTTAGGGGATTGCTAATGCCTAAATTTCACACACATGTGATATTTCAGCCATTCTTCCAGTAAGGCATCATCAACATAGAGAATGCATCTCACCACAGGCATCCTCA
The DNA here is from genome assembly GCA_027924585.1 of Larix kaempferi. Lineage (NCBI taxonomy): Eukaryota > Viridiplantae > Streptophyta > Pinopsida > Pinales > Pinaceae > Larix > Larix kaempferi. Next base: position 7,576,886 of record BSBM01000313.1, read on the forward strand.
ACAGATACAAAAGATAGCATGAGTCCAAAAGTGCCAAAAACCATTCAAAAGAAGGGGTCACACGGCTAATACACACTTTACCCACGCTATAGTGCATGTTACCATAACAATTCCCACGTGACACCCCCATGACTATTCCTTCGATAGTCACGCTTATGTCAAAACGATGGGACCACCAACTTCCCATGGTGCAGTGAAGGCTCCATCACCTCCATGAATCCAAATTCGACCCCTCACACACTTGGTTGCATTAAATAGCCCCCTTGGTGTACTTGGGAACTAGTTCATGGAGGATATGAGTTCACATTTGGATCTAGTTGTTTGTTGGCCACTTCTTGGCCTATAAAAGGAGGCCATTGGCATGCATTTGGTTGAGATAAATCAAGAGCAAGGTTATGTTGATGGATTTTTGTTGGAGCTTCCTCATAGCCCACCTATTCCTACCATTGTGAGCATTCCCAAGCTCCCTTTCCACCTTCCTTCAAGGGGCAAGAGTTTCTCTCCATTGTTCTATCATTGCTTAGCATATAGTTTGGACAAAAATGGCCTCCCTAAGGGAATTGTTGGATTCCCTTGAATCCCACACCTCCAAGGTGTTGTACAACTTGACCATTGAGAAATACAAAAGTGATTTGGCATATATTGGATTGTTATTGGAGTTTTCTTTCTGCCCCCATCTCTTTCATTTTGCTTTTTATCCATATTTATTTGTTTTATGTGAATTGCATTAACAATCTCTTGGAGGAAAACCAAACCACACACACAGGGGCTCTAAGAACTGAGGCCTTTCTATAGCCTATAAGGCCTAACCATTTACCAAGTGGAAGAGTGCACATTGTGCAATTTTTTTCCATAACAGTTCTAATGGCAAATCCACTATCTTTTTGTTCATTTATTATTTAACTAGGTTGTTTTATTGTAAGCAATTAATTATGAGTATTTATATCACTTATAGGAGATCAGGTATTCCACATCCTACTCCAAAATTTGACCTTGAGTCATCCACAATTAATTTTTACACAGTAGCGCAGATCTCGACCTCTCGGTCGCGCTACCAGCGCGGAAACACCTTCGACAGATGCACGATCAACACAGGAAATTAGTTCATGACCCATGTGACCTCCCGTATGGTTGATCCATGTGCTGCTTAGTGTAATACCCATGATAAAAGCGCACATGTTTTAAATTTATCTGTGCTACCAGCTAGGTATAGTCTTGTTTGTCCATGCTATCGTATTTTTATTTTCTTTTTATCTGCATAGTTTAGTCTTGCAGTCCAATTAAGGCTAATTCACATAATTACTTAAATTTCTAGTAATTAGTCCACCTAGACCAATATTAAGAAGTAAAGAGTCCATCTCTCTTGAAACTTACCTAGGTAACCAAGCTTGGGGATGTCAACGGGCCTCATTGTTGTCACTAGTATTCAAGACCATTATTGTTTATCCACAATTCAGATGTCTTTAGGAGTAATGCTAGTGTAGAAATCAATTTTTGTACACAAGAAAGGACCTAAAGACTCTTGTCTCCCGAAGTATGCTCTTCACCTCACACTTCATATGAGCTTAGTGAATCGGAAAAGGGTGAGAAGTGTGAAATACCTCCATTACACACTTGTCTATTAGTTAGCATTTTTTTTGCAAAGCACCATGACCATCTTTTAGAATTAAAAGCACATTTGAATATTCTTCTAGTTAATTTAGCGATAATCGATTTTCTTTCATCACATGTGTTTGCACCACTAGCACACACTAAGAGACCTAAAGACTCTTCCAATCCAAGTATTCTATTCACCTCGCACTTCATGTGAGCTTGGTGAATCAGAAAGGTAGGAATTGTGAAATACCTCTCTTACACTCCCTAAGTGAATATCAACCCCCTTAAAATAAACTTTGTAATTGTCAAAACCAACTAAAATCCTCCACAGGAAGTCACAAAATAGTATTTTAGTTAGGTAGGGTTGATTGGACTAGGCATCCATTAATGCCCACCAATCTGGTTTCATTAGCAATATTTTGAAACATAGCATTGTTGTCTTATAGGGTACTTATAAAATATTTCTATAAGCAAGTGTTCAAAGAAAACTTGGATCAAAAGTGCGCCATGAACAAGGAGGTGAAATTATAGGTATAGCTTCCCTGCCCTCCCATACAAGCCACTCAGCTTGTTGTAGGGAGACAACAATATACCGTTCAGGACGATCCACTGATCCACACTTGACACGAGGTATCTTAGTGGCCAAACTTAGTACATCGCTAAGGAGAAATTGTGAGTGCAGTTAACTCCTGAATTTAGATATTTCCATTGGGAGGTGTTTCCAAGTCATCTTGATTGGAACATTGGCCCCATTAACTGTAGAACTAGCTCTTTGTTACCTCCACTAGTCAATTGGTGTGTGGACCCCATTGTCACCATCACATACATTTTTGGGAGGACGAGTTACATTTAAGAGGAACGTGGTTAGGTATTTTTAGGGAATTTACATTTTTTTCTTTTTAAATACAAGTTCACTAACTCGTAATTAAAAATAACTTTCATGTGGGAACTCATGCACTAAAATTGGGTTTTTCACATATCACTCACTTATTGCACCATTTTGCATCTGTTGTGGTTGGCATATTTTTGCATTTGTTCAATTGTGTTTATTCCACCATCACTCTCATTTGACAGAAATCCTTCACCATTGAGGACCAAAACAACCCCTTAAGGTAGTCTTGAAGACTACAAGGCCTTTCCCCTCTCTTGAGGGGTGTTTTTACACCTTCCCCCTCGTGGTGCACGCGGAAGGTATATTAGACGAGGTCGTTACCAAGCCACTTTGATAGGATCATCTGGGCGAGGCTGATCTTTTCTAAGCACATTTTATCCCTGTAGAGAAAGTATTGATCCCCCTTCCTCCTCCACCACCGAAAGAGGCACTCCTTTGGCTTATCCTCCATGAGATCCTCTGGACCCCTTTGATCTCTCCTCTCATATAGAAGGCCACTCATTGTTTTCCACACCACTGGGGTCAGCCACCCATGGAAATCACACCCAACACACAATGGAAGGACCAAATCCCCCTACCTTACCTTTCATGGATAATTTAAATATACCCAATTTGGCCAAACCAATCAATGATCCGATAGCTCATGATCCAACATGGATGGCTATGCTAGATAAGTTTCCCTCTGATATTCTAGAATTTGAGGGAAAACAAGGGGATGGTCCCACAAGCCTTGTCATTTCTTTCCACTTATGGTGTTTGTCTAACATCATAGTGGAGGTCTCTGTGAGGCTTTTCCTCTTTCACCGTACTCTCACCAGCACGAAAACCAAATGGTATGTAAAGATAGAAAGAGAAACCCATACCACATACGCGACATGGGCCTCTACGTTTCTCACTTACTTTCACCTTCCAATTCAACATGACCTTGGACTCAAAATTCTCATAGAGTTTCGAAAAAATACATCCACCCACACAACAGACCACATCCATGAGTGGCATAGGCATTGCACTTTGTGCAAGATCGATATACAACCACCCTTTTTGTTGGATTGGTTTATCAAATCTCTCCAACCCTCCATAGCTAAAGATGTCTCCACTTCCATGCTGCAAAGAGAGGAAGATGATTTTCTGAAATCCCGTCATTTTGATCTCATATATGCAAAATCCGACTACCTTTACACTATACTTCCTAATGCCCCTAGGCATCAGTCATTGGATCCTGCACCTTTGGGCTCATCACATTCAACGGATGGGATTATTGGGTCCATTTCCTATTTAGGAAAGGTTCCTTCTACCACTTCGGCGCCATGTAACATGGATCCACACTACCCATCCATGCAATCTGCATCGGTACCCTCTACACCGATACCAACCCCACCAGTTGGTCAATTACAATATGGACCATATAGTCCTACTTACCCAAACATTAGCTAAGCGCCAATGGTTCCTACACCACACATGGCACAAGCCATTCCTACATCCACGTATTATGGAGTGCAAACCGCATCTATCCCACCCCTAGGATATAACCCTTATTATCCTTTCCCATGCCCAACTGGTTAGCAACCTACCCCCCATATGGGGGTAAACATAGTCCAACCTTCTTACGTTCAACAAGCTCAACAATTCGAGCAATTGAACACCCTGAGTAACCACAGACTTCGGGGAAGAAGAAAGGGAAGAACAAGAAGAACCAGCATTAGGGGAAAGGGGGAAACCCCCTTCCCCAACAAAATCATAATACATGTAACTAGAATATGCAGAATAATAACCCCCCCAAACTGCAAGGGAAGAAGCCCAACTAGAGGACCAACTATTGCTACTCCATTTGCGGTGATTATGGTCATTACACACATCATTATCCTCTTCTCCCCGACTTCCAGTAGTTAGTGAAATCCAAAAAGAACACACCAAAGAATCCTCCTTAGGCTGCAAACCCTCCCTAACTACAAACCCCCATGTTACAACCACCCTTTGTGAATCAAGGGGTAGTGACACAACAAAAAGACCCTTTCCCCCCCCCGACGATGGCTCTTTTCAAAATATCTACACATTGGATGTAAATCTTTAGACCCGAGCCATGGGTTATGATGGGCCTTCCTACCCCCAAGTGGAAGAAGCTCCTATCCCCTCAGGGGGCCCTCCATAGATACCACGCCCAAGCTCCAAATAAATCCCACGGATTCCCAAAGTTCCACTTCAACGTACCCCAAATAACCCTCACATGAAAGCCACCCACAACTACAATATTGTGGATGATTTGGCTCAATTACCTGCCGCCATGTCCACGTTATAAGTGTTATAGTCTTTCCCAAATCAACGAAAGGAACTAATCAATGCACTCAATTCCTTCGACAGTTTTGAATCGCACCTTATGACCTTTGATATCGATAAAGGTGACAAATGAATATTGTCATTAGTCTCATTTCAAGTCCCAATTACCATAAATAACATCATGATTCATCGGTGCATCATCGATGAAGGCACATCCACTTGCGTAATTTCCTCCAAATTCTGGAAATGATTAGGATCACCTGAGGTGGTCCCCTCGTCCATCTCTCTCCATGCATATGATGGGATACCATCCCAACCAAGAGGATTATCCAAAATGTCCCCATAGAGCTAGGGGCAAGATGGTTATCATTGATATCGGAGTAGTCGATGTAGAACTCGACTACAATATGCTCTTGGGGCGTAGTTATATGTACGCCATGAAGGAGGTCACCTCCTCGGTGTTTCAGATCATGATGTTTCCTTTAAATGGGAAGGTAGTTTCCCTCAACCAACTTAACTATTATTTCCCCAATGCTACAAGCAATCCCGACAATGTCCTAGAGACTTTACTGGGTGATACTCAACCATATGTTGACATTGCCCCTAGTATGTATGAGGAATCCAATTTGTTAGGAGTGTATTTGGGACCACCACTGAAGATCCCCACATTGAACGATGCCCTAATATTCACAATTTTCACCACTAAAAATGGGGCCGCCTCTACCTCAACACCATCATCAACACCACCACTGAGTCATGGCATTGAACAAACGTTGAGTCCATTAGTCCCACCAATCTCCCAAATACCATTCTTTTATCCTCCCATACGGGTACAAGGGATTCCTATTATGGCTCAGTTAACTCTACCTGGGCTCACTCTGGGTATCCCGTGGTACCTTACACCACCCTACCCAGAAATGGCTTCCAAACTAGTTGCTCACTATGATTTTGTCCCTGTTTCAGCTACTACGCCTGTAAGGCCCGTAACCCCATCAATTACGACATCCCAACCTATGAAATCTATGACTAAACCACAATGAATACAACATCCTTTGGGGTGTATTTATATGTACGCCATGAAGGTGGTCACCTCCTCTGTCTTCCATACCATGATGTTTTCCTTAAATGGGAATGTAGTTACCCTCAACCAACTTAACTACTATGACCCCAATACTACAAGCAATACCGCCAATGACCTACCCACTGTACCAAGCGATACTCAACCATACGTTGGCATTTCCCCCTATATGTACAAGGACTCCAATTTTTTAGGAGTATATTTGGGACCACCATCGAAGATCCCCACATCGATCGATGGCCAAGTGTGCACAATTTTCACCACTAAAACTGGAGCCGCCTCCACCTCAACACTATCATCAGCACCACAACTGAGTCATGGAATTGAACTAATGTTGAGTCCATTAGTCCTACCAATATTCCAAATACCATTCTTGTATCCTCCCCCAGGGGTACAAGGGGCGCTAGTTATGGCTCAGTAAACTCTACCTGGGCTCACTTTGGGTATCTCAGTATGGTACCATTATGCCACCCTCCCAAGGAATGGCTTCCAAACCAGTCTCTCACCATGAATTTTTCCCTGTTTAGGCTACTATGCCTGTAAGGCTTGTAACCCCATCAGTTACGACAACCCAACCTATGACATCCGTGACTAAACTGCAACTGGTCGTCACAAAGATGAATAATGGGGGCACCAAACAACCAAAGTTGAAAGGTACCCTATTACCCAACCCGATGTCCAAAGCATCGAAAACCGCTAAGCCTAAAGAAGGGGGAATCAACCAACAATAGTTAAAATCCCCAGTTATAATCAATACTCCCACTCAAAAAGTGACAACACCATGTTCTCTTTGCAGGAAACAAGGCCATGCAACCAACTTATGTCCTACCTTGTCGGAGCTACAAAATATGCTTAACACCCCCATTAGCATAACCCATGGTCCACCGATGGTAAAAGGGGGAACATATCCCTCATCCACATATAAGTCTAAGAAACTGCATATGAATCACGCATGTGCCATATGTTCTCAGTATGGGCACTACACACACCATTTCCTTGACCTCCCTCGATATTGGGAGGCATTGGAAACCATTCGTCTAACTCAAGTAGCGATCGAGGAACATCCTTCCTTAAACCAGGAATTAACATCTATTAATGTGGTCACCACATCAATGATACCTTTAGTCATCCCTCCCACGAAAATTTCACCAGTAGCAAATATCGTGATGGAGCCTATAATGCCGCAAGATCTACTTCCTCATAATCTTAGGACAATGCCACCACACGATGAATGTTCTTCCTGTGGGAATTCCACACAGATGCTCCCTCCTAGTGCCATATCTTGCATCATGGACCAATTCAATTCCCTGGAAGTACAAGTGCACTTCTGTAATCTGTCATGTGCCCAAATTTTTCATTGGGTCACAATGGCTTAAGCCACTTGGCCATATTCATGGTAGTTTTTCAAATTGATAATAAGGGTCAAATAATTGCCAAGAATGATGTCCACGTTAGTAATAATGTAAAATTATATATAAGTGGACAAGGTGGGTCACATTAAGAGAAAATCCCCAATTCAAAGTTTGTAATATACCCATCCAAATGAACTATCATGGAGGAAAATTACTAGTTCCCTAGGTTGGGGGTGGAAGCATTAAAATATGGAATAAGGAAGCTACAAGACCCAAAATGACATTAGACTTACAAATTCACATTAAATGGTTCAAATAAATAATAATAAAAAGAAAATGAGGTGGCATTGGATCATGAGGGAACATAAGAGGTTGTAGGATCCACATGTGGCAAGATTCCCCACTACACTTGGCATTATTCTCTCACCAATTCGAGTTCAAGATGAAGGATAACATACTTGGGGGATTTTAAGAGGTATTATTCATGGAATGAATCATGTAACTTCAAATTGGAGTGGGAGATTAACTCCCATGGAAGAGGAAAAGGCATCTTAAAAGAATTGTGACATTTGGAGCTAGATTCCCTAACTCCTATGACAACAATGATGAAGATTCTATGACACTTATGACAAAGTTCAGACCTGATTGTTGACATATGACATATATGACATTTCATGGATAAAACTATTCTCCAATAGGGTGCACAAGGGGATTTATGGAAGCCAAGATTCCCCCATTCGAATTGATGGAAGAGGAGAGTTAGGAAAAGTTGGACAAGTGGCATTCATGGGAATCTCTCCCTAATTCAAGTTGGGATTGGTCTCTTGGAGGGAATTCGAGCTAAGGAGGCTTTGGGAGGTTAATAAAATACAATAAGAAATAAGGAGGACAGCTTTTGATCTTTTCTCATTTGGAAAAAATTGGAGAGCTTAGCTCGTCCTTGCAAGGTGGATGCTTATCCTTCTTTAATTAGAACCAATTTCGAAGGTTTAAGATTCCCATCCTAGTTGGTTGATGGAGAGGCCATTCAGACCTATCAAATAGCTTCATGGATATTTTTTGATGTAGGTTCATACCCTGCCTGAGTTTGATTTCATCTTCTCTCATCCTTCTCTATGCCTATTCTACTATCTTTTTCTCAATGTCATGTAAATGTGCAAGGGCGCACTTGTTGTTGCATATAGTTATTGAAGGGATGTTATTTCAACTGCATATAGATTTTGCTGAGTGATTTATCATGTTATGAGCTGCATATGAAGTTACCTTGATGTACCAAATTATGTGTGCAGACCTTTGAAGTATTACTATGGTTTATGAAGAAATTCGAGACTCCTTGCCCACCAATTTCACCTCGAAAACTAGACTTTGGAATTTGTTGTTCATTAGGATGCCTATTCGACCCTAAGAACAAATATAATGCTGCAAATATATTGTTACTAATTTCCTCTATCAGAGACAATTATTAGACCAAGAATTAGTGAATTTCGTACAGTGTTTGGAAGGGAATCTAATGGCAGACCTAGGGGGATCTCCACTTCTCAAATTAACTAGTTTTGTTCTAAAAATTCTTCCCATGCAATTTGCAAACCATGGATGGGTATATCAGTTGTTTGGATGTTTGATAGGTGTTATAATATTTCCTATTCCCCATCAAGAATTTCCTCCCCAAATTCGAAATCATTTGGAGGTGTTTGGAACTAGTTATAAACAAAACCCTAGAGTCAAAACAAGGTGAATCCAAGGACTTTCCTTTGAAGGGACATTACAGTGGTATCATAGCATGGTACTTGCACCTGTGCATTAATATCATCCATTTAATAAGAATTTGCAGCCATGTATTATTTAGCTTTAGATTATGAGCAGTGTGAGGAGGAGTATTCTTTCTATGCCTCAAAGGAAAATGATTTCTATGAGCAGTATGATGATGACTATGATGAGCAATGTGAGGAGTATTGCATACAATATGAGGAAGATAATGTCAAGGAGGTACCTTCTACAAGTATATCCCATCAGATCACATTTGGAAGAAGAAATGATGGTTATTCTTATAGCCATGTGTATGGAGAAGATACATGTTCCACAATCAAAGATTAGTATTTGGGGGAGCATAAAACGATTAAAAATCATCCTATTTGTGAAAAGAGTAGTGAAATATCTGAAGATTCATGGAATGCGTGTATTTACTAATTGAAGAGAATTTTTGTATCTTATTCAAAAAGAGGCTCCAAAGATCTTCATCCTAAGAAAACCAAGGGGCAAGATGCATTAGCTTGCTTGAAGGAGCGAAATGAGGAGACCCATGAGTCACCTAGTTATGAAGGTGGTGAAGTAGAATACATATTACCTGAAGAGGATCGAAATTCACTCCCAAGTGACTCTGAAAATATGAAGAGACATCACATGATCTTGAAGAAGACTCCATTGAAAATATTGAAGATCACTCCAAGACACATTCTACTTTGGACTTGAATCAAAGAGCATCTACTGATGGATGCTTGAACTATGAAGGAGTACCTACTGATGGGTTCTCACACCTCTATGTTGGTGACACAGAGATCACTTTTGAAAGTTTTGCTGCAATCCCAAGTTCCATTAAGCATGAAAATGAATAACTTGTAGTAGTTGAAGAAGAACCAAGATCAACTTCCCCATCACCACTTGAGCTTCATGAAGTTGGTCCAAGCAAGAAGGAAGAAAATGAGGAGGTTCATTTGCAAGAGCCTCATTTTCTTGAAGGGTCCTTGAAGATGGATGAAAAGAAGATTCAAGAGTGTTGGCTTAAATACTGTTCTAGAGGTTTCCAATGTAGATCCATGTTCTTCGCGGTTTCAAGGAACCAACAAAACCCCTTTTCACCGGCCCTTTCGGCAACACCCTCATAACACATTGAGGTCTCATCTGAGGAGAAGCTATGCGGGTGCTGAGGAATCAGGTATCCACAGCGGTGTGATGAGTTGTTTAAACAAGACGGTTGCGCAGCGTGACGTAGGGCTCGTGCTATGGACTGAAGACTGCGTCGCGGCCCTCACATCTACAAGATAAGATAATTATGCAACCAGTGCATCTACGGACTGCGCGGTTCGGGCAGGATGCAAATAATAGGAAAACGCAACTGACTTATGCGCTTCCTCTGTGGACTTAACCACTATGGAGACCTTACTTAGCACTTATTCATTCATCTACTGCCTTAGGTTATTTAGCCTTATACTAATGCACACAGATGAGATAAACAATACTGCGCACTTTCGATGCTGCGCGTCGAAGAGTTATATAATCCGAACTTTACATATCCATGTGGTTATTCAATAAAATGACACTTTCACAAAATTGAGATACTGTGCATCCAACATTCATCCGTTCACGTAATACTTAACATATTATTGCCATCTTTCTCCTATGGTGAATACATATAAAAGCATTAACATAACCACTGGTAAATGAGAATACAAGCATTCATTGTAAACAAATAGGCAAGTAAATGCAAACACATAATCAGTCACACTACACAAGATTTAACGTGGTTCACCCCCAGGAGGGAGGTTACGTCCACAAGAACTGTTGTTGTATTAGTCTTTGGGAAGGGTACAATAATTCTTTGTCTGCGCACTCAGCTACAGACTCTCTTCTCTCTCAATAGGCCTCTGCACACAGAGCTTGCAGAGCCTTTACAAAATTGTCTCTTACAGAAGATTTCTCAGTAACAATTAACAATAGAGAATCAACAACAACCAAAAATGAGAGATTAACCCTTTCCCATACAAAATATGCCTTATATAGATCATGCTCGTAGGTCATGTCTTTACAATTCAAAGGCAAAAACCCTTAGGTTTATAAAACTGTCACATTTTACCTTAACCAGACTGTTGGATTCTGGTATAGAATCTTCCATTTGGGCCATCGTCCATGCTTGCTTCACGTCGCTATTATCCTTCCTATCGCTCGCACGCCAACATGTTGCTTTCACCGAGCCGTTCTTCCTCTAACGGTCTCGTGCGACTGGTTTGCGTAGTGGTTCTTTCACATGTCCGACCAATCGCTTTCTTCCACTTCTGCTCTTTACCCGTCGCTTGGCACTCATGGAGCATCTTTACCAAAAATAGACCATTAACGGTCTAATCGGAATCTGTGTTGTCTTCCTTCCAACACTCTGCTTTGCCGGATCCCCATAGACTAGACACATCGCAGCGCTGTCTCCTCACAGCATTGAACTTCGCGGCTCTTCCGACACTATGTTGCGCGCAGCTTCGCAGCATCCCAAAAACACACCAAAAATCCTTTCGCTGAACTGCGCTCAGCTCCACAGTTCCAAAATATGTTTTTCTCAAAATTCCCCACTTGGGCCAGGCCCAACAAAGAGGCCTTGAAAACTCTCCATGACACACATACATTGGTTTCAAAATTTTGTTGGTGTGGAGGAGAAATATTCCCTTGAAGACATGGATAAAATCCAGAAGGAAATGTTGGACACCAAATGTAATTTTTTGAATTTTCTTTCTGATAGAGATTATTTAATTAAGCTTGTTGGTTTGTATCATGGAATAACCTTGAAGGATGTAGAAGAGAATGAAAATCTCTCAAATGAGTTGGAGTCCACCCAAAATACACTCCAAAAATGTATGGTGCATATTGAGCAACTTCAAGAGAAGTTTCAAAATTCCTTTACACCCTCCTACATATCATATAGTCATTCAATGGATGAAATAATTTATGTTACAAAGGAGGAACCTCATGTGATGGTGGAACATGAGGTACATGTTGATATGCAGGTGTTTGAAGAGGCTACACTCAAACAAGAAGGAAGACAAGAACTTGTCTTTGTTCAGAGGGATTATGAGTTGCCTCATTGTTAAGATTCTAGTGGGCGACTTTCACTAACATCTCGGGGTTTTGGTGTAATGGTTCGTATCATCTGGTATCAGAGCCTCCACCTAGGTTCAAGTCACAGAGCGGGTGGCAACGTCGGCATTGCAGTGTTCGTCCGGGGCTCGTACGACGCAAAGGGGACACCACCGTACGGGCGCACATCCAACCCAGAGTCTGGACTGCGGAGCGTGGTGGGATGTTAAGATTCTAGTGGGCGACCTTCACTAACATCTCGGGGTTTTGGTGTAATGGTTCGTATCACTCATGGAGAGAGTTGCAGAGCCTTGGATGAGGCACATGATCTCACAATAGTTGGAACAACCAATTATGGAGAAGATGAATTAAATATTTCGATGGGTAAGAGTTGCAAAGAGTTAAGGATTGTTCACAATTCTTCACCCCCTACTTATTTTTCAGCCACATCAATTGGGGATGAAAATTGGGTGAAAGGTTTCTTTCTAATGGTGCCACATGAGGAGTATGAAATTCCTATCTCTCCTTTTGATGATGACATGAATAGATCAACTTATTATTTACATTTGCAGCAACATATTTTTTTACCTTATGATGATACATATCTACTTGGATGCACCCATGATGTTCACTTGAGCCACTTGAAGACTCATGATTTTCCTTGCTCCTTGTTTAGTTCAATTGATGTTGGAGGAACTTCATCCAATACTTGGGTGAAGAGATATATGATTGGAGCACATTTTTATTGGCATAAACATCCTTTTATTATTTATTGATGATAAACATATCCATGGATGCAAAAATGGTACTTTTGTGATCCCCTTGAAGGCTCATTGTTTTATTTGTTCCCTAATTGGTTCATATTTTAGTGGAGGTTCTTCATTCACTTCTAGGATGAAAGAACACATGGATAATTATTTTCATGCATCTTACATCCTTTTGGAGCAGCATTATAAGACATGGGATACTCACCTATGCCATTGGAGTAGATTTGTTTGGTCACTTGATGCTTGTATGCACTTGGAAAATGGTGGTCTACTTAATTGTAGGTACAAGCACTTTCATGATTCTTTAATGAGTCACCTCCTTGATGTACATTTTTATTATGTTTTTATGTACTTTGATGATCTATATTTTGTACTTATGATGATAGGAAGAATGCATACAAGGAAATGGGATCCAAGAATTCTCTTTCCTGATGGTATGGGTTGGAGATCACTTCTAATTGTTGGAGTGCAATACAAGCAATGGGACCCTGGGATAATTTTTAGTCTCGTTGATTTCAATTTTTTGGGGAAACAAGTAGCAGGGGAGATTGAGTCCCCATAAGGTGATTTTAATCAAAGTAGTGCAACAGTAAGCATGGTGGTTCCTCTCTAAAATTTGCATGGAATCTTGAAGACTCAAAGTTGGGCAACTCAGTGGAAACTTTAAAGAATTATACAGTGGTATCAGAAAGGGTTTCCAAAATATGAAAGAGGTAAAGAGTAATTGTGAAAACTTTTTTTTGATAGATTTAATTAATATTTTGGTGTTTAGTGGTGATGTTACACGGGATATCAATATGAAAAATAAAACCCACATCTCCTTGATTTTGGAAACACACAATTGTAGTATATGAGTGCCACTACTCACAGTTTTAGAAGGAAATTTTTGGAAACAAAGTTTTGGACGGAAAATTTTGGAAAGAAAACAGGTGCTTCAAGATACATGTTTGAAATTTCTTGAGTACAAGCAATATTGGGAGGGGAGGATTTGTCATGTCCCCAAATTTTTCATTGGGTCACAATGGCCTAAGCCACTTGGCCATATTCATGATAGTTTTTCAAATTGATGCTAAGGGTAAAATAATTTCCAATAATGATTCCCAATTTAGTAATAATGTAAAATTAAATCCAAGTGGACAAGGTGGGTCACATTAAGAGAAAATCCCCAATTCAAATTTTGTAATATACCCATCCAAATGAACTATCATGGAGGAAAATTACTAGTTCCTTAGGTTGGGGGTGGAAGCATTAAAAGTTGGAATAAGGAAGCTACAAGACCCAAAATGAACTTAGAATTACAGATTCACATTAAATGGTTCAACTAAATAATAATAAAAATAAAATAATGTGGCATTGGATCATGAGGGCACATAAGAGGTTGTGGGACCCACACGTGGCAAGATTCCCCACTACACTTGCCATTATTCTCTCACCAATTCGAGTTCAAGATGAAGGGTAAAATACTTGGGGAAGGGGAAGAGGTATTATTCATGGCATGAATCATGTAAGATCGAATTGGAGTCGAAGAGTAACTCCCATGGAAGAGGAAGAGGCATATTAGAAGAATTGTGACACTTGGAGCTAGATTCCCTAACTCCTATGACAACAATGATGGAGATTCTATGACACTTATGACAAAGTTCATACCTGATTTCTGAAATCTGACATATATGACATGACAAGGCTAAAAATAGCCTCCAAGAGGGCGCACAAGGGGATTTATGGCATCCAATATTACCCCATTCGAATTGAGGGAAGAGGAGAGCTAGGAAAAGTTGGACAAGTGGCATTCATGGGAATCTCTCCCTAATTCGAGTTGGGATGAGTCTCTTGGAGGGAATTCAAGCTAAGGAGGCCTTGGGAGGTTAATAAAAGACAAGAATAAATAAGGAGAGAATATTTTTATAATTTCTCATTTGGAAAATAATGGAGAGCTTAGCTTGTCCTTGCAAGGTGGATGCTTATCCTTCTTGCCTTAGAACCAATTTCGAGGGTGCAATATTCCCATCCTAGTTTTTTGATGGAGAGGCCATTTAGAAATATCAACAGAGCTTCATGGATATTTTTTTATGCAGGTTCATACCCCAACTGAGTTTGAGTGCATCTTCTCTCATTCTTCTCTATGCCTATTCTACTATCTTTCTCTCAATGTCATGTAAATGTGCAAGGGCGCACTTGTTGTTGCATATAGTTATAGAAGGATTGTTATTTTGACTTAATGGACATGTTATCTGCTATATATCTTTGTAATAATAATATCATGAGATCCAAAGCTCTTAAAATTATATATTTCAAGTGATATTTACATTCAAGGAGGAGATTCGAGCCATTTTCCCCATAGCCTTTGCATAGCGCACTTGTTGTTGCATATAGTTATTGAAGGATTGTTATTTTGAATTCATGCACATGTTAGATGATATATATCTCTATAATAATCATATCACGAGAGCCATGTCTCGAAAAATTATGTATTTCAAGTGATATTTACATTCAAGGAGGAGATTCGAGCCATTTTCCCCATAGCCTTTGCATAGCGCACTTGTTGTTGCATATAGTTATTGAAGGAATTTTATTTCGAATTCATGGACATGTTAGATTCTATATATATCTATAATAATCATATAATGAGAGCCACAACTCTAAGAATTATGTATTTCAAGTGATATTTACATTCAAGGAAGAGATTCAAGCCATTTTCCCCATAGCATTTGCATAGTGATTTTGGAATGATATTGTACCTGTTATATATTAGATTTTTCTGAGTTATTTATCATGTTATGAGCTGCATATGAAGTTAAATTTATGGCCCAAATTATGTGTACATACCTCTGAAGTGTTACTATGGTTTATGAAGAAATTCAAGACTCCTTGCCCACCAATTTCACCTCAAAAAATAGACTCTAGAAGATGTTGTTCATTAGGATGCCTATTCGACCCTAAAACCAAATCTAATGCTGCACACATATTTTTGCTAATGTCATCTAACAGAGCCAAGTCTCAAAAAAATAATTAGTGAAGTTCGTATAGTGTTTGGAAGAGCATCTAATGGTAGACCTAGGGGGGATCTCGACTTCTCAAATTAACTAGTCTTGTCTGAAACTTCTTCACATGCAATTCTCAGACCATGGATGGGTATATCAGTTGCTTGGATGTCTGATAGGTGTGTTAATATGTCCTATTCCCCATCAAGACCTTCCTCCCCAAATTCGAAATCATTTGGAGGTGTTTGGAACGGGTTGTAAACAAAACCCTAGAGTCAAAACAAGGTGAATCCAAGGATTTTCCTTTGAAGGGACATTACTTAATCGAGTACCGTGACCTTTTCGGTCTTGTGGTGAATTCAAGGAAAATTTTTTATCATTACAATTTTAAGGGAAACAAGATTTAAGAATTGCTCTTATGCCTTTCAATTTTTCATGTTCCATGGAAAGGTATAACTTGAGCATTTTGTAGAGTTATGGGGATGCCAACCATATTATTTTTTTTCACCCCAATGGAAAACATCAAGTAGTCAATTATTTTGTTCACGAGTATGTCATTCGTTGGGCATTAGTAAAATTATCTTATCTTATCTTATCTTATCTTAGAAGCAATGATAAATATCTTATAACAAAAAACCCAAAAAGTTTGATATTAGGTTTCTAACATGATCTCATCCTTAGATATTTCTCTATCTACTACTTTGGTCAAGAATTTATGAAACAAATAGAACCCTATATGGACTAATTGATCCTCCTGTAAAGATGCAAAATATGAAATATTAAGACAAGTTGAATACACAATGGAAGGTGAGGCTAGGAGAGCCTCACCTCCTAAACTAAGAAGCACAATAAGAACTCAAAACTCTAACCACCTACTAACACAAAAGAATGAGAAGAAAGAGACAAGCTTGGCACAAAACAAGAATGATTGTATTATGAGGCAGGGTGCCTTTTTATAACAATTACAAAAGGAGCACAATAAATGCTGCTCATTATTTAAATACTAAGATACTCTAATAATCTACATCAACTAATCTAAATCAACTAATACATTCGTGGGAATCAAACCCAAATAGTGCCTAATACATGAACGGGGAGTGTGGGCCTCCCATACGGATCATTCCTCTCGTTCTAAGTGGAATGCGTCCCTGCTTTCCTTCCTCTGGGTCTAATTTTGAAGCCATGTTTGTAAAGAAGAGAAACCATGTGTAGAAGAGGTGTCACTGTTGCAACTTGATGAAGATCGTGATGATGTGTAAAAGATGTGAGCAGGTGGGGTGCCCATACAGCTGCTACTGAACATCTTGTGAAAATAAACTTGAGGGAGAGATCTATGTGTAGATCTGTGTACCTCCTCTCTGGGTGGGATGTGGAGTTGGTGTAAGATGGATGTGGAGTTGGTGTAAGATGCGAGCAAGTGGGGTGCCCATGCAATTGTTGTACCTCCTCTCTACGTGGTGTAGATCTGTGTACCACCTCTCTACGTGGTGTAGATTTGTGTACCACCGGAAAATGAACTGATATTGACCCTGACAAGGGTGTGATTTGAAACAAAAGCTTGAAGTTACCTCGAAAACTTATGAAGGCCTTTTCTGCAAACAAAACTTTGTGAAGTGCTGTAGATTATTGCTGGAGGAAATAGCCAAAAATGGAACTGAAATAGAACCAACTGAAACAGAACTAACATTGAAATACTGCTGAAACATAAACTGAACCAAAAATGTGAGCCCAGTGGTGAGCTTGGATTCAGAGAGGGACTAGGTCCCTATGAAAAGGCAGTTGAAGTCGAAGGAAATGAAAGCCATGTTGAAGATGGCTTGCTGGAGAATGTCACATGAACTTCTGAATGTTGATGAAGATGCCAAATGAACTTCTGTATAGTGCTGAAGAGGCCATGTTGATTGAATCTCTAGTTGTACATGGACTTGCTCCTTTTGCTGCGATAACCTTTAAATCTGCCTCGACTGATATTGAGGAGATTGCAACTGGGTATCCGGTAAAAACTCTTTCATTTGGACCACCACCCTGAGTAGTATCCATAAGCTTTTCAATATTGGAGGATAGGGGTGTGAAAGGTAGTGTTGTTTCCTGTAGATGCCATTGCGGACAGGCAATTGCGCTGCACATGAAAATATATTTGGCGATGACAGTTTGTCGAAAACCAACCTGGCATCACTCATACTCCCGCATTTGGCATACCTGCACGCCAGCTTCGTTTCAACGAGCTCGTTATCTTCAATATTATTTCTACACAAATGGGTGTGTACTCTCTTACCCTCTTCCAAAGCTTTCATGTTGGCACAGACCTGCAAGAGGGAACAATATGCAAATCTGTGCATCGTTATATTTCTCTCGTCCATGGAATCACATATTCGCATTGCTTCCTTCAATTGATCTTGCTTGGAGAGTGCAATTATTGCTCCTGCGCTAGAAGACATCGACTAAAAGTAGGACTCATAGCACAGAAAATTTGAAATTGGTGTTGTGGGTGAAGAGAAGCCTGAGAACGGAGTGGGAAGGCAGCGTGAAAACTAGGGTTTGCAGGTTGCATGCGAGCTGGAAGAAAGGAGAAGCGTGAATATTGTTGGGGGAGTGCTCAATGGGTGTTTTGCTGAGAGCGTGGGAAAGAAATGCTAAAGGGTATGGGCAGGAGTGGGCAGCGTGATGGTGTTGTTGGAGCTGGAAATATGGCAAAAGTTGGGCTTCCTGACAGGAGATCCTGAATGTTGCAGGTGGTAGGGCGTGAAGGAAGAGGCAGCGTCAATGCTGTGTGAGAATGGAGCTGAGAATGCGCGGACGATGGGGGAAGAGGAGGCGCTGGTAGAAAATGTGTGCAGAAGGGCTTTAGCTGAGATCTGAGCTTGGATAATGGAGAGTTAGCGGGGCATGACGAGCGCGGAGAGAGGAGGAGTTGCACCATGAGGATGCTGCTAGGGTTGCAGCATTAATGATGGATGCAGAAGATGGTGGGCAACAATTGCTTGGAATGAATGAGCGTGAATGTAGGGAGGAGCTGAGATTAGGGAGAATATAGGGCGTTAAGGAGATGGGGAATGCAGCATGAATGCTGGAGCTGTTAGGTTTAGGGAGAATGGTGGACTGCGTGCAATAATTAATGCATGTAGGAGGAGAGAAGCTGGGTTAGTTGAGTGGAGATTGAGGTGTAGCAGGGTGAATAATGGGGAAAGTGTCATGGAGGAGAGGATAGTTGGTAGGTCGGCGTGAATGAGGGGAGGAGTTAATGGAGATGTGGGATGTGCAGAAAGCGTGAAAGGAGGGCAGGCGTGTAGATGGCTGGGGGAGAGTGATGGCTGGCTGGAGATGATGGAGTGGCAGCGTGAGTTTTGAAGTGAGCAGCATGAGATGAGGAATGGGCAGCATGAATGAGTGCAGAGCTGTATTGGAGGGGAGGCGGAGGGGATGTGTGAGAGCAAGGCTGAGATGGCTGGGCAGTGTTAGAGCAGGTGATAGAAGTGGAGTATTGGGGTTTGCAGGAGATGAGCAAGAGTTAAACAAGAGAGATGACTCTCATATGAAGAAAACAACAAAATACCTAAACCTAGATATATATAAAAAAAATAGAACAATAAGATGATCAGGTACATGAGGGACCGCTCTGATACCAATTGATCGGCCTATAAAGAGGCAAAATCTGAAATACTAAGACAAGCTGAATACATAATGGAAGGTGAGGCTAGGAGAGCCTCACCTCCTAAACTAAGAAGCACAATAAGAACTCAAAACTCTAACCACCTACTAACACAAAAGAATGAGAAGAAAGAGACAAGCTTGGCACAAAACAAGAATGATTGTATTAGGAGGCAGGGTGCCTTTTTATAACAATTACAAAAGGAGCACAATAAATGCTGCTCATTATTTAATACTAAGATACTCTAATAATCTACATCAACTAATCTAAATCAACTAATACATTCGTGGGAATCAAACCCAAATAGTGCCTAATACATGAACGGGGAGTGTGGGCCTCCCAGGCCTCCCATACTGATCACTAATTCTATGCAAAATCCATTGAAAAATCATTTTCCTTTTAATGTACACCTTGTCATTTCCTTTTTTTCCTCTTTGCCACTGAATTTTGTTATGAAGAATAGGTTGTATTTTAGTTTCCTTATAACTCCATGTGTCTTACAAAAATTATAAAAATTCACCACCTCCCTATGTTTTAAGCCACTACATTCTGTTATGAAGAATAGGCTGCAATTTAGTTTACGTATAACTCCATGTGTCTTACAAAACTGAGAAAATTTCAGCACCTTCGTGTGCTTTAGGGACCCTTAACTTCCTACGACATTAGCTTTCCACTTTTTTTCTTTAATTCTTTAAAGAAGGAAGGTGTATCTAATTTATTATCTAAGAAATAAATCCGATTTTTTTTCTAGAAAAGTCATCATTGATTGTCGTTAAATACTTGGCATTGTCCATCCCCTGTTTTGGCATTGATTGACATAGGCAATTGCTAACAAGATCCAACAAGCTTTCCACTCTCCATTCTTTTCCTATTATGAAATGTTGACTGTGTTGTTTTCCCACAATACATCCTTTACATACTACATTGTCTACATTAGTCCAAGGTAGCTCTTTAACTATCTACTTCCTATGAAAAAGGAAAAAGTTAAAACTATGAAAAATTTAAATAACCATAGCTCTCATGCCATATCCAACTGTATATTTTTCCACTGCCACCAGTGATTCTAATATGAATTAAATTGCATCCAATTTGTATAATCCATTTTTTCCACCACATTTACAACAAATTCATTATTGGCTTTATCACAAATTTTGCATTCTCTCCCATTAAATATTATTAAAAAAATTTCTTAGTAACTTCATGTTTAGAGTTCAATTATTTGTTGATAGTATACATACCATACATCTTTTAATATTTTAACCTAGCCATTTGGCACTCTTAGATCAATGCTACTCTTTCCTTTGACCTCATACATACCATCATCTATATTTGATATGGATTCTCTGTCATTGGATAATGTTTCCAATCAACTAGTGGTTTGTATCCCATCATATGCTCTGTGGCCCCCAAATCCAACCACCAAACATCATGTGTATTTGACTAATTGTTTTTGAAACAAAATACAAGAAGTCAGGTTTGCAGCTAACTCAAGTTTTCAAGTTGTAGCATCCATTACAACTTCTATAAGCTCAAGGGAATTGTTACATGTAATGAGTTCTATCTATTAACCAACATAGATCTAAATCCTAGGCTCTATCAAGTGCCGAGAGGGATCAAATCTCCCGAGGTGCAAACCTCTCCTTGAATAGCTCCTTGCGTGCAATACCTGAGCCACCTAATCCTAAGCTCTAAAGTCTCTAGTTTAAGTCTCATATTTACTTTTTACTTTGTATTATTCTTTTTTGTTTATGGCCGACAAAATATTTATTACTTTTTACTTTGTATTATTCTTTTTTGTTAACTTTGTATTATTTTGTTATTTGACAAACTCGGAAAACACTCTAAAATCTCATATTTACTTTTTACTTTGTATTAAAAGTAAAAAGTAAAGTCTCTAGTTTAAGTCTCATATTTACTTTTTACTTTGTATTATTCTTTTTTGTTTATGACCGACATAATATTAATCACTTAATCCTAAGCTCTAAAGTCTCTAGTTTAAGTCTCATATTTACTTTTTAATTTGTATTATTCTTTTTTGTTTATGGCCAACATAATATTTATTACTTTTTACTTTATATTATTCTTTTTTGTTTACTTTGTATTATTTTGTTACTCGACAAACACTTGACACATGTTACAAGATCTCCTTCATATTGGGTTGTAGAACGCCTCTCCGCGCAAATATACATTTTGGTTGAAGGCAACATTTTATACATACCAACATTAGGGCCTTCAATTTAACAATTTTCTACAAGATATGTTTGATTTCTCCCATCTCTAATCTCAACATACAATTCAAAGGCACATGCAAGCTGCATTCGTGCATGACTCTATTGTATGGTTGAGGTCATGTATTTATCTCATTTATACTGCATTGTAATAGAATTATTTCAAGTTCATTTTGACATATAGAAGATTCATGTCTAGATTTATTGGAAATTATTTTATGCATCGGGTCATATGCAATAGGTAAAATTATATGTACAACTATAAAGATGATAGTGATATTATTGAAATTGTGAGAAGCTCATTAAATTTTACTGTATCCCACTTGTTGAATTGGACTTACAAGAAGCAATGCAGATTTTTATTCTATAAGTGGAAACACAGTGCTGTAATATATAATTTCTTCCACAAATGTAAACACAGTGCTGTAATATATAAATACCATGTTGTTTGTTCTCAATTGCTTGAGTGGCTAAATGATGATGTTGTTGATAATGTTCCAGTTGCTAATATGATGATGATGGTAATGTTAGTATGGGGGCAATTAGCCAATCATGCAGTCAATGTGACACTAAAATAATAATAGCAGCAACATTATCTCATTGGAAATGACAAATATAAGATAGGAAAAGATGTAATGACATAAGTTGATTCAACAAATATTATGTCTTTTTTCTTCAACTTATGTTTGAGGTTACATGGGGGATGGGATGCAGGGTCAATTGCTCAAAGTATCCTTTGAAGACACTTTGAGCAACTGACCTTGCATCCCAGTTTTTCTCCATGTCCCTATGTATTCACATCACCACATATGTATTATACCTGTCATTGATCAACTATTGCAGGAATGTAAAAGCATGGTATAATAAGAGGTATGCAAAAGCAAAAGAAGGAAAAGAAAAAAGGAAAAAGAAAAGTAATAAAAGCAAGTATCTAAAGGAGTTTTCAAGAGCAAAAAAAACCATTTGAAAGCAAAGGCAAAAAATACTGATGTTGAAAAAAAGGAGTGATAAAAGGCAGCATATCCTAGGTCTGAAGCCTGTCCGTCCATCCAAGGAGGTTGCTCTATTCTAATGGACTATAATCCCATCCCATCTGGAAGCCCTCCCAGCTCCATCTCTACCTCCAAGTGGATATGGAACAAGAGTAGCTCCTCAATCTAGGCGAAATGATGGATTTAAAACCAACCATCTCCACTGCCATCTTTGGCTTTGTTCCTCAACTTTCTGTTCAAGCAAATCCCCAAGTACATAACATATCCGGGTACAAAAAAAGCAGGAGAAGCTAGTAGTCAGAGTGCCCATATTTATTGTTTTTACAAATCAAATTCCGGCATTAGGATCTGTTCCTATAAGCTTTGTTCCAGCATAAGCTAGTGTTTATACTTTATAAGTTTTGGTATTAGCATGTGCAAAATTTATGTTTTATATTGTGAACATGTTGACTTTTTTTTAATCTTGTTTTTATCTTTCATAATTCTTTAAAGGGTGTTAGCTCAATGGAAGAGCACCTGTGTTTCAAAAGCAGGATGATGGTGGTTCGATTCCACCATGCCCTACAATGAACACATTTAAAATAAATTGTTTATTTTTTTTAATAAATTTTTTCATATTGTCTCTACAGAGACAATAGTTGGGACAAAAGATGTATTGTCTCTATACAAACAAGATGGCTTTAATCCCAGCTGTAGTCTCTAGAGAGACAAAAATGAAATTATCTCTTAAGAGACAATAAGTGACTTGTGTTTTATATTGTCTTTATAAAGACAATTTTTTAAGACAATAATTTGAGACACTCACTTAAAGACAATATTTAAGACAATACACAACTTTTTTTTTGTCTCAATTTAAGACAATTTACTCTAAAATGGTCTCAAATATTGTCTTAAAACCCCCCTCTATGTAGTAATGCGTCCTCCCTAGAACTAACATGCTCGATATTTAAGGCCGATTTGTCACATATCCCACTCCAAAAGTTACAATAATATATGGTCACCTTGGCACAAGAAATGAGAGCATGCCATTTGGATTTGAGGAGAGATTACAACAACATTAAGAAAAAACATGCCAAGGAAGTCACTGAGAATACCTTCCTCGCAGCAGAAGTCAAAGATGTTTACATGGTAGCTCGAGAAGAAGCACAAGAAACACCTTCGCAAGACTCAACAAAGTAGTGCAACGATATAAAGATGTGCATCCAAGGGTTATGTGAACAAAACAAGATACTAAAGGAACAACTACAAAAAATTAAGACCGCATAACAGGAAAAATTGAAGCAAGAGATAGTGAAAGAAAAAGAGAACTTTAAGAAATCCAAGACTCAATTCCAAGGCATCACAAAATTAGTAAATACTAGCTTTCAATTATGGAGCTATCTGCAAGAAGCACCAGAAGCTACTTAGAAAGCATAACAAATAAAGGATGGGGAAGACTAGGTGAAGAATAAGAAGTAGTCATTGGAAAATTTACCCATGTCTGTCCCGATGGAAGCCATGAAAAAAATAACGACCCTAACTAAAAAGATAGCGTTAACCCACACAGAGCAGCAACATGTAACCAATCAAATCATGCAGTTTCAAGAACAAGATGAAAATCAATACATTAAGGTTATAAAAGTGCATGAAAAATCATAGAAGGTTGTTGCATTGATTGAGAGCAAGCGACCTCAGCCACATTCCGTGACATAGGAAAATACTGCCCAATTCTAGAGTGATTTTGATAGATTTATACATGCTATTGAGCAATTGGACATATCGATGTACCAGTTCACTGAGCAGATCACTCAATTTTTAACTTCAATTTGACAATCTATTTTTAAAGAATGAATATTGGCTCGAGGGAGCACTAGGCATAGTGTCGGGGGCCTGTTGGCACCCGAGTTTTGAGGAAAGCAGTTGAGCACCAAAGAATTTAGTTGGAAACAAAGGGTACGCCAAGGAGAACAATGCATAGGAATATCACTACGTGCAACAACATTTTCCCACACATGGCACTTTTCATGCTACCAAGACCATGCATGGACTCATTTCCAATAGGGCAGCATGATCCTATGTATAGGCATCTTTTGTAATGGATTTGGTTCACTTCGAGTGAGACTCTATGTAGGTTCTCTTGAGTTTTTTTATGTGTTGTTGTTAATGAGTTTTTTTGTATTCATCATGTGATAT
Source organism: Larix kaempferi (assembly GCA_027924585.1). Lineage (NCBI taxonomy): Eukaryota > Viridiplantae > Streptophyta > Pinopsida > Pinales > Pinaceae > Larix > Larix kaempferi. The sequence continues at coordinate 7,601,703 of BSBM01000313.1, forward strand.
TTTACAGGAGAGATCACACAGCTCGAGAAAACCTCACTAAAACTCACTCAACAATAGCAGAGAAGAGAAGAAGAATTGTTGAATCAATAATCACTCATTAACACAAGAAATGAAAAAATAAAATTGTTGTAATCATACATCAGCTGTAAGCTGACACTATGAAAGTAGAATAATAATTGAATACAATCAAATGGATTCAAATGCCTCATAAGGTCATTCGAATTCTCCTCAATGTGTGGTTTGGATAGCATTGGAGACATCATCCAATCAATGGTAGTAGTCACAAATAGTCAAAAGTCAGTCAAATGAGTCTAACTGAGTCATGTGAGCACAAATGAAGGGATGGAGACTCCAAGGAGGGCGCATGAGGCTGTCAGTAGGTCAAGTGGCACTCCGAGACAAACAACTGGAAGCTACAGGCAGTTAAACTGAGCAATAAATGCATGAACTGGTCAATAAATGCTGCAACTGACTGTTAGTGATCCAAGTACTGTAGTAGGGCGCATATGTCATCTAGGTGAGGAAAACAAGGTATACTAGGTAGGTAGGAGGGCTAGGCTATCAAACACAACTCAAATGGTTATCTAGTAGCTAACTTATTCAGAAGAAAATAAACTATAAGAGTCAAAATATTATTCTAAAGGACTACAAAGGAAAAACACTACACCTAACCTAACTTGCACTGGCTCAAGCAAGCTTACATGAAATCATAAAGCTAGTGCAACCATCGAAGGAAAATCAGTCTCACAGAAATAATGTCACTGCCATGCGTAGCTTCATAAGACCAGTGCATTGTGTAATACAAGGTCATAGAAATTATACCAGACCCAAATCTGCTCACAGTAGGAAGAATTAAGTACATGCTACATGGAGAAAACTTCTCATAAAATAATGACTGCAACCATATCTCAACATAATCATGAAAACCATAAGATAAGTTATGTGATTTACCATAAAAAGATGAATATGAATAATGTACCTATTTAAGATCCCATGATGAAAATCCAAAATTAGTTGTCATAGAAATCATATAATTATCAGACTTAGGGTGTGAATTAGTGATGTGAGGACTTGACATAACCATCGTCCGACAATGAAATGTTTTATCATGCTCAACACTACATTCATCTTGAAACTAAAATTTCTCAATATCAATAATGTCATCCTTATACGGGCACAAGGGACTATCATAGATAAACTCCTTTCGTTCCACATCAAAAACCAATTTACTACTCATCTGAATTTCATTAAAGACTTCATGAAAATATTTTCCATTTCATTACAATCCTCAAAGTGAACATCAGAAATTTTTATATCTCCTTTCATGTCATCATTTCCTGACATATAAGTTTCAGATCCAACATCATTCAAGATAGGAATATTTTGGGATTTTATTTTATTGTTGACTTCAGTAAACAAGTCTGAATACAGAAAGAAAAAAAAATTTAGAATGTGAATAAGTGATTTTTTTCTTTGGGACATTTAATAAGCTTTCTTCAAAAACAACAGAATCAAGAGAAAAATTAGTCAACTGTTGATCAGTAAGATCAATACAAACTTGAGTTTCATTGAAGACACTTGTGAAAATATTTTGTTTTAGCCCATGGACATATTAGTATTGTTGTTATGTTGGACATAGTGGCACAAAGTGTCTTGACTATGGTTTGCACATTATTATTATTATTACTATGTTGAACTTATAAAATAATTAATAAAATAAAAACAACCGGACGATCAATGCCACGAAAGAGAGTATAATGAACCATGATGTTATGAGCAAGGGGTTGTGGAAAAGTGTTTACCTATGTGTGTTGATACTATGTTGATGTTGTACACCCTTCTTATGTACTTGATGAACCCTCTTGGTTATGCACCTAATGTGTTATGTCATTCTGTGGTTTTATTTACCCTGAGATTAATATTTTATTGTAGGATTGGAGTCCCTCTCTCATGTAGTGCACCCTCATGAGTTGGATTAGTGTGTCTCTTGGTGTATCCACCTAATGTGTAACTCCAACTTACTATTCTAGGAATGTAACTCTCATTCTTTTGTCTCTCTCTCTCCCAATTCGAATGGCTCATGAAGGAATTCAATTTGCTTATGTTGGCTAGTCACACTTGTGCTTTGGTTTATTTTTTTCTCTTATGCTTGTGTTTGGAAATTGTGGTTCGATTTTGCTTCTCTTGGTATGAGATCCTTGTTGGTCATTGCACCCTAGTGGAGTCTATTCCTAAGATGAGTTACTCTAGAGCCACTAATGTATGTCCTGGAACTGCCTCTCGAGATCCTGGATTGGCAACAAGGGTGAGGCCCACTAACATTGGATTTGAGGCTAGACAGAGTTGTGTATTGCCTCTAGATATCCTCGTTTGGAAGCATGGGTTAGGTCCATTATCTTGTATTTGAGTTTTTCCTAGAGCCACCGGAATTTCCTTGGATTGGAAGTGTTACTTTCCATTGGGTTGTGGTTGGACTATTGTCCTGGAGCCACTGGAATTTCCTGGAGTGGAAGTAGGGGAAAAACTTTCCATTGGGATGTTGATGGAATGATTTCTTGAGAGAATTTTTGGTTGAGTTTTCTCTTTCTTGTGACATCATGGTTCCATCTCGGGGTGACCATTGCAAAGTGATTTTTGGCTTGCATTGTGTCTACGACTGGGTGGAACGTGGCATGGTCGATTTCAGTTTGCGTATTGGGAAAAGATAAGTGTTTTATCTCATGTTTATTTAATTTATTTGGATCTGATTCCACTTATTTATGGATTCACATGAAATTTATGAGCTATTTGTGGAAGAAATTTTTCATGGAATTCAATCTATTTATGCAAATAAATTTTGTGAAGGAATTGGAAACTAGTTTTGGGGATTTTGTGCACAAATTGTTTGAGGAAATTATTCTTTGAAGCCTATGATACAGAGCTGATATTTCTGCCCCTATTCATTATATAATGTGTAAGAATTTTTTCATGGAATTCAATCTATTTATGCAAGTAAATTTTGTGAAGGAATTGGAAACTAGTTTTGGGGATTTTGTGCACAAATTGTTTGAGGAAATTATTCTTTGAAGCCTATGATACAGAACTGATATTTCTGCCCCTATTCATTATATAATGTGTATTTATATTGTACAGTAACCTTGGAATGGTTTAATACACTTCTCTTTGATGCTTCTACCTTTTATTCCAAAACTAGTTCTTTGATTGGATTGTTTTGCATAGTTTGGATACTTGGAACATGAAGTGTTTGTAAAAATTCGTGAGTGTTATTTTTATGATTATGTGTGATAAATAAACTTGAAATGTGTGTGATAATTTGAGGGTAAATATTCTTTATAGTGTTTGGGAAATGTCTACTGAAATTCGAGATCAATTTCCAATTTCTAGTGCCTTCAATGGAATTGTTTTGAGTAGATTTGTGAATTTTCATATGAAGTGTTTGACGAAATTTTAGAATGATATATAACTCTATTATGACTAATAAAACATTGTATTTAGAGTTGGAATGGAATTTGAATGATTCTATGAGTTGTAGATTTAATTATTCTAGCGATTCCTAGAATTACTAGTCAATTCAGATGAGTAGAATTAGCTAGTTTTGTGAATTATTTAATGGAATATATATGGGAGGAAAGATATAGCCATATGAATGTAGGTGAACGATGATACACTTTCCATGATATAAATTAGTCATATATTTCTCTTTATTTTGCATTTGGAAAGCTAAATTGGAAACTAGATACATTGTGGTGAATATTGATAACTAATTGTCGACTGAAATCTCAGTTTTAGTAAAAAAGGAATGCTACAGCTATGTGCTCTGTTTCTAACATGTTATTGTTTTTTATGTGGCTACTTATAAGATTCAATATTTTACTTATGGAATCATTTCATTTTGGTTCAATTATTTAGACTCAATTCCTTGTGGTGAAGGTTAACTAGTTTCATTGGAATTGATGGAAAAGATCACCTTATGTGTAATTGGAATGATATGCAAATAAACCTTTAATTGGTTGTAGGTGCACACTAAAATATTTTTTTAATGGATTTAGGGTTTCTTTTTATTTTAATGGCATGGTTACAAGCTGATTTTGTGCAAGACTAGATGCTTATATTGGAAAACTAGTTAACTAGTCTTGTGGACTCTCTTTCATAATTACCATGATTAATTATTGCAATTTTGGTAATTAGGCCTTATTTATATGTAATTAGATTTTATTAATCCATTGGTATTTATAATCGAGTGTTATTTGTTAAATAATTTGATTTGTGATAAGTATCATCATTTGCACACTAAGTGTCATTAAGTGTCATAATTAGCACCTTAATTACTAGTTAATTGTGATTAAGAATAATTAGCCTTTAGAAGTGGTTATCATATTTGATATGGCTTGGATTGAAGGTTTGATGATTTTATATGATGTTAATAATCATTTCCATCCCTTAGATTAGATGTTGGATGTGTTAATTAATTTAATTTAAATTATTGTTGATTATTGGATTTTGTGTCGCAATTAATTTTGGAAAAATATAAATTAAATGTTTATGGTTTATCGGCTACACTAAAAATCAAGTAATTATCCTCTGATAGCTAATGATATGTCCTTGAGACCTTTCATATCCCTGGGGACATTAACTTACAACCCTCAAAGTGAACATTAGAGCTCTCTACCTATTCTTCCTTGTCAATATTCCCTAGCATGCAAAATTCAGCATCAACATTATTTAAGACAAGAAGATTTTGGGTTTTTTTTTCAGTATTACAGTCTGCAAATAAATCCAAGTATAGAGAATAAAAAAATTTAGAACATGAATCACTGTTTCTTCCGATTTGAATAGGTTTCTTTTAACATTTTCACACTCAAAGAAATCATCAATAATTTTTTATCCCAATAACAAATTATAAATCAAAGCAATGTGATTCCATTCAAGATGTGTTTCAACCCTAGAGAAATCATCATCAACAATCGTATTTTCAATAATTGAATCATTCATTTTCTAATCAAATATTGATATATCTTCATCTACATTTTCAGAGAGAGGTGTCATTTGCAAAACAGGAAAATCTAACATTTCTACTATAGTTTCATTTTGATCATTCACGCCTATTTGTTCAAAGGGAATATGACGATATGGTGCTTCCAAAACATAATCAGTTACATCCAAGAAACCCAATGAACATACATGTAAAGAAACCCAATGAACATGTTTTATTATTTGACTCACTTGCTAGCAGAGTGGAAATTTCTTCATGTGAACCTACAACAACAAATCAATACTCATTTCGTGCATTAGAATTTTCAACGTGACTGTTTGGAAAATTAGACTTTCCTAGAATTTTTTGTTCATTGAAATTCGACATTCCTTGGTCCAATATTTCTAAATTAACCTCATTCAAACAACTAAAATTTATTTTAGATCATTAAGTCAAACTTCATCATCTCAGTCAAAGCAAGGATGTGCAAAAACGAGTAAATTAATTATTTCCCATTAGGTTTTTCCTCTTCATGGAATCTTTGATAAATTTGAGCCATTCTTAAAATGGAATCGTCATCTGACTCACCTTTCTTTCTCTAAATCCCTTCAAGCTCATCACATAATTTCTCATAGTCATAATACTCATGGGCAGCAATAAAAATTTCCATGAAGTGTTTCCAACTCTGAATAGACTTAGGTGGAAACATTTTAAGCCAAGATTTAATTCATCCTTTGAAAGTAGAGGGTGTTTCCTTTGAAAGTAGAGACATCAAAATGAATGATATGCCTAAATGTAGAGGTGTTTCCTTCACGATCAAATTTAAATTGTGACAAGAGATCAACTGTCTTCTTGGAAATTCTTCTGGATGGTCTCGCTGAGCTGAAAGCATTTTCCAATACAGGGATATGTGGAGAAGTAGTTAAGAATTAACTCAATCTATGCAAAAATGACTTCACATGGGTTGACTTGTCATCCAACCCTCCTTCTAGCACCAAATATGTTTGGGTTGAAATGAACCACGGTCAATATTAGGGATTCTCCCGAGTAAAAAGTACCAATTAGACCTCCCACCATTTGAAATAGGGAACCCATCTAGTTTGCGGCTAGATGCAGTTTAAAATATTCTTTTGAAGAGGGTTTTCCAATTGCGACCAAGCCCACCATTTAGGATTTTATTATTTAAATAAATGTTGAATTATTTGACCTAATAGGGTGTCTAAACTAACCTAAAATATACACATCAATGAGACAAGATTTGGAGAGGCCTCACAAAGTGATGCAAAGGTTCTTACCTCTCATCTTACCACCCCTCCTCCTCTGAGTCAGACGGTAACCTAAATGCATCATAAACTAATCTAACCTATCCGAGGAATGAAAGTAACATGGGTGAGCAATGAAATAATGGTTGGACATCCACATTCGAAAATCAGTTAGTTGTTTTCAGAAAGCAGAGAAACAACTAGCAGAATGATAGAATAAACATAAGAATAGTCTCATAAATTGTGTCATTCAGATTTCACAACTCATAGACAACAAAAGAGTAGGAATAACATATGAAATAAACAACAAAAATCTATAGGAATAATCCAATTAGAAATATGAAATAGTAATCACTTAATATTTGTGCATGAAAGTTGTTTTCAGAAAGCAGAGAAACAACTAGCAGAATGATAGAATAAACATAAGAATAGTCTCATAAATTGTGTCATTCAGATTTCACAACTCATAGACAACAAAAGAGTAGGAATAACATATGAAATAAACAACAAAAAGCTATAGGAATAATCCAATTAGAAATATGAAATAGTATCACTTAATATTTGTGCATGAAAGAGCTAGAAATAGTTCAAAGCATTCATCCATACAACAATAATACTCTTGTGCAAAAGATGATCCAAGGATTCTCCTCATTCACATTTTCAGCAATAATACATCGAGTGGTTGCAGATACAAAAGCCCCTTTCTTCTCGAATGAGATTACATAAAAGACCCTTGTCGTTTTCCATTCTTTTGATACTTTTGAATTTCTCTCCATAAATTAATTACAAAAATCAATTTAATCCACCCCATAGGGGAATTTTGACATTTTACTATGTTGTCTTGGAGTGCTTTTATCCTCATGCGACAATATTGACTTTATTGGTTGAAAGATGAAATTTGGTATGGTGGATTGATCATTTGAGGCTTCCATATCCATTTATTTATCAACCTTCTTATCAATAGTTCTTCGACGTTCTTGGATGTGGTGTAGCCTTTCACATGATTCCATCAGATATGAAGTGTCATCACTTACCGTGATGAGATGAGTTTTTATTCACCTTAAATATTTTATTGACATCTATACACTTGTATTGCTAGTTGTGAGTGTCTTTCCTTTATGACTTAATATTTCTAGTGAATAAAAATAACCCTTACTAATTTAATAATCATTATATTAAAACTTTAACAAAATTAATCAAAATAAAAAAATAATTAAAATATAACAAAGCAAAATTAAATTAAAATAGAGCAAAGCTAGAAAATATAATATAATTTTAATTATCAATAGGAAATGCTTTATCTTCTTATCTATAATAGTAACTCAAATTTAAATAAACTAATATTCATAAAGTATTTAAAATAAAACAAAACAAAACAAAATAAACTATAAAACAATTAATCAACCAAAATAAAACTAACTAATACATTAACTAAAGTTAATACTTATCCCTCCTAAAGTAACCTACCTATGTTCCCCACCTTTTAAATCCCCCTCCACTATTCCCCTCCCACTTCATATGAGAAATGCATGTAGTATTTTACCTTTTAGGATTGGATGTCACGTTTATTCCAATTAAACACATATGCATGGAACATATGTGCCATGTAGGTAGCTCTGCTTTCCTCTTCTTTTTTATTAAAACAAGTGAAACTTCTCTTAATTTCGATGAACAATATTTAGCTTACTGCAGACCATTTAATGCAGTTGCAGCAGGCTTGCTGACAGTTGCATTAAATGACCTACAACAAGCTGAATATCGTTCACCCTTAATATCATGACATTAAATAATTATTTTCCCCAAAACATGTCCACGTGAAATTAACTCCAAAAAAATGTGAGAAACATGAGAGCCATAGTGGCATCCTCTTGTCTCCCACTAACTCAAGTATGAATTGCCATAATATTACACTTACCATGAAATTAGCTCCAAAAAAATGTGAGAGACATGAGGGCCATAGTGGCATCCTCTTGTCTCCCACTAACTCAAGTATGAATTGCCATAATATTACACTTACCATGGATAACATCTATTCCAAAAGACCAATCTTAAACATTTTGGAACAACATACCTTCTCATAGAATAATGCGACCTGTCCATTAAGTTCATCAAGTTAAAGAAAACAAATAATATTTACAGTTGTACAATAGTGAGCTATATAGTCGATTAAGGTTAAAGGGTTCTTGGAGTTAGAATCGAGAGCTGAGCTACTGCGGTTATGAGGTTGTCTTTCCTCACTTGCCAATTATGGAACACACTTATCGGAAAGTGAAAAATATTTAAAGTTGCTCTTATCCTCTGGTAGTTGAGCCAACCTTATTTGATGATACGTTCCCTTCCCTTTCTCATTGCTTCTACCAATAGAAGGAACTAATGTATACCTATGACCTACCTTTATGAGTTATAATGATAGGAATAAATAATTGTAGAAGTCGAGTGATTTTACTATAAAATGGAAATTCACCGTACAGGAAATTAAAATGGTTAGGAACACAATATCACTGCGGGCAAATAAAATATGGTTAATAACTGAACAACTCCAAACCCGTAGGATTCAAATTATTTGTTGAAATGCAGGTTTAAAAATGCCCACTAGATGGCATTGTTTTGGGGAAATAAAATGAGTTTGTCCGATACCATTTCGGGAAATAATTTTGAGTTTTCCCGAACTGTTTCCGAGGACAATTCTGAGATTTGCCGACAGCTTCAGTGCAATTGAGTGAGTTCCACCGATACCGTTTCGATGGAATTTTGATATCTCCACCGATATAGGTTCGGTGCAATTGTAATATCTCCACCTGGTGCAATTTATTTATTTGTGTATGTGTGTGTTTGTTTTCTTTTATATCCTTTTTCATTTTTTTATTGTTTTATTACTTTTCCTTATTTTGAATTGCAGGCACTTCAGGGTTTCATAATTTTAGAGGAGATTTTTCTTCAATGCACAGACCATTTAATTGTTGGAGAAGATATGAAAGACTGATTGAGGTTCCAAATGTAATTGCTAGGGAAGTTTTTTGGCGTAGGGATTAGCTTTATAAGCGACACATACAAAGGGTTGGGTTTGTCGGTGAATTACTAAAGGCATTTAGGTACTTCTCGGGATCATAATCAAATTTTGTGAGTTGCTTTGTATTTTGTGAGGATGGTTGGGTTAGCTGTCCAAATTTTCATTTTCACACATCCCAAAAATATGCACAGAAGACATTTTTAATGAAAGTCAGGCCTTGTGCTCACAAATGGCTCACCCCAAAATAATTATGTCAGCTTCCTCCACTCATATGTTATATAGGCTTCCATTCCGTCGGCAAGGACCAATACCACTTATCATCGATTAAAATATTTTAATGCTCGAACTTGGTCAATTAATCAGTTAGTGCAGCCCATGTTTCACCTTGACCTTGGTTGAAATATCAAGTTTCCCTCATAAATAGATATAAGTCCATTGGTGAGCAATCAACATTGTATAAAGATAGTCCAAGTTGAGAGCAAGTCTTAATGTGGGAAGGAACCAGTTGCGACTAAGGCACGTTGATAAAATGTATGATTCATGGGGCATGCTAGCTCCTACTTGACTAAAGATGTGGCGTGCATTGATTCCTTCATGCAAGGCCTTAGCAATTAGTAAAGCAACCTTTCAAGGATACGACTCACCCAGAGGGATCACTACATAGAGGGGCATGTCCTTGTTCAGTGGGTTCAATTACAAACAAAGATTTGGTGAAAGTGGGTAGGGATTGCGTAAAGAAGGCTCAAGTGCATAGTACATGATTAGGAAACCGACATTTCAAATAGTCACATCGAAGAGAGGATTGATAAAGATCATCGAGAAGGAAACAACAAACAATCCTATAGGTATATTTTGTATAACTTAGTCATTATTCATAGATCAATTCTAGTTGCACTCATGATGCCAAAATTTTTGTTTAGGGGGCCCTCTTTTCCATTTATCAAAATAGAAAAGTAGGGAAGATGTTGTGGCTAGGTACTTGTGATTTCTGCATGGGTCTCGGGTGCGACATTATCTTGCTTTCACTGTATTGAATATGCTAGTTCATGTAGGGTACTTGCTGGCGAAGCCTATTGAACCCTATCTTACTTCACTAGCCAACATATACCAACAAAAACTCATATAATCTTTACATATTTTAATAGTCGAAATTTTCTCACATATTTTGTCATAAGATTCATAACCATTATATATCACTTATGGAAGCATTATCTCCATTTACATCAACATCTGGGCTTAGTATTATGACCAAAAAACAAGTTAAACCTAAATTTTTCCCAATATAAAAGGTCATTGCATGGAATTTACCTAAAAATCTATGCACAACCATCACACTAAAACCTTGAAAACTATGAAGTGGCTCCCAAAAAATATTTCATTTTCTCGTAAGTATTGTTCACTATCCAAAAAGGTGCAGTGGTTGAATATAGCCATCCCCAAACACTTATTACCAAAAATAACATTTGATCTAGACTCCAATACTTACTAGTATCTCACTAAGTCATCGATGAAAAATAGTTTATTCATATTAGAGCTAGTTCTAAGTAATGTCCATATATTTTCCTTTAAATACATCAATAAAGGTTATTCCATCATAACATCCTCACAATTAAGGTTATGTTGTTGGAAAACATACATAAAGTGTGAGATTCCTTCATGTTCATTTATTTTCATCTTGTGTCCATATCACATCATCTAGGTAGGAGTGGAGCATTAGAGGAGAAGAAGAACCCTACCTTAGGTTGGTTGTGAAAGACCACATATCACATCCAACACAAATGTATGCATTATTGTCTCCATTATTATATTAACACAAAACACATTTTTTCTCTCATACTTTGTCTTTCTTTTTATTTTACATTGCATGAATATCTAAACATATATTGTAAGTTCTTTTAATTTTCATCCAAATAAATTTGATCCACTAATCAATTTGCACAATCCTTGAGTACATACTTTTTAGTATGAGTTGATTATAAAACATCAACACCAACATATTCAGAAAACCTTCCACTACATGGATTCGTACTGTTGGTTACAACTATTTACAAACTTGGGAAGTACATATGATAAAGTATCACATAATGTTGGGAGAATCAGTGGCAGCTGATGATGTATGAGAATGGAATGATGAAACACTACATTTCCCCAAAATAATGTTATATTTCCTTAAAAGGTCTCTACTCTTTTTTGAGGTGAGGTAAACTTTCCTTCGCCCATAACTTCATGCATTCATATTTGGCTCAATAATTCTAAGTGCGGTGAAATCGTGACTTCCACCTTTGTGTACGCTTATCAAGGATATAATAAATCAAGGAATATTTGACAAGCTCCTACAAATTGGTTAGTTGGCCACTAATATAAATATTCTAAAAAATTATACAACAATCTTGGTTAGTAAACTTTTTGCAAGGTATTTGGCAGCATTAGCGAGGATAAGTAAATGGATAAAGTAAAACTATATGAAGGCTTCTTCAACATAAGACTTCAAAGTTAGACAGTTAAATGAATGGAGAAGCTATGTAAAATAAAAAAAAGGGAAGAATCCACAAAATTGGAATCTTAATTGAATAGAAAGAAGCAACTTTGTGGAATCTTAATTGAATAGAGAGAAGCAACCTTTTATTTATTGAGAATGAGATATAGTTTATGTTAAATTGTTCTCTATGTATGAATAAGTAAGAGTTTTCACACTTGTGAAGATTTTATAGTTTATATAACTGATTGAATATGTCAACAAAACAACATGCCTTTATGTCATATATATTTTAGTAATATTTTAATTTGTCAAAATTATGGCGATCTATGTACACTTCTTTTTAAGTTTTTTGAACAAACCAAGTTAATATGAGTGGACATTAACCTTCATCATCTTCATCATCATCAAAATTTGTTGATAGACAAAACCAAATTAATATGAGGGAACATTAACCCTCATCATCATCATCATCAAACTTTGCTTAAAACGCAACCCAAAAAATGTAAAACACATTTGAAATAAATAAGGTGTATGTGATGTAATGTAAGACACTTTTGAAGTAAATAAGATGTATGCGATGTTACATTATCTTATATATGGGAAATAAAAGTGACACAATGTGAAAAATTCCTAATCCACATAACTTACTCGATTTACCAATAAAACAAACACATCTTTACATTAAAAATATTTAAAACACCAAAAAAATTAGTACACTATAAATTAAAATATCTTTAAAATAAATTAAATTTAAATTCTCTATAGAAATATTATTATTACGTCGAAGAAGTGCATTCTACAGCTCAATAGGGGATGTGTAACTTCTTAGTGCTTACCCACACCTATCATTTAAAAAAAATAAAAAATTATAAAAAATAAATACAACCTCAAATTAGATTTAAAACATTTAAGACAGCATATATGTAAAATTACACAAATTAGATAATTGCATCACACTTAAATAATATGGAGAGTGCAAATGTTGAGAAAGGCTTTTTTGATCCCCTCTACACTTGGTAGATCTCTTTTAAGATAAATATATATTGATTTAATAATCTTTATATCATCACCTAAATGTTATATAAATGTAAACCTTCCTAATCCACATAACTTACTCAATTTACTAATAAAACAAACACATCCTTACATTAAAAATATTTAAAACACCAAAAGAATTAGTACAATATAAATTAAAACATCTTTAAAATAATTTAAATTTAAATTCTCCATAGAAATATTATTATTGGGTCTAAGAGGTGCATTTTACAGCTAAGTAGGGGATGTGTAAGTTGAGACTTGTCCTTTTTAAAAAAGAAAATGTAACCTTAAATTAGATTTAAAACATTTAAAACATTTAAGATATCATATGTATAAAACTACACAAATTAGATTATTACATCATATTTAAATAAAGTGAAGAGTGTAAATATTAAGAAAGGTTTTACACCTCTATAGATTTGATCCCCTCAACACTTTGTAGATCCCTTTTAAAATAGATATATACTGATTTAATAATCTTTATATCATCACCTAAATGTTGTATAAATGTAAACCATTTTAGGACTATCTTCCTAAATTTATAATCTCCTTTTGTTTTCGGTTTAATATCGAACTTGGACCATTAAATCATTTACATTAAAGAAATCATTTATTTGACCTAACATCAAGTTCGTTAGACAAACAAAAATACACACAACATTTTCCATAGACAAACAAAAATACACACAACATTTTCCATAACTTGTTAAGATTATTGGAGGATTTTAAAAGGATGGGAACCAGCCGGTTACACCTTTTCGGTATCTATGTCGTTTGTCTTATATAGTTAACTGCCCTCCTTACTGTTACGTCTTTCATCTTCATCATAATCTTTCATTTCGATCTCAGGTAACGTTGCAGTTGAGTTATAAATTCCAAGCCGAAAACCATGGAGAATTCAACTGCACGATTACTACAGGCTCAGCAGGAAACTCCTGCTGAGCCTGAGCCTGAGCCTGAGAATGATACGATTGATCTGCTGGAGCTTCCAGAAGATCTTATATGTGAGATCCTCTCCTTCACTACTCCACACCAAGTTTGCAGACTTTCAGCCCTCTGCAAACTCTTAGCGTCTGCCGCCGAATCCAACAATGTCTGGAGCAATTTCCTCCCCCAACAGTGGCAGGACCAGATATTATCCAAGGCCGTCTCCCCCATCGCATTCTCTTCAAAGAAAGAACTCTATTTTCGTCTCTGCGATCCAATTTTGATAGATGGGGGAACAAAGGTATTCATATAATCTTTATATTTCTCTTTTGGTTTCCAGATTTGGCATAAGGCCATTCAATCATTCATTTATCAATCGAATTCATATTCTGCTGGAACAACAGTTGTTTTGGCTGGAGCGATCCACAGCGAAAGTTGGTTACATGTTATCTGCAAGAGAATTAACCATCACTTGGGGTGACGACGATCACTATTGGAAATGGGTGTCTCGAGAGGACTCCAGGTTTGATTTAGTTTTCTTATCAATCTTGTTATGTTTGTTTAAGCCTTCAAATTTTCAAAGCATTCCAAGAGCTCTTCTGCGCTGCTTTCAATTGAAGGAAACCTAATTCTGTTTGTTACCGTTAGAATTGTTATGTTTTGTGGGTTCAGATTCGTTGGGTTTGTTACCGTTATGATGTTATGTTTTGTGGGTTCAGATTCATTGGGTTTGTTACCGTTATAATTGTTATGTTTTGTGGGTTCAGATTCATTGGGTTTGTTACCGTTATAACTGTTATGTTTTGTGGGTTCAGATTCGTTGGGGTTTGTTACCGTTATAATTGTTATGTATTGTGGGTTCAGAATCTGAGATTCATTGGGTTTGTTACCGTTATAATTGTTATGTTTTGTGGGTTCAGATTCAGCGAGCTTGCTGAGTTAGATAGGGTTTGCTGGTTGGAAGTCCGGGGTCGAATAGACTGCAGGCTTTTGTCTGCGATTACCGAGTACAGAGTGGTGTTTGTCCTTAAACTTAAGGAAGACTACCCGCCCTTGGGGTGGGATAAAGTGCCAGTCAAGTTTTCAGTTACAACGCCAGACGGACAAGTGCATGAAAGGACTCGGCTGTTGACGGAAAAATATCAAGATATTCATGATTATGGATGGCTGGGAGACGAAGATGCAGATCGTTATGATGAACATGGATGGCTGCATCTGGTTGTAGGGAAATTCACAGTGAAAGGAAATGGAGGTTATGACAATTCGTCTCCTCACGTAGAATTTAGTATGTACGAATATGATTCCGGGTCATGGAAATTTGATCTTTTTCTAGAGGGAGTGACGATTGAACCCACGAAACTACTTAAAACAGTTTAGCACGAAACTATATTTTTAAATAGTTTTCACGTTTATTATTATTCGATTGTTGATTTTTTCCCACAATCAGCACTTTCAGTACAAGACATGTATGGAGGAATATTCACATTTGAAATAAAATCACTGTGAATTTGTGGAATCTATTTGGCAAGTTTGATATCAGTCTGATGGAATTATTGCACCTCTGCAAAATAATCAATTTTATAATGACAAATGTGGTTTTCACATTTATTTGATTTTAATTCAAAAATCTCATCATAATTTAAATTTTAATTGTTATAAGATATTAATAACACTTTGAAAGAGGTATATAAATATAATTTCAAAACCTTGAAAATTTAGGAAGTGTATATTTTGAGGTTTCTCATACATATTGAATAACTGATACATCTTGAGCTTTAAGTACTAGTAATTGGCTTTGTTAGAACCCATAACAGGCCCATTAGTTGTTAAAGGATTTGGAGTTAAATCTATGCCAAGACAAATAGATAGAAATATACGATCTGTATTTTTTTGATTATTTTGAAGTGGTGTGTGATTTTATTATTATTATTATTATTATTATTATTATTATATTATAATAAATGTTTTTTACATGTAATTATTTATTTATTTTTATGGAAACATGAAAATGGGTGAATGAACACCTTCTTCAATTTGGTTTTTGGTCTTTCTTGGATGACAATTTTTGTCACTTTGTAATATGTTATGTACTTTTTGATTTCTTTGAAATATTAAAAATAGGGTTTTTTTTCTAAAAAAAAACTAATATTTTTAACTATTATTGTGATTTTAAAATTAGATTATTATTATTATTATTTAAAAATTAAATGATTATTATTATTATTAAATGATTTTTGGATTACATTTTATATGAAAAAATATTGAATCAATTTTCAATATATTACATACTTAATTTTTTTTTTTAGTTTTTATAATAATGACAACTAATTCTTACTATTCAAACAAAGAAATGATAACTACATTGATTATTTTGAATATAAAATTATGTTGGTAAATAATAAAATGGTCTAAGATGATTGTGTAAAGAGCATCCAAATGGCTATGATTACACTAAAGACCTTCCAAAACTCTGTGTAAAAACACATGACCAAAAGTGCTCCCCATGTCATCTAAACTTCCTGCAAAATCATTGCTAGTGAAACCTATCAAAACATCGTACTCAGTGCTTGAATATAAAATTCTATAGCTTGAAGTCCCTACAAGATATTGTAAGATCCTTTTGCCAACTTGTCAATGTTAGTCTTTGGGAGACTCCATGAACCTAGAAATCAAGCTGAAAGCATACATAATATATGGTCTCGTAGCTGTGAGAGACATGAGACTTCCTACAAGTCTCTTAAACAGTTTTGGATCTGAGACTTCCTACAAGTCTCTTAAACAGTTTTGGATCTACTTTGGGACTGTCGTCTTCTTTGCTCAACTTAGTACCTGTTGCAACTAGTGTAGGTGTCGGTTTGCAATTAATCATTCTGAATCGCATACCTTTTCTCTGACTGTTCTACCTCTAAGCCAAGAAAAAAATTCATTAATCCAAGATATGTCATCTCAAAGTCTTTATTCATAGCTTCCTTGAACTCATCTATTGACAGGTCAATATGTAATATCCCTCTTTTACACCCATGCTATTTTTGTAAATGTGAATATGTATTGTACTGTTTCTGGTGAGGAGCTCAAGGCCAAGGCCCCACCAGTAAACATTGTAAGTAATGTGGAATAATAATTCTAATTGGTAAGCTGGAAGGCAAGTTTAGGAGACCGAGGTCGCAATGAAACCTAGCATTGAGGGCACGAATCCTCTAAAGGGGTAGAGGTGAAATGGCTTGGAAGCCATGGTTTGATGTCAGATGTTGTCCTAGTGCCGCAATCACTTAGCGAATGAGACATTCACCTAGGTTACTTGAGTTGCTTTCTTTTCGGTTAGTCCTAAAGCAGGGGTGCCGAAGTTACCCTTAACCACCGAGAGGCAGTAAAATTCTCCTAATACCTAAAACTTAACACTAGGTTAATCCTTGCTAAAAGCAATCCTACAGATGTCCTTGACATCCTAGTCGGACATCATGGGTTCTCTTCTTTAGAACTACTATCTAATTATTAATATAAGTTAAACTATTTATCACTTTAAGAAATATTATTAGTTGTAATAATATTTCGTAATTGTTATACCTACAATACATTATAAAGAAATGCAAAGTTATACTTATATTAGATTGTATGTTTTTATGAAACATTATCTATGATAATGTTTTATAAATGCAATACATTATTAATGACAATGCAAGAATAAATGGTATGTGCTTATAGAATGTATGTAATTATTATATAAACATAAAGCATTATATATATATTTACATAGTTGTGAAAGCTGATTAGTTATATTAACCTTGGTAATTCTTTATACATTGGAATGCATCAACGTGTTAATGCTATAGATATAACTATATAAAATAATGACTATATATTTGATACTCATTATTTTATTAAATGGTGAGTATTATTATTTCTAAGGGTTTTATGCAAAAGGAAAAAGGCCCCTTTTTAAAGATTAGGTTGGGCACATAAAACCCTATCAAAGGAAAGTAAGTCATAATATTAATTAGAAGGATTTTAACTTTTGCTGAACAGTCCCTTAGCCCACGACCGTGTATAGCTCTACACTATGAGCTTAATGTAAACGTAGCCAGATCTTCTTAAAATCTTGGCGTTAGATTCTTCCCACTATTTGCCACTATTGGCTCCACGTTGCATGATTTTCTTTGTAGATCAACATTTTGAGCTGAAGGCGGTCGCCACTACCTTAAAAGTGGGGGGAACAAGCGGGTTTTGGGGGATCATGCCTCTTTGCGTTCCACACAGCATTGGAAAAAGGAGAGTGAAAGGAATTGGGATAGGCGCAGAAATGCTTTTCCTGTTCGTATACATTGTGATATGATTTGTTTTAGTGATCATCGTGGGAAGCATATCTTGATGCGTGGGTGTGGAGAGTACCCTTGAGTTGGGAAAAACCACAACGTTTTATTCATTGCACATATTGTAAGTAGATTCACCTGCAAGATTGATGGCGTTTGTGTTTACATCATGCAGGATTGATGGATTGATGTCATTTTGTTTACATCTGTGTGTGAGGAGATTTAATCATCTCAGGATGGATGTTTGGTGTTTACATCTGCAAGAGCGATGGTTTTAGTGTTTACATCTGCAAGATTTTCATGGCTCATTCATTTGATGGTTTGACAAAATCGATTGTTTTGCCGCCAGCGTGAACTCTTAGCTTTATATGTCGTACATATCGGCTATAGTGATATGTTTATGTGCATCCTTTTACCCCTGCATGGAATATTTCGAATGACAGCCTGATGGCTTTGGTTAAGCCGGCGTAGTTTGTGTTCTGTATGTCATTATCTTGCAGCTATGTGTGACGGCTGTGTTTTTTTTTGGATTATTGTTGGTCTCCGGTGAAAGCCCCGTTTCTCTTTTATACAGTACTTTTTCAAAGAGGGCACAATCTCTTTAACGGGTTTGAGGTGCTTGCCCGAGAGAGAAGGCGTCTCTCTGTGTAGGCGACTCTTCATTCAATTGCTTGTTGAGTTAGCGCGACTGTAATTTAATTCGTTTGGAAAGTTAAATGTTAATTGTTGACCGGCTTCTCATTCGGAGAGCCATGTCCTAAAAACTTGTAGTTTTGGCATTACCAGCGTAGAAACCATATTTCATTATATATATATATCTTGTGTCTGCCCGTACTCCCTTTGTTTGTTGTGATGAGGATTCCCCTTCATGGCTGCGTTGATAGTATGCGTGGAAGAGAATTACATCTTTGATTGCATGCTGAGGCCTTTGGCATTCTATTATTGCATGTTTACTTCTTGCCTGTCATTTGCGCAGAACTGGGGAGATTTCCCCTGCAGGATATGATTCCACATCATAGGCATGTTTACTTTTTTATTTGCCGATTGCGAAGGAGTGAGGAGAATTGATCCATGTAGGTTCGGTTTCTTGAATTTTATATTATATGTGGAATGTTTCTCTGCACACACTCTTTGCATATCATTCGCATGATGATTGTTGTTTTGAAGTAAATGCACAGAGCGTTGGGATTTTGATCCCTGCATAATTGCTTGCCTAATGTTGCTGACCACGCAGAGGTTTGGGGATGAATCCCTGCGGTTCTATATTTATAAAATATTGCTGTTTGATCTTAACTTCTGTATATTCCTAGTTGGGGGTTTTCCCTGAGTACCTCCATGGCTTAACCGCCCGTTGAAGGTTATGGGTATTATTGCGCAGAGTTGGGATGATCTCGGTTACCTCCCACTTTATAAGAGGTACCTTTACATGCTGGTTTTTATATGCATTTGTTGATTGCTGCACAGATACTTGGGAAATATTCCGAACACACTATGGTTCTGATAGTATACATTATATATATATATATATATATATATATATATTCTTATGGTTGATAGTGCGGGATCCCCTGTACATTATGGTTTCACATAGTAATTGTTTTATATGGTGATGCTATTTGAATGTGTAGAGAGGCCTAGGGAAAAGCATACTCCTGTTTATATTTCATAAGATAAACATTATATTAATGCTGGATGCTATGTATTATTGGGGAGATACTTAGCGATTAATCCTTGTTGTATATATATATATATAGATGTTATGTGGATTGTGTAGTGGCTTGGGAAGTTGACCCTTGCATACTTTCCCTTGTTAGATGGATAATTTCAATGCATGTGTTAAGGTTGATACATTACATATGAAAGGCATGTGTTGGTTTGTTTATTAAGCAGAGCTAGGGAAAGCATGGCTTAATAGGAGCCAGAGGAGGTGATCCCAGTTTACTTTTCTTTTGATATAATATGTATAGATTTTATACCAAGTTTAGGTAGAGAACCTTCTGCATGTATTATGTATTTATATCATATGTATGTCTAGAGAACCCTTGGGGAAGGGACCACATTTCGTTTTATATTATAGCAATCAGTGGTGATTATCTGTGAGAGATTCCGTGTAATGTCTCTGAGATAGAGGGTTGAGTATTTTGTAAAAGTGCTCTCGGTGAGAGGCTTGAGAAAGTAGAAATATTGCACACACAGTGTCGTAGATTTTACTCTTCTATTTTGGTGAATAAAGATGCGACATTTTCTTGGTGGACGTAGCCCAAAGAGTTGGGTGAACCACGTATATAGGTCTCCTTTCTTTGTGTACTTGATGTAATTGTTGTTTAAAATGGTAAGTGGGATTCGCAAAAGAATGTTAATTATCCATTGCTTAAGTTTACATGTAAAATAATGGCTTACTTGTGGAGGTTTGATGGTTTAATGATCATGAGGAATGTTTAGGGTATTCCCATTTGTGTTATTATACACTAATTTGTAAGACTGAATTAATAGTGATGTTTATGCGAATATGGCTTATCATACTTAAATGTGTAAGTGTTATGGAATGAGGTAAAGGTAATAATTGAGCAAGTGTTATATGCATTACTATTTGCGACTGGAGTACATATATGACCTTGTGTATAAAATGACTAATACCCTGATTGTTGATGTCGAGGAAAAAAAAAACTTTACACCTCGTTCCTTACAAAGTAAAAGTGGTAATATGGGCATGTTACAACATATAAACAAACTATCAAAATCTTTCCATGTTGATTTCACTGGTGCTTCTGCTAAAACCCTTTCTAACTAGACAAGAATCAATTCTATTGCACCAAGCTCTTGGAGCTTGCTTGAGACCATATAAAGATTTCTTCAACTTGTAAACTTTCTCTTCACGTTCTTTGATTTAATACCCTTGTGGCTGCTCCACATAAATTTCTTCTTCAAGAAGTCCATTCAAGAATGCGGACTTGACATCCATCTGATAGACTTTCCATTTGTTCTCAGTTGCTATCGTTAAGACTGCTCTCATTATGTCTACACTGGCCAGTGGTGCAAAATTTTCTCCAATATAAATTCTTGGTTGTTGCGAGAAACCTTTTGTTATTAACCTTGCCTTGTACCTATCAATATCACCTTTTTCATTGAGTTTGGTCTTATATACCCACTTCACACCAATAGGTTTCTTATCTTTTGGAACGTCAACTAGATCCCATGTACCATTTCTCTCAATGGAATCTATCTCTTCATCCATAACTTTTACCCAATGCTCTTCTTTTATTGCCTCTTTATAAAACACAGGTTAACTAGCAATAAAAGAAAAATTGGTATTTTCACGATCTGATCTTGATGCTTCACCTCAAACTGAGTTTCTAGGTGTCTTTACTGGAGTATTTGCTACTGGTAAAGATGCTACTGGACCCTCATGTCCAATCAACTCTTCTTCTTCTTCATATTCTGGTTGAGGTATTGCAGCTCCCACAACATTGTCTATGGTTCCATCCCATGAATCTTCCTCGTTGAACAACACAACTGTAGTGATGCTAACCCTTTCGGTAATAGTGTTATAAAGTTTGTAGGCTTTAGATTCTTCACCGTATCCAAGAAAGATACATTTTTCACTCCTGTCATCTAGCTTTTTTCTTATTTGTTTAGGAACATGAGCATAAGCAATGCAACCAAATATTACGAAATGAGAAACATTACAACTCATACCCATCCATGCTTTCTCTGGTACTCTATTCTTCATAATTTTGGTGGGGGATCTATTTAGCACATGAACAAAACAAGCCACTACGTCTCCCCAAAATTCATGGGACAATTTCTTTCCATTCAACATGCTCCTTGCCGTACTCATGATGGTTCTTTTTTTGTGTTATGCAACAATGTTCTACTGAGGTGTTTATCTTGTAGTGAATTTCCTCTTGATTCCTTGATATTTGCAATAATCATGAAATTTCTTTGATTCATACTCTCCCCCTCCATCCGATCTCAATACTTTGAGTTGATGACCACTATGTTTTTCAACTAGAGCCTTAAATTCCTTGAACTTGCCAAAATTTTCATTCTTCTGACGAAGAAAATACACCCATATTTTTCTACTGAAATCATCAATGAATGTAAGAAAATAATAGGTTCCACCCATTGACTGAATCTGCATTGGACCACACACATCAATATGAATAAGTTCTAGAGGTGCACGTGCTCTTTGAGACATACCTTTAGGGAAGTTATCACTGTGCTGCTTTGCAATGATGCAACACTCACAACTATTTGTTGGTTCCTTCATAGGGGGTAATCCTTTTACCATATCTTTCTGTTGCAACAACTTTAGACCACCAAAGTGAAGATGTCCATATTTGAAATGCCATAACCAATAATCATCCATGCATGTGTATTTTTGAGCAAAAGAGCTTACCTTACTGCTGCAATTCATGACTACTAGATACATCATGTTCCTAGTCAATTGTACTTTGATGATCAACTATCTATTCAGGGGTTTGTTATATATTTCAAAGTATGATCCATCAAATACAAGTTTGTATTTCTTTTCAGTAAGTTTCCCAATTCTACGCAGATTATGCTTCAATCCTGGAGCATAATATACATATGTGATTGTCTTCTATTAGCAGGCTTATTTGGTCAAAATGTTTACCACTCCTTTGCCAAGAATTGGAGCTACCTCATTCATGCCTACATCAACCTCTTTCTTCATTGATTCATCTATGTCTACAATTAGACTGTTGGTGTCCATTTTGTCACTATTTTTTATCATCAAATCTACTTTAAATGGCATTAATTTCACTATTTTTGATATAATATGTTATTCCTTCTGCCATTCCACCCATCAAACAGACCAGGTATGCATGTATTCGTTTATCATATGAATTTTGGTCAAATCTCATTATATCATGATTTATTAATGATTAAATTAACAATTTCAGACATGCATGGCATTTAGTTTTGATTTACAGGCTGCGGTTTTTCAAACAACTCTTCATTCAGACTACGTGTTTATATTGCCAATGCTCAGCCACGTCCAGCTTGTCATTCAACCTTGCATTCAGTTTGCGAAATCCACGGTTGGCATACTTCTAGATATTAAAGTAAAAAACGAGCACGTGGGTTCTGTTAGCCACATGATGGTTACGGTTGGTGAGCTCTCGTTCTGGAAGATTCTCCTTCCTGCCTTCCAAGCTCGACAACACATCCTACCTCCACATCAATACTCCATACACCGATTTCCTTGCTCGTTTGGGCTGGAATCACGCCCATTCACGCCAGTGTTTTGGAAGAGTTCGTCCGTCCACGCTCAGTCCGCCAACACATTGCTTGTTCTACGTCAAAGGAAGATCGATGCTCCAAGCAACTGCGTGAAGAAACCAACCTTGTGAAGACTGATTGATGCTCCCTGCGCTATCACGCATCACTCAAAGCAGCCAGTTACAGCGATAAACGCCTCTATTATTAGAGAGGTCAACTCTGTCGACCTTCTCATCCATTGTCATTTATAAATAGACGCTTTGTATAGTTAGTCGAGTTAGTCTGTAGACAGAGACAGAGTTAGAGTTAGAAATTATTAAGAGCAGATAGCAGACGTTTTGTAATTTTCTCAAGTTAATGGAAGTTCCAGTTTGTTGATGTTCTGATTAACTAAACCAATTTAGTTTTCCATCTCTGATTGCTGGGAAGGGCCCCTCATCAACCGAAGGTTTCGTTCTTGTTTTTTTGCATTTTCTTTTCTGCAAATAGTTAGTTTATTTTCCTGTATATGTAATTAATTTCGTTTTTCTGTACATGATATTTCTTTCTTCTTTGTAATTTATATTGTGCTGCTAACCTAGTTTGTGTTTACAGAATTAGTAAATGGTCGACCAAAGCATAGCTTTGATAGTTTAATTTCAGTATTTTGTAATTAGATAGTTTGTTTTCTAATCTCTTGTTATTAGATAGGACTTAGTTAGTTGTTGTTTCCAGCTTAGTTTACAATTGGAATTAGTTTCATTATCTTCTTCTCTGTAGCTGTAGGTTAATTCTATCTTTCATCTCAATATTGCTTTAGTATATCATAGGAATAGTTTATCTTTCCAACAATGATTAGAATAGGTTGCTTTCTATTATCATAGGTTCTCAACAAGTCTTCTCACTGATTTCTTTGCATTGTAGGTTCATCTGCATTCGCCAGCTGACGTTAAGATCATCGAAACTCTCCTTTTCCTTAGTTTAATTTGGTTTTCCTCATCTAGACTGTCATTCGGATAGTCATCCGGATCGTCATTTGGACTTTCATTTTTTTTGCACTGTTTTTATGCTCATTTGAATTCAGTTTCTTAGTTTTCTTAACTGCAATCTTTCCTGATTTTAATTAGTATTCTTAACCATAACTAGGTTCCTGTTTTACATTCCATAAAGTTTTAATTAAAGTCTTGTTACCATTCTTAGTTTGCTTTAACTGTCTTTCATATTTAATTTGCTAACATGTTGTTGTTTCAGAACTTATCAATCCTATTCCTAGTCCAGTTTATTACATGCTCTTAAGATTTAGTTTAGATCAGAATTAATAATTTTATTCTTCAAGTATTCTAGTTTTGATAGTTTCCTTCATTAAGATTAGGATCAGTTTCTTAGTTAGACAGATAATGGAGATGTTTATGAAATAGAATTTGGATTCAGAAATTAATATCTTTATCAGGTTTTCTACTTGCTCCTATATAAATATCTTTATCAAGTTTTCTACTTGCTTCCAAATCAAGTTCAGAAGTAAATATCTCTATTAATTTTTCTACTTGCTTCTATTTTTCATTAGTTTCGTATTATTCTGCTCATGGATAGTAGATAGATCAGAATGTTTAAAGTTAACTGTAATTGGTCTCTTTGTAGTTTATATCTCTTTGTTGAAATTAGTTAAGATTTACTTCTGTTTTGTTTTGCTATTACATTTGAAAGTCATTACGATACATTTACTCCAATTCCTATTACTTTTGTCGTACAACATCAAGGAGAATGGAATTAGAATTATATGCTTTAATGTAGTCTTGGATAGTTATTGAGTTTATTACATAGTCTATCGTTTTGTTTTTTATTGACATAGTTCTCTGTTTATGTAATTTATCATTGAAAATTAATTCATTGCATAGATAGGTCTCTAATTTATTTACAGTTGTTTTCTAATTCCTAGATTAGAATCTGAAATTAGGTAGTTTCCATTTTCATAGTTAATAGTTCGCTTTTTATAAAGTAGAGTAGTATGATTTGATACTATTCTAGTGTGTCTGTTTAACTCAGTTTGATCTAGTCATTTTTATTGTTTTTGACTCGGTTTTTCATTTTGAAAGATCTTTCGATCTTTTCTTTATTAAATATTTTTTAGGTTTGACAAGCCGAAAATCTTAGGTACCATTCTACCTTAGCATATACTTTGCCTCAACTCCAAGATTACCAACCCTGGTCGATAATTAAATATTAGGTGTTTTCTTTGAGATAGCTCACACACCCAACATAGACCTCTATCACCTATCATATGGTTACTACAACCACTATCTAAAAGCCAAAGTCCCTCTAGGTTTTCGTGTGCAGCATGATATGTAAGAAATAACATATCTTCTTTTTTCCCATAGGTATTAGTCACATTAGCATTAATTTTTTCCTGGTCAACCTTTTTCTTTTAACATTCATTCGCATAATGGCCAAATTTATTGCAATAATAACATTTAAAATTAGACTTATCAAACCTCTTTTTGTTGCAGTTCCCGCCTTCATGGTTGTGATTGTGATCTTGATCTTTCTTGCCATTGCTTCGACCACCTCTTCCTCTTCCTCTTGATCCTCCTCTGCCTCTTCCTCTTGATCCTCCTCTGCCTCTGCCTCTTCCTCTACCTTTTGAGAATGGTAGTTTTGCTTTGAAAGAATTCTCCAGAGAGGACTATTCATTCCTGTTGATTATGGATTCATATGATAACAGCGATTTGGTCAACTCGTCTGTAGAGAAAGTGCTCAGATCCTTTGCTTCTTCAAATTGTTGCAACTTTCGGACCAAATTTCCTGGGTAGGGATCTCAAAACCCTTTCAACCACCCTTTGGTATTCAATCTTTTCATTGTAGGTATTCAGTTGATTAACAATCCCCATGACTTGGGTCATGAAAGAATCCACTGTGTCCGATTATTTCTTCTTGAAATATTCAAGATATCTTCTTAGGTTTTGGAGTTTAGTTGTTTGTACCTTACTAGCACCCTGATAAATGGTCACCAAGATTTCCCATGGTGCTTGGTGTGCAATGAAGCTGATATCTTTGGAAATACGCTATTATCTGAAGCATTCATTATGTGATGCAGTGCATTCACATCCTTCTTCCTATGAATCATCAGGATATCCTTTTCTCCGTTTGATAGGGATTGATAAGTTGTGTCATCTGCTGGTTCGGATTAGCCATGCACGACATATTACCACACATCTTCTGATCTAAGATAAACTTCCATCATCGTGGCCCATACATCATAGTCCTTTTTCCCCATAAGAGGAGAAATATGAGACTGATTGTTTCTACTAGAAGCCATAGACATTGCAGAGTCTTTCAATGGCTTTGTTAAAAAAAATATCCTTCCTTAAAAAAATGTCCTTCCTTTTTTTTAATAATATCTCCACTTCACCTCCTAAAAAGATTTTATAAAAATACATCTCTCCTTCTCTTGTAAATTCCACCATTTTTTCACAACCTTTTATAGAAGTTTTTATAATAAATACTTAAAAAATACCTTTTTTATATATATATCTATATCTATATATATATATATATATATATTTTTTTTAACTTTTAATTAACACTCACGTGGACTCACTCATTCACGTGATCTTAAGAAATGCATGAAAGCACTCGTTATGAATTAATCACTTCGAGATGAATTACAAATTCGTGAAAGTGCTCATGTGGATACCCGAAATTTTCGATCCTCTACAATAGTTAGCCACGCGAAAATCCCAAATTTTAAAATGCGATTTCGCTCCCTCTTACAATATATGGGCATGAAACTTCCCAAATATTATCGCGCTTAGAGCTATTTTAGGGGTGCAAAAATTTCCAGAAATTTTTATTTCATAAGTTTGCCCAATATTTTCCCACCTTCATGCAGGAGAGGGGCGCGAAATTTTTCTGCAATTTTTTTTTGCAAATTTCTTTGAAGCTATGGCTTCTCTTACACTCTCATGATCTTCTTCTTTGTTTAGATCGAACTTCTTCCAATACTTTAATACCAATATGACGGTTGAAGGTAGAAATAAACACAAAAATTATGCAGAATAAGCTATGGCTCTTCAATTTTTATTAATAAACAGAAGATCAATTAATGCTATTACAATAAAAAACTGAAAGTGTATTTAAACACTTACTGAAAAAACTAAAAAATCTAACCTAGATTTTGCATGAGCTTTATGCTTAAAATGAACTGAACTTCTAAATAGAACTAAAGCTAAAAGCTAAATCTAGTGCTAATAGGAATAATTACTATTTCTAATAGACTTTGTAGCATCCTATGCTTCTTCACCAACATACTTTATATCAATTGTCACATTGTTCTTATCGGTTATATGGGCTTACTCATGTATGTTATTTATTCTTATATTTCCATTGTCATGGACACCATCATTTATATGGGCTTACTCATGTATGTTATTTATTCTTATATTTCCATTGTCATGGACACCATCATGCAGAGAACATGGTGGTCATTTGTCTCGTACACTAATGGTTTTGGATAAGGTATCCAACCCTTATTTAGTCTCACATGTCAACCTCTCTTGAAAAAAAATTATATTTTTATGTAATTTTTTATTGGATTTCCCTAATTTCCTATTAAGCCTTTGTAACAACTTAGAAAACTGTTTATATTATGCAACAAGATATAGAGGATGGAACTTACCAGAAATGAACCCTCTCTTATGCTTAGATTTCTTGCCCATATATTTCTCATTGTTTTTTTTTTTATCTTTATGACTTCTTCACTACCACTTGCCTCTAACGTTTCGATAATAGGCTCTATGTTTTCTCCTCATCAAGTTTAATAATTTCATGAGACTCCTCTTCTTGATTCAATTATGTAGTTGTCCTTGATTGTGTTAGATGCCTTTTAAGGATTCCATTTCTTGATACTCCTCTTCTTGATTCAATTTTGTAGTTGTCCTTGATTGTGTTCGGTGCATTTTAAGGATTCCAAAAGGAGGAGTTTTCCTCTTTAGGACCTGTCTCTTAATTTGTGCAAAAGTTCGTAAGTTCAAAGATTCAATTTGACTACATCATGTTTCCCTACATTGTCCTCGTCCTTTTATTTTACAATAAAGTCTTCTGCATATGAATCTTCTTCCATTTATGAGTCCTCCTGGGATGGTAGAACTCTTATGAAGATGTCCTAGCTCTCTTTTTTCTTTAAAAGAGAACATTCAATTAATGATCTAATCAGTTTGTGGTGGGATTAGGTTATTTCTAGGTATGGACTGTTCTATACCTCTGTGCTCATCAACTCAAGTGAACAAAAGAAAAGATATGGAATATTTATAAACTTCTTATGTCTCATATGTATCAACAATTTCAAATGATAGCCAAAGAGAAAGTTATACCTCCCTTCACAGGTCAAACGTTCATGTGTACAGTGCTACCTAAGGCCAAGGTTTCTTAAGGGATGCTCTTTGGATTCCTTTTTCATATCCCTTAAATATTTCTTTTCCTACAAGCAATTCTTGGTGAAGAGTGGTTATGGATGTATTTATCTCAAGCTATATCTCATATATCTATGGTAATACTAATATCCTTGCGACACTATCTATGAGTGCAGATTCTAATTAATATCACAACATAAGTAAATTGATTCTAAACTAGTGGTTGTGAAAGCGTGAGACCTAACTTCCTATATGGCACTTCATTCCTTATCCAACAACATCACAAACAAGAATTAGGATATTTCTCATCTATTTCACAACCTTCACTGAAATCCCTTTTGGTACCCTACCTTTAGATTGCAAAAGACAAGCATTCAACAACATTAATCATTCATACAATTGGTCATAACAAGCAAAGGATTATGCTACTATTGAATACATAAGAGAGATGTTAAGTGAAGTGAATATCTTTGAATCTAAAATACATGAATTCAATATCAGCTATTATTTTTCCATAAGTAGTTATAAAAGTATTGTTTTACTTCCCTAACACATAATTTTTACAAATCGTTGGAAAAGTACAATAAGTAATCGATTCTAAATAACTTATATAAAATATAATTCTAACCTAACAATGGAGTTCATGTGCTTCACCTTGGATGGTACCTGATTCAAGGAAAGATAGGAACACTATGAAACTCATATAAGTATGAGAATCAGATCACTTGTCATTAATCATGCAGAAAAATGTAAAAGTATCAATTTTTTTCTCAAAGATTCACTATTACATAAATAATAATGTCATAACAAAAATGGACGCTAGCTTTCTCTAGCCAAGCCATCTAGTTTAAATATAGTAATTGTATAACCTAATAAAAAGAATTCTAGTTTAATTCAAAAGGTTGTGCCATGTGCTGAGCTAAGTGCACGAGTGGAGTAAGTGTTTATGCACAAGATCATGAGTGGTGGTAGTTGATGGGCATACTTGGCCTTCAGGGACTAGGCCTCTATTTTATGTGGTGTTGAGGGTATTTGAATCACTAGTTGTATACACCAACACAAATGTTGTTCTACTCAGTCTTGTTTGAACCGTGCAAGAGCTGGTCCAAAAAATGGGGCTTATTTACTTAGAGCTGAAATTTGCTAAAAGCTAGAAGTGAGTGATCTGTTGTGATGATTGAGAAAACTGGTTTGTGATATTTTTCAAAAATTTTAGTGTGTTTCAAAAGTGATTCTAACAATCAACCCCATTCTTATCATATAGGAAACTTAGTTTCTTAAAAGAAAGACTACACCATCGAAATATATAATTTGAAATATTTCTATAATCCTAACTAGAATTT
The DNA here is from genome assembly GCA_027924585.1 of Larix kaempferi. Taxonomy (NCBI): domain Eukaryota; kingdom Viridiplantae; phylum Streptophyta; class Pinopsida; order Pinales; family Pinaceae; genus Larix; species Larix kaempferi. The sequence continues at coordinate 7,631,669 of BSBM01000313.1, forward strand.
AAACATTTTTTATCAACTTGCTACCATGTATTTCTTTTCATTTTGCATCCCAAACAAAAATCCTTAATCATTATTGAAAGTTCTATGAGTGCATTCATTGCAAAAGAACATGAAACTACAAAAAATAATGTTTAGAAGTTGTTGGCTTAGGGGAGTGTGGGAACATGGAAGATGAGAAGCATAATGGTGATGGAGAAGAGAAGGAGGATCCTCTTCCTGATGAGCACTATGGTTATCCAAAATAAGAGTCAAAGAAGTATGGATCTTGCATTAGAGTTTTAGGTCCCAAAACTGGTGAAACTGCATGCCTCTTGGAACTGCAAGATAATGAAGCTACATTTATCATTTGCTCTGTGTAACTCTTCATGACAAAGAACATGGAACTCTTGTGGCCATTGGAACTACAAAGGATTTATAATTTTGTACAAAGAAGCATTGTTCGAGAGGTTTTATTAATATCTATAGGTTTATGGATGATGGAAAACCCCTGAAACTTTTGCATAAAATGCCAGTTGATGGAATACTTATTGGATTATGTCAATTCCAAGTCCGCCACTTAGTTTTAATTGGACAAGTGCTGAGAATATATAACTTGGGAAAAAGGAAAATGCTGCAGAAATGTGATAATAAGCTCTTTCCCAATATGGTTGTGTCTATTCACACATACAATGATTGTATTTATGTTGGATATATTCAAGGGGTGTGTAAGATTTTCTCTATTTCCTACCACACTTTTAATGAGATCTAATATATAACAAGAGAGATATTATTTGGATTTTTGTGGTTAAAATGCTATATTTATGTTAAAAGAAGTCTAAAACCAAACATAGATACATAATAGTCTAGAGTTTCATAGCTTTTAGTTTTAATCAAGATTGCAATATTTCGAACAACCTAAAATCTACTACCAAATATTATCTACTAGAAGACAAAAAGGCATGTAGTGTAATTACTCATTTACTTACGAATATACATAATAAAAATAATTGGGGAGAGGATGTTATACATGGCCTTCTTATACTTGCAGGTTTAGATCATAATGAAAACATAAGTGCAAGATTAGCTACTAATCACCAACTTTTAGGAAATAAGTGTAGTAATCTAAACAAATTTCACATCATAAGGTTGCAGTTATCATGAACCAAAGTCCTACCTGAAGTCTTGGGATATGGCTTCTCCTCTACCACTAGAATTCTAGGATCAACGGTTGCATGGAAAATTCTAAGATCCCCTTGTTTGTCAGGATTCTTACCTCTATAAGATCACTTGCCTACAATGATTAATTATTTCTCTACTATTTTCCATATCAATATATGCAAAGATGTATTGGGCCTATGAAAACCTAAGTAAAAGTAACACGCATATCATTGATGGCACCTATTCTCACAACTCATTTTTTAGCTTGTGCATTCTACTTTTTTCAAATGTTTTAAGTTCTACACCTTTAGAGAAATATCTAACTCTCCAAACTTTACTACAACACTTCTCAAGATGTGGAAACAACATTCCTCTAATGAACTTACACCACTAAGTAAACAAGGATGAGGCATGGAATTTGTCTTCTTTTGTGAAGAATTCAAATGAGAATTAACCTTTTATCTTTTTACATATCAAATCTGGTCCGCAAAGGAAATGATTCAGTTCAACTTCTCTTACAAGTGACAAATTAGCATTATGTCGGAGATCAAAAAACAAGATGGACACTATCATGCAAAAATTGGCAAAGGGACATGCACCATAAACCATAGTAAGCATTGCACAACAATTGAATACCCCGACTCATTCATAACCAACATATAGATCATATCTACAAGTGGGAAGGATACCCTCCATTCCTTAGGGGACATATGGTATCTCTAACTATTTTCCTAGTTTTAGGGTTCCTAATATATGATAGGTTGAACGAGACTCACAAGTTACTCACAACCATATTCATAACAAACCTGTGAGTCATGCCTCTTTTGGAGGAAAGTTCAACTCTTAGTTAAGAGCCAAAATGGAGTTATTATATATTCATTTTAAAAGGAATATAATCGTGGATGTTGGATTGTCTTGAAAATCTACGTGTACTTTCTTGATAACATTTTGGTAGGTGATGCAATCCACTTGCTCACATAGCTTAATTGTGTTTTATTGTACATGTATGTTGTAATCTTAAGTTTTAACTATTTAATTATGGAACTATATCACCTTGAGCTACTAAAGGATTAGGGTAAGTTAGTTGTATTATGCTAGTGTATACAATTTATATAAACATAAAGGAAATATTTCTAGAAGAAAAGCATTACAACATGATTGAAATTTTGATAAAGACATCTATCCATAAAGGCAATTCATATTTTTCAAAGAAGATATACTACTAGAGAATTGGACGATGTCTATTATTATTGGAAACCTGTTAACCTTTATTCACCCCTTTAGATTATGGCATGAACCAACGTAATGACCTATCAACTTATCAGATAAGTAAATTGAGACCTTTAGAAGAATTATTTAGGAGAGACTCCGATAAGAAAAGAGGCAAATGCTTTGATATGGACCTCCCCTCAAGAGAATATTGTTGGAAATATTAATTATGATCCAGTGTCTATCAAGTCTACGCGGCTTAAGTCAGTCTGCATATGAGTAGAGTGTTTTTAGATAGTTAGAAATTCATCTTATCAAAAGTACGGCGCACGTCTCCTTGTATTTAATCAGCCGTGTATTCTTTTGCAAATCAAGCTGTTTGGTAGATTTTAGTCAAAAAGTAAATTACAAGTCTTTAATGTTATTCGGTTGCTTCCAAGAGAAGCCACAATCAAGGTTTTGTATATGTAGTTGTGCATTAGTGAAACTAGAAGAGAAGAAGAGACCAGAACAACAAAGGAGAGTGAGAGTCATATTTTAGAGAGGTAGAGTAGAAGGTTGGAGCACAAGCTTTGTATGTGAAAATTTGTAAACAACTCAAGCTCTGTATATAACGCAAAAGTCTACTAGTATAAAAAAAAATCCAAGAGAACAAGTTATGTGGTTGAAGAGGAATTGCTAAGTGGAGCAAGTTCTATGTATGTGAGGAAGTGACTTTATGCACCTATAAATTTTATGCTCCGGTAATATATATTTAAGTGTTTATACGTGTTATTTGAGAAGAAAATGTATGTGCACACTTTCCTCATATTTAGCAACGTGAATAATATTCACATTTTCCTTTTAAAAAAGATATGAATCTTTTGTGATTTCTCTCATGAAAGTTTTAATATTGTGCGGAATTTTCTTTTCAAGTGATTTTAAAGTGTTGCCGTGAAAAGTGAAGGTTGAAGTTACCCCGCACAAATTTAGGACATTGTCCTAAAATATGGCACACAAAGAAAAGTTTTTGGGTTCGTAAAAGTTCACATGCAAAAAGGTATTTACTTTTTTCCTGTGCGATAAATATTTTTTATTCCAAAAAGGGTGAAGTAAAGTTGTATTATTGATTTTTAACAGTCAGATCCTTCGTCCGATGATTAGAAGCAGCTCATCCGTTGATCCTTGGTACCTACTTCGTCCGTGTCCACCTGTGTTCCTTCAATGTGCTCCCTGCCCACACATACTTCTCCTTCTCGGAACGATCCTCCTCCACCGCCTCAATGTAGTGGAGTATGGTTTCTCTTTTTATTGTACCCCAAGCATCCAGTCGTCACCAAGGAGGAGGAGGACGCCAAGCCCCTTAGGCCGTGGAAAGCACGAAGCTTTGGAGAGCAGCCGCAGGAACGATGGGAAGACAGAGCCTCTGCAGCAAAGGCGACGCCTAGGATTTGATTCCGAGAAAAATTTTCCATAATGGATTTCCCCTTGCATTTCTTTCAGTCATGAATGGTTTTCTTTACCAGGTTCTCTTCATAGTTTATATCTGCAGTTCTTATGCTTATGATAGTCAATATGGAATTTTTTGGTTTCAAGAGAGTCTTAATGTAGCGGGCCTGATAGTGGCGGTTAGGTCTTCTAGAATAGTTGTTTTCAGATTGTTCATGACTCTTGCCTGAGAGTTTCTCCCTCTGGGAGGCTCAGCTCATTTTCCTTTAGTTCCAGATTCACCTTGTCTCCAACCTCCGCTGCCTCTTATCTTTCCCAAGTGATTCTTTGGTTTATCATTCCTCGCCACAGGGAACGCCGGTATGTAAGGCTTATCCTTCACCAGTTGCCAAGCATGAAGAAGTGGTTGCCAATGGATCTTTGTTCTTAGAAACTCTCGGCAAGTTCCATGTTACTGTTGGTACCAAATTCATGTAAGTTATATTTTGCATTTGAACTTCAAGCATTATTGGCATTTAACAATGAATCTTATTTGAGTAAGGAATGCCTTTCAGTAATAGCAAGGGATTGCTGCGATGTTAGAGGCTTCGTTTGTTGAGTATACTGAGATAAACTTATGCTTGGAAGAGAGGTTATGCCATTCATATATATATTGTGAAAGTGCTTCTTTTAAACTAAAAAGAAGGATCACAACTTTTCCAAAGAGGTTGGATGCCACAAACCGCCTGCTACTGCGGGCGAAATGGCCCTAGAGTAGCGAGCCACCGAAATGTCCCTTTCTTTTGCTAAGCTTCCAAGACAAACCCATCAACAAGGGCATACCATATCAGGATGCCATGCATGATAATATAGTTCTCCTTGCCTATTTGTTACAGGACTCAATTTTCAATCCAAACATTATAACATAGTTTCACTTGCCTCTTCAGCTCCTTAATTTTCGTCCTGACCAATATTGCGGACTCTCTTTTGGTCTTTACATTTGTGGGTTTAGCGTTTTTTTAGATTTTTCATCTCGATATTTGAATTCCAAAGGAATATACAGGTTTTAGGAGGATAAAAGTTAAAACTGATACCATTATGTGCTAAAATCACACCAAATAGAATTTCATTAAGAAGTGGTTGCAGTATGCACTGGTGCTTGATGAAGTCAAGCAAAGGAAGAGAATAGTCTCTTCAAAACAAGCTGTTAAACCAATATTTCATCATAAAATATTTGATACCTAATCTTGTTTATATTTCCTCACACCACTGATAGGCGTCAGAGTAACAATTGCAGTCTTTGTAATTGAAACCAGCATGCAAAAATCTTCAAACCTTGCACCAATTCTGATCTTCCTAAAAGTCTCCTGTTCCATTTCCTTGCTTTCCTCCTTACCTGCCTGATCGCCTGAAGGATCAACAATAAGCTTGGAAGAGCAAAAGGTCTTCTTCCTTGCAGTAAATAGGATCTAGAACAGTTGTTTTCAGTCTGTTCACGACTCTGTGCCTGGGAGTTTCTCCCTCTTGGAGGCTCAACGCCATTTTTGCACCAGAGTACGCTCTGCAGGGGCAATTATCTGTGAAAGCTGATGTCTATAGCTTTGGCGTTCTTCTCCTGGAAATTATAACTGGAAGAAAGAACAGGGAGTATAATTTGCAGTCATCTGAAACAGAGATACTTTTAGGATCGGGGAGATACTGTTTAAGGTGTTATAGTCATCTGAAATTTCTGGTGCTATGTATTTAAGGAAAATACTTTTATAATCTCCATTAAAATCATCCGGAACAGGTTCAATCGCATAGGTAGGTGAAATCTTGACACAAATATCAAACGCATTGTGAGAAGAAATATCGACACCTTCAATCGCATGAACTGCGGACATGTTGTATGCAATGTTTGCGACACCTATCCATTCCAATTTCTTCCTTTGATAATTTTCTAGGCATTGAGTGTTGTATTTGTTGTTCCTATGGATTGTCCCGTGGGTAGCTTTATTTCCTTGATGCAATTCTATATTGTGTTTTGTTAGAATATGCTTGTGGGATTCGATATCCAATCCATGTGTGTGCTTAACTTTTCGAGGCATTGAGCACATATAATCTTTGACCGAGGTATCCTTTAATGGACTTGCTTGACATATGGTCTCCTTTCGTAGACTTTCGACGCATAGAGCACATATGCTCTCTTATCTACCTAAGCTAATATCAAAAAGTTCTTCGCCGAAAGGTTTTCACGAGGGGAATGAGATGGAGCTTGCCGAGAAAGGAAATTGCCACTCTATTGAATAAACACTCACGATTTTGGCGAACAATTCACCCCCGGTGACAAATTCAAGAACAATGTATATTTTCTTCTTATTTTCCAATACCTGTTTGTTTAAAAAACAAACCCCTCGTTAAATAATGTGGTCCAGTTCCAAAGAATGCCCCTGTAGATAATAGTTTCGACGCAATCAGAAGTAGCGTACCTCGAATAATCTCACGACATTTGGCTGCTCGATGAGTTTCAAAGTGCGTATTTCACGCTTGATCTGCACAAAATTGGGAAGGATTACAAACAAATAAAGAAAATATTTTTCTGTTCTTTTCTTTTTCCTGTTAAATGCACTAGAATCGACATATTCAGCTTTCTTAAATGATCCACGATCTTATGCTGGAAAACCTTTCCTTTGACAAAGATTTTCAAGGCAAAGCTCTGTCCTGTTTCCACGTTCATGGATCACTTGACTTTGGCCAAATTCCCCTCTCCCACAGTCTGTCCTAGCTCATACTTTCCGATGCGGTTCTTAAAGCTTCATTCCCCTTTCTTCCTTTCACAACCAATATAGAATGCTCCCTTCCCCTTTTCGCTGATCACTTGTCAATTCCTGCAAGTGCAAAGTCCATAATCCTGATAATGGCAAAATATAAACATTGCAAAATCGAGGTTCTCAGTGATAAAAAAATGTAAATCGAGAGGGTCTAAGATTGTTGATCCCGAACGCAAATCCATTGTGCATTGGGTCCATCGGACGGGCAAGCTGTAAAGTCAACCCGTCCGATGGTCGGCTGAATTATATGATCGCTGCAATGCCAATAATCTAGGAAGATCTTGATTGTTATATTAAAAATGTTTTAGACTTCCGCAAAGAGTAGAGACAGCCATGAGGTAAATGGAATCATGGTGAATTATTTTTCACAAGTTTTGTTGAACTTATTACACTCATATCATAGATCTGACAAGGTCTTATGGCAACTTAATTAATAAAAATATAATAACGCAGTAACTTACAGTCGAGATTCTCACTCAGATTCTCAAAAAGCTTAGAGCCGCTCAGCGTTGTGAATCAATCCGAGGTTTTTGAAAGACTGAAACCTGTAACACCTTGTTCAGTACAGATTAACAAAAACGATTTCTGATTTGGTCACATCGATTAGGGTATAAACGCAATAGATTCCCCTGCTCTCTTTTCTGCTACTTAAAGCTTCCGGAACATGAAGATCGTGCAAGGCACATATGATAAAATAATGAAGTGAGAGAATCAGAGTAGATGAATGGCCATGGCCTACCTTTGGTTGAAACGTCCTCTATTTCTTCAGGAGGAAACTGGAAACGGTCCCAAGTTTGTGAACTAATTGTATGTACTACAAGCATACAATTCAATCAGTGATTTTGAGTGGTAGTGTGTAATATTACGGAATTTTAATTCCCTAACGACTCGGACATTTCCGTTTCTTTTCTTATTTAGAGGCCATATCATCCATACAGTCTTAAACGCACCCAATATTTCCACGAGTCACATTCACAGCTGGTTCAGGGCTCTCTCACTGGGAAAAAGACTAAAGAAGAAAATTAAATTATTTATTGTTGATGACAAACCTCTAACTCTACATCAGTGACGCCTTGTCGAGATGAATGGAAAACCGTTCCAAGATGCAAAGCATAATTGAAATTTGAATTTTGTTCACATTCAAAAGTTGAAAGTTGGTTGGAATCCTGCAGGTCGTAGATGAAAACAAAGTAATATGAATATTTCCTATTGAAGAAAGTATTCCTAATTTATTTTAAAGTAATTAAATTTGATTTTTTTTAAATATGATAACAATTTAATTTATTTTAATTAATAAAAATGGATTAATATATAAAAATATAAAGCAAAAAGAACATAAAATGTCATATAAAATTTCAACACCTTTTCTACACATTAAGAAAATTTCAATACCTCTTCTATACACATTAAGATACATATTAAGATGAGGGTATACTCTTATACGTACATATGAAACTAATTATTTCCAAACTCATCTATTTGAAAATCGACTACTTAAACGAACTTTGAATTCAATCAAACTTCTAAATTTCTATATTAAATTGGATATGATAAATATATTTGATGAATCTTATCTTTAATTTCTTTTAAGTATGTGATGAATTTTTATGAGTTTATAATAAACTATTTTTTTAATAAATTATATATATTTTTAAGTTTTAATATATCAAAGTTGGTTTTAGTAGACATTAACAATCATCATCATTATGAAGAATAGTAATTAATAGGTCAAGATACACAACTCTTCACTCTTAGTGCTATATCAATAGGGACGTGGCAGGCGCAACAAGGGGCACGTCTTGAGTGTGTAGTCTCTTCTAGAGGCAACACCAACATTTTTTAACTCTATGGCTTGCTGCTCCGGAGTCCCGACAACCACGTTAATACAACATCACAAAGCTAAACTACTAGTGCATGGTGTTCCTCTCTTACCTCATTTGGCCGAGATTGTGCCTTGTTGGCAAGATGGGAAAGGGAAAGGAGTTCACCTCGGGTAATGGGTTTGTCAAATTTGTGTACTCATCTCGATTCCATCGGGTGCCTGTGTATGATGATAATTGAATGGATCCCTTCATTGTCAAATTCCTGCTGCTTCAAGCATTACCTCTTTCAGTAATGCTTGAAAGAGGTAATGTGTCTCCCTTCTCTTCCGTAATGCATGCTTGCGTGGAATGGTCGTCTTTCTCTTCAGCATTTTTTGTTCTTTAAAATTATGATATTCCCATTCTACCTGTCTCTGGCACTATTTTTAGATGTCAAACCTGCTTGGTGAAGACTCGTCTTCTATTTTGCATTAACATATATGTCAATACCCATTTTACTCTCATATTTTAACATTCAGGATTTAACTCTTATACTTACACATTTCAACATTATGCTGTTGCATCTACTTGTTTCACTTTAAATTACGGCGTTCTTTTATTGCACCCCAATTTGCAATTGCTAGTTATTCAGTTTCTTGGTATTGCGTGGAGTTCTCAAGGAAAAATTACTTCCCAAGAAAGTAATTTGTGTCACAGGAAATAATATTTTAATGTCATGTGCTTGTCAAAGTAATGGTTTGTCAAACTATTTAGTGCACAATTCAAGTTAAGGTTGCTGCAAATATCCACCGATGTATTTTACTGAGCAATGAATGTTAAGTCTTACTGTGCAAATAATTTGAAGAATTTACTACTTAGATATTTAGTGGCATAGTATTTACTACACAACCCACATCAAAGGAAAGCTATGCAATTCCCAGACTCTTGCAAAAGCAATCAGAGACCACGTAGTAACCTCAAGCTGCATGGTTTTCCATTGATCTGGTATCGGAGCAGGTTAAGAAGAAGGGAAACCTATATAAATGTTAGTTAAGGAGCAGGAGCAGAAGCTCAATTTCGAAAAAAAGAGCCAAGGTTGTTGGGGAAGTTGCTGAGATCAAGCTCACAGTATTTTTGAGAGGCAGAGTTAGTATTTTCAATGAAACTGAAGTTCACAGAGATAGAGAAGAAAACCAACATTGTTGTGGAGAAAAGAGAAGTCATAAATTTGAGCCGAAGTCAAGTCATCAAGAAGAGGGAGTCAGCTGAAGCTGCATGTTACCTCAGGTATTAGACTATTTTTATGAAATCTCATCTTAAGAAAATAGTCTTTGTGTAAAGAAGAAATGGGTCGTCAAAAAAGACTCAAGCAAACTAAAAGAATGAAGAATAGGGTAGAAGCCGAGAAATATGTAGAAATCCTTTGTGAAGTTTCAATTGAAACTTGAGAATCAATAATGTATTTGAAAAGTACTAGTTTAGGACTCTCCTCCTCTTTTTATTGGTAAAGATTATGATTTTTGGCCTTCCAAGATGCAGACATTTCTTCATTATAATGGTTTGCAAAATTGCATAGAAACTAGATGTGTTGAGCCCAATGAAGATGTACTAGCTCTCTGCTTCATCCAACAATCTCTAGATGTTAATATTTCTTATGTAATTGTTGAAGCAGACATGGCTAGAGAATCCTAGGAAAGTATGGAGAGAGAGTTTGATGTAAGGGGGATATATATGGATGAGTCACAGCCTATTAGCATTTCAACAAACAAACCTGTAGAAGTAGCATAGGATAGTGAAATTGTTGTTGAATCCCACTGTGTTGATACAACATTGGATGATGATAAAGTGTTTAAAGTTGAAGATGAGCAGTAGCTCATGATACATCTATCAAAATTTCATGAAGTGAAGGATTGTAGAATTAATGTTGTATAAATAACTGAATTTGATGAAGAATCTACAACAACAAATGAAGAAAATATTGAATATTGTCTAGATGAATTTCTTGATTCTTTGGCTTGTAAGCCATAAATTGAAATTGAACTTGATGAGGTTGGTATACCTCACATAGCAACAACAACAACAACACTTGAGGATGCTAACACGGAATCTGCTAAAGCATCTAATAAAAGGTGTGAATACTCTGTTAATAAAACAAAGTATGCGCAGAATGATGATGGTGAATTCCACATTGCACAGACATGTGTGGATGATGATTGTAGAACTACAAGTGTAGCAGTTTGTTCTTTGGATAATTCAGCAATGTCTATTACTAATGACAACTATGAAGAAGCTACCAATGAAACAACCAATATTTGTGAAACTGCCGAGGAAACAATAAGGGTTAGTGATGATCATGTTGATGGAATGAAAATTTCCATAGAAGCAGTATTTGAAGCAACATCAAAAGATGAGAAAGATAAAGAGAACCGTGCCACAGTGCTTGAACCTGTGTGTCAGTCATGTGCTTGTGAAGATTTTGAAAATATTGATGATTTCAATTTTGTTGAAAATTTTGATAAGATTGTTACAGAATGCGCAGAAGTTGCAGCAATTGAAATACAATCAAAAGGCATCCATGATGATTTGGTGACTACAGAAGCAGTGATAGAAAAAAGATTGCATGATGACATCATTCAATATGTTGTATGTTTTGTTGCAAATAGAGCAGTTGAAGCAGTAAATGATGTTCTTGATAAAGAGTTAAAATTCTTGGAAGAGTGGCTTGAAAATTCAAGATATGATGATGAAGATGCTAGTCTTGCTGCAGAAGTAGAGCTGGAGAAGGTGGACTGCCTTGTCACATAAGCAAAGGCAAATTTGAATGAAGAGATAGAGAATGCTCTCATAGAAGAGAAAAGTGAAAAGAACCAATATGGTTCTTACTATAATGTTTTATGTAACTCTAATGAATTTTTGGAGTGCACAGGTGAGTAGCCAATTGAAGTTGAAGAAGAAGCAATTGAAGACATATTTACAAATGATAAGTTTGAAGGAAGCTGGCAGAAGATGCACTAATTAAAGAATCGATTGAGAATATTTTCTTGTTATGGACTCCTTAGGAAATCAGGAACTACTACCAGTCAACGTGTTCAAAGAATGACACTGCGCAGATCAGTGTTGGTGAAGAAAAAGGTAGATTGTGGGATTTCAATATACCCACATTATCTTGTTTTAAGAAAAAGATATAAATGAGATTCATTGGCATGGAGGACATTCATATTTTAGATAATGACAATAAGATTGAAGAATAATTTGTAGTTGAAGCTGTTGATAGCATATTCAAGCAACCAGAGAAGATAACGAAGGAGAAGAAGAAAGAGAATATGAAGCTGAGAAATAAAAAGAAGAATGCAGAATTTAAAGAGTGGCATCACCAAAAAAGGAAGAAATGAATTTAAACTATATTGCTATGTTTGTCTGGTACATTAAAAAAATTGCAATTGATACTACTGATTTGCTTGCATAGTTTTGATTATGACAAAAAGGAGAGAAAAAAAAGGAGAGCAACAACTAATTGGAAATTAAGAAGGATTGAGTTGAAGTAAGAGCCACCATCAAAGGATGCTGAATGAAGAGAAATTGTCAAAGATAAGATTAATTGTGGATTCTGCATTAAAGATGCAGAGAGAAAAAACCTTGATGATTTGTATAACAAAAGTTGCAGCTAATGAATGACATCATGAAGATATGCCAAGTCTTATGAAAGATTGTAAATCTGGCCTAAATAGCCTGTGGAGAAATTAAAACAAAACTGTTGCAACAATCTGCACAAGTAGAATCAATTTTGAGAGTCAGTTGTGAATGACGATGTTGAATAAATGGTCTTAGAAGCCATTGTTGATTTTGAAAGCATGCCACCTATAGGTGTTGAAGATGTTGCCATAGCAAAAGAATATATTCACAGTAAGGATGTGCAATATGTCAAAGGATTTGTCACATAACCAAATAGAATCTACATTAATATACTGCGACAGCAGTTCAACCATTGCATTGTTTCACAAGAAAACCAAGCATGTTGACACAAGTGAATTTTACTTTGCGCACAACAAAGTTCCATCTTAGAAAGGTTTTTGATCCCCATGTGATCATAATTACAAATTATGGGGGAGTTTTGGAAATATTAATTACAACTTGATGTCTATCAAGTCTCCACCACTTAAGTCAGTCTGCATATGAGCACAGTTTTTTTCAGACAATTAGTCAGTCATCCTGTCAGCAATCCGACGCGCGTCCTTGTATTTAATCAGCCATGTATTGTTTTGTAAGTCAAGATGTTAGGTAGATTTAATCAAGAATTAAATTACAAGTCTTTAATGTTACTATGTTGCTTCCAAGAGAATCGAAGATCGAGTTTTTGTATATGTAGATGTGCATTAGTGAAACGAGAAGAGCATAAGAGTTCAGAAAGACAGAGGAGAGCAAGAGTCATATTTTAGAGAGTTAGAGTAGAGGGTTGGAGCACGAGCTTTGTATCTAAAAAATTGCAAGGAGCTCAAGATCTATATATAATGCAGAAGTATGCAAATATAGAAGAATTCTAAGAGAACAAGTTTCGTGGTTGAAGAGGAAGTGCTAAGTGGAGAAATAGTTGAGAGCCCAAGCTCTTTGTATGTGAAGAAGTCACTCTATGCACCTATAACTTTTATGCTCTGGTAATATATATTTAAGTGTTTCCGAATGTTATTTGAGAAGGTAATTTATGTGCTTTGTGATTTATTATAAAAATTTTAATATTGCGCGAAAGTTTCTTTTCAAGTAATTTTAAAGTGTTGCGGTGAAAAGTGAAGGTGCGCACAAATTTAGGACATTGTCCTAAAATATCGCGCACATAGATAAGATTCTGGATTCGTAAAATTTCACATGCAAAAAGGTATTTACTTTTTTTTTTCACAGAAAAATATAACTTACTATTAATATACGAAATAGTAAATAACACCAGCTGACAGAAAACATACATGTCTGCATCCAAATCCAGAAAAGTGGATTTGCCAGACAAAGCCAGAAGAGTCACCCATAATAACAATAAAGTCCAGAAATAGTACCATATGTCCACAGTAATAGACAAGGATCCCTCCGGGACGAGAAACGGATCCCGAGATCACACCATAAACCATAAGTCCATAAACATGTACAATAAACAATAATGCCTACAGCATCCGCTGTCAGAGTCCCAGAGAGGCAAATATAGAGTATAACAAAAAAGTAGTGCCAAAATATAGTCCAATCAACGATCATATCAGCCGCAAAAATATAGTGAGAGCAAAGATGTCCAACCAGTAATTGGATCCAGGCTCTAAGGAGTATCTGCACATATAGCTAACCGGAATGTAAGATAAATATCCACAAAAAATAGAGCATATAAACAAAAAATGACAGACAGACATAAATAGCATCATAACAATCAAGGCCAATGAAGTTGATAGGAACCCTGAGAAGAAAGAGAATCAGCCCGCCATTCTTGCCACATGATGACCCCCGCCGGAGAAAGAAGAGCACGTTTAGAAAGCAAATCGGCATCCATGTTAGCCTCCCGATAGACATGCTGAAAGTGGAGATGATCAAAATCCCGGATAAGGTTTTTGGTCGCATCCATCCAGTATTGGAGTAGCAGAACATTGAGTGTAGTCTTGCCACTAGCCCAAGAGATAATAGATAGAGAGTCACCAAAGATAACAAGTGAGGTGATCAATTTCAGTCGCGCCCAGAATAGAACGAGCCAAAGGGCACATAACTCACTCCGAGTATTGGATCCATTGCCCAGGTTAAGCCAGATTAAGCCAGATATGCATGGAAAAATCGATGTTCAGATGTAGTATGGCTCCAACTCCCCCACCCCCATAACGGCCCTCCGCAGCCCCATCAAAAAATGCACAAGGGAAAACAAGTACAGGGGGAGAAATTCTACGGGAAATCGCAAGAGTATCTCTCCCACCATTGGTATCGTGAGCAGCCATGAATTCCTTGTGTGCAGCAGTCGTTTTGAAGCAGATACCATCCCTAGAAGTTATTTTTCCTTCAAAAATACACAAGTTTCTAGCCTTCCAAACCTCCCAGATCATAAAAAATGGTAGTTCAGGGCATCCCCCATCAAAACGAGACCATTGCTCCAGATTTTCATTCAGAGTGCCATGATTCCAAAGATAATGTATGCCAGCTTTAGTAGCAATCATATTCCAGATTTCTCTAATGAAACAACAGGCTGCAAATAGATGGTCCACAGATTCACCCTGTGTGCAACAGAATATGCACCACCCCGGGCCGCAAAAACCACGGCGGCACAAATTATCCCATGTTAAGATCTTGTTGCACAACGTAAGCCAGGCAAAACATTTTATTTTAAGGGGTAAAGAGAGTTTCCAAATATATTTATCCCACCATCTCACCGCATAGCAGGAATCAGCAAACAAAGAGTCATAAGCCATTTTAGCAGTGACAGTCCCTCCAGCCACATCCCACGACCATATAAGTCTGTCGGCTACGTCAGATAATCTGATATTAGATTGATACATAGGTCTGGTGTAGTCCGCCCATTCATTGCCCAGAGAGCCCGATAAACCCAGCTGCTCAGCCGTAACCCAACGAGTATGCCCATCCATATACCTACCGGCCACGTGAGCCAAAGTGAAATAGCCAGAAGCTCGGAGATGAGTCCTCAAATTTAGTGATAGTGTATGATTCGTAGGACCACCCATGAAAGGATCCGTTCCCAATTGAATATTGCGACCATTGCCCGGCATCCATGCGATCCACAGCGTAATAACCCTGAAAGCACTGACAAGACCGTTCCAGATGTTTGAGATCCCCAGAGTCACAGGGCTGGCCAACCTTAACCAACTTGTTACTGGGCTGTTTTTCAAATATTTGGCACGAACAGTCCTTCCCCATATAGATTCATTAAATAGAACATGCCACAGACTCTTAGCATGTAGGGCCATAACAAAGTGTTCCAGATCCTTGATGTTCCAGCCCCCCAGTTTTCATGGACGAGCCAAGACATTCCACTTTGCAAGATGGTATTTCTCCTGAGTATCATTCCCCGTCCACAAAAAACTGAAGATCTTTCGTCTGATAAGACTTAAAATGGTACGTGGGATTTTACAGAGTGAGAACCAATAAACTCCCAAGTTCTGTAATACAGATTTAACCAACGTAAGCCTTCCGCCCAGAGATAGAAGACGAAAGCTCCAGTGGTTAATGCGTGTATCAAAACGACTGACAAGCCATGTCCAGTCATAGATCTTGTAATTAGATGGTTTGATGAAGAAGCCCAGATATTTAGTGCCCACCTCAAGTTCAACAAATTTAAGAGGCAGAATGTTGGAGATCGCCTCTTCCGTATCTTCATCCAGCAAATGCTTCAGAAAGAACGATTTAGTATAGCTGATAATCATACCAGTGACAAGACAGAAAAGATCAAGTATAAGCTTATATTGAATCCATTCAACAATTAAACCCATTCCAAAAAGCATAACATCATCCACAAATAAAGAATGTGTCACAGAGATCTCCCGGGTTACTTTAATGCCAGTGATCCGACCTTCCCGGCGCGCCTTGTGAATAGATAGGCTCAGTCCTTCAATGACCAGTAAGAATAATAGTGGAGATAGAGGGCAACCTTGTCGAAGACCCCGTGTAGCCTTGAAGAAATCCGTGGGATGCCCATTGATTAAAATAGCATAATTGACAGAGTTTATGCATGCCATTATCCATTTCATCACACGCCAAGGTAACCCAATCTGGATGAGTATTAATCTCATAAAATTCCAATCCACCTTATCATAAGCTTTTACCAGATCCAGTTGAAGTGTAAGAGCTTCAATTTTCTTTTGTTTGATAGAATGAAAAATTTCCTGAGTCACACCAACAGCATCATGAATTTGTCTACCACATAGAAACCCATACTGTTCCATAGAGATGTGTTGAGAAAGCAGAGGTTTGATTCGATCAGCAATAATCTTGGCAATAATCTTGTAGACCAAATTACATAGAGCTATCGGTCTGTATTCATCATAGCCATTCGGATGTGAGGTCTTCGGAATAAGGGCCAGATAGGTAGTATTAAGAGCCCCCGAGACAATGCCCAATTTGCGAGATTCATCCACAGCCATCCGCAGGTCCTCCCCCATAATATCAAAGAAATGGATGAAAAGCTCCACCGTCCACCCATCAGGTCCAGGAGATTTATCCTTAGCAAAACCATTCAAGGTGTTTTCCACATCACCCAGAGTGACCTCCAGGAAAATGTTATCACCCTCCTCCTCCTGGAACATCCGTGGATACTCCTTTATAAGCCTAAATTGTTCAGCCAGGGTGGTATTTTTAGGATCACAATAATATTCCCGGAAGTGTCTAACAGCTTCATTCATCAAATTCTCCTCCCCCCGAATCCGCCGGCCTTGATGGTCATTCAGGTCCCAGATAGAGTTTTGCATACGTCGAGAGTCTGCGTATCTGTGGAAGAATTTTGTATTCAGATCTCCCGCCTGGAGCCAAATAGCCCGACTTTTCAGCCTCCAGGATTCTTCCTGAACCAGAAGGATTTTCATTTTCCTGCACTCCAAGGTAGAGAGACTAGAAATTTCCACAGTATTCAATTCATTCTCAACCCCTCTATTCATCAAATATTCCACTTCCATCTCAATCTCATTGAGTTCTTTGCGCATCAAGGCTTTTTTTTTTTTTCCCACTTGATAGTAAAGTCTTTTAGCAACTTAAGTTTCACCGCTAGTTTGTCCATAGCAGATCTCTCCCCAGAGACATCCATCTGCAACCATAACTGCCTTACCCCCGTAGTGTATTCCACATCCGCAAGCCAGGTGGAATTGAATTTGAAAGGATAGGTTTTCTGGAAAGGATCATCATCAAATTGGAGAATGATTGGCAGATGATCGCTAATTTTAATTTGATGCATCCAGGAACGATAGTTTTGAAATTTGGTTAGCAGTGATTCAGATATTAGGAAACGATCAATACGTTTCTGGATTTGTTCTGCCCCTTTTCTACCATTCGACCAGGTTGGTGCCAACGGTCTCGGAGCAACATCAATCAGAGAATACTTCCTGAATAAATCTTGGAAAAAAGGACCCAAAGGGTCACGTCTAGCCGAAGTCCCCCAAAATTCCCCATCCCCCCACGTGAAATTAAGATCCCTAGCAATTATTAAATTCTCCATGGCTAGCAGATGTTCAGAAGCCGCCAGGTTCCAAAAAGCCTCACGATCACAGTACGGTCCATAACAATTTATGATGTTTATGATCTGTTCCGAACCCCTCATGTTTCCAGTCAGCAAAATACCCATTGATATATGTGCTGGTGACAATCTCAACACCGAAGGGTTCCATGCCGCCAAAAGACCTCCAGAAAGCCCAACCGCGTCCACAGAACAGTACATCCATCCCGGCTTCACTTTATTAAAAAATATACGAGCCTTTTCCCCACAAACCATAGTTTCCTGTAAGAGCACTAGATCAGGTTTAACAATTTCTAATATTCGTTTGAGGGCCAGTTGCTAGGGCAGGCCCCCCACCCCCCGGATATTTAGAGAGAGAAAGGTCATTTCCGAACCCTAGCAAGGGCCTTCATTCCTCTAAGAGCCCGGGATTTAGTAGATTTGGGGGAAATAGTCATATCAAGGTCCACCTCTGCCCCCCCAAGAGTGGCCTTCTTGTTTTTTCTGGCACTTCTAGTTTTTATAGGCGAAAAGTCTTGTGCGAGGCCACCCCTATGGGCCCCCTTGATAACACATGTGTCCCCAGTAGTCTCAGGTATATCCCCAGTAGGGTTTTTGCAAGCCCCCACCGTCGGAGTGGATTCCTTCAATGCCAATGGGTCCCCTCCAACCCCATTGTTTTCATCAGGGTCCACAATCCGATTCTTATAGTATGTATGAATAGGGATTTTCTTCACCATATCGGAATATGTAGGCATGTGTATGACATTCCCCCCCGCATCAGGAATAATATTAGGTTCATCACCAGGCCCATTAGTCACCAAGACGTCTCCGCCAGCCTTATTCACCGGGTTCAAATCATCAGTCCCCAACCCCCCAACCATGATGGCATTTGGATTTTTAATAGTATCTTTCTCCAAATCCCCACAGCCCAAACCCGCATCCAGATTATTGCATGAACAGTCCAATTCCCGTGAGTTGGGAACCGGCAGAGTGGCCGAAGGAGGATTCTCAGGAGGACTCACGGTAACCAGAGGAGGGTCACCAGGATTAAGGTTTTGTACCCTATCCCTCAATTCCGACTCACTTAACGGGTCATCATATACAGAATTGTCATTTGAAGTGCTATCAGTACCGGTGGAGCCATATCCCATGTTTTGACCACGACCCAAATAATTACCATTATTGCCATGGTTCTTATCTAATTTATTTATGAAAGTAATATCCATATCATTTAACGAATGGAAAAAATGAGGGTCCTGCAGTTCCAACTTACGGAATAATGCCGAGCCAGATGCGAGCGGGTTGAGGACCCGATTTGAAAAACCATCAAGTGCACCTGTCGCATCCATCTCCAAATCGCTGCCATCGTCGGACGACCAGAGTGGATCCCCCTCCCTGGGACGACCGGAAGAAGCAGGAGCCCTACATTGTCTCCAAAGATGACCCACAGCTTTGCAATTCGAACAACGGAAGGGTATACCCCAGTAGTCTATAATTTGAGTCAATTGACGACCGCGCCAACTGATGTGCAGAACGTCAATCAAACCAAGAGAAACATCAACCTCGACCAGCATCCTACCCATACGCCTGTCAAATCCATTCAGGTGTTCCTCCTCCACATGTAAAAAACGCCCCAGCCGGTTTCCAATGGCCTCATAAGCCCCACGGTTCCACAATGCCAGTGGAATACCAGGCAGTAGCACCCATAAATGTCTGAGACGAACGGTAGCCGATTCCGGGTTGAAATCCGTATGCCATTTTTGCAGCATAAGACTCCCGGTTCCATAGAGCCATAACCCCGCAAGAATGCGAGTACTGTGTGCTTCCTCATGAAATTTAAATCCATACCAACCACATGAAAGAGCAAATACCTGTGGTGTGTATTCTAGAATAGGGTTCCATGTTTCTTCAACCCATTTGACAATATTATGCCTGTTCATGGCATGGTATGAAAACTTGCCCACAAGAACAGTCATGTTGCATTCCACAGCTTCCTCCAAACCAATATCTCGACCAACCGTGAGATGAGTCTCCCCCGGTCTGTTAAAATATTTGCCAGCCAGTCTATTGTTTGCTCTTGACGTCGTACCATGCCGTTCACCACCAGCCCGCTCAGGGCGAACTCTACCACTACCGACCGATGGGTCCGAGCCCATGACATCACCATGTGGCACACCCGTGTCCAGATGTCTCTTTGGGGTTTTTCCTTTGTGTGCCACCTGTCGTCCACCGGAGTTCAGAGCCCGTTTTCCACGGAGCTGGTCCCTGAAGAAAGAGTCAGTTTTGAACAGGCCAGCCTCCTCAATCATATAGTCCGAGGCGTTCATATTATTGCCAGCCGACATGTTGAGATCCGGTCCCTCCATTCAGCCTCCAAATAGCAGGTAAACCCAGATGCACAGCGCCAGGAATGACAGGTGATGCCAAAAGTAAACCCTGACAAGGGATATTGGGATAACCGGAAGCTATCAAAACATTGGACTGTCCCAAGAACTGTGGTCCTTCCCAATATAAACCGCCCGTAAAAAGTTTAAGCCCAGTTCCACAAACCACTTATAAAGACGGTCCACGGCAACGTCTGGCACATTCACGGTTCAGACCAAAGAACACTAAAACAGAGAATCCCCAGAAAGATTTCTAGATTCGTAACCAAGAGATAACCGGAAGCTATCAAAACAGTGGACCGTCCCAAGAAACGTGGTCCATCCCAATATAGACCGCCCGTAAAAAGTTTAAACCCAGTTCCACAAACCCCTTATAACGACGGTCCACGACAACGTCCGGCACATTCACGTTTCAGACCAAAGAACACATAAACAGAGAATCCCCAAAAAGATTTCAAGATTCGTAACCGTGAAGAATGCCCAATCATTACCTCCAAATAAAAACACAGAAAAATCATATAATGGTAAATAATCTCTGTCGGTTTCTAGCCAGTCATTATCACAGTCTAAATAACTTACGGATATTCCGCCTCCGTGTGAGCACCGTCAAGCCAATTCAAACGGGAACCCTAAACTGGTTTAACGCCTTCACCGCATCCTCCGCAGTCGGAAACCCTAGACAGGTTTTCGCCATCACGGCCTCCCTGTCCTCACCCTCAATCAAGCATATGATCAAAAAGGTATTTACTTTATGTTTGTGCAGTAAATATATTTTATTCCAAAAAGGGTGAAGTAAAGTTGTATTAATTAATTATTCAATTTCTTGGTATTGCGTGGAGTTCTCAAGGAAAAATTACTTTGCAAGAAATTAATTTGTGTCACAGTAAATAATACTTTAATATTGCGGGCTTATCAAAGTAATGGATTGTCAAACTATTTACTATGCAATTCAAGTTAAGGTTGCCGCAAAGATCCACCGATGTATTTTACTTAGAAATGAATGTTAATTCTTACTGCATGGATAATTTCAAGAATTTAGTGTGCAGATATTTAGTGTCATAGTATTTACTACGCAACGCACATCAAAGGCAAGCTGCACAGTTCCCAAACTCATGCAGAAGCAATCAGAGACCATGTAGTAACTTCAAGATGCACAGTTTTCCCTTGAAATACACTTTCAAACAAGGCTACTAAACATCCATTTCAGAAGAAATGGATCTCCAAAATTCCATACCTTGGCCAAAAATCTGGAATCCAAAGTTTTGGGGAAGGTAGCAACCTTCTATAGCAGTATCAAAAGAGAAAATTACTTTTAGGAGAGGATTTGAGGCACCAAGGTATCCATGGTTGTACCTTCTATTTAAGGTGTGATACTAGTGGGTAAGACATCACCCGTATCCTCACCAACTACCCCATTACAAGAGAGGTTTGGAAGTGTTGGGAAAGTTTCTTGGGGAAAAATACTCCACTAGTGAATGCAAGGACTCCCAATTTTAAGAATGGCATAAATCCCCTTATAAGTCCTCAAATATGATTTCCCTTTGGTAATTAGCCCATGTTTATATCTTTTGGTTCTTATGGAAAACCCAAAATGCATTGAAGGAAATATCTACACTCCTGAACGGGTTTGAATGGTGATAAAATCAGCTTTGGTTGAATCCAACAAAGTCACCCAATTAATGATTTCCTATATATTTTTGGGGGAAATTTGATTTTCTTGTAAGAAATTCTAGTATTGTATATTGTAGAAGACTAAAAACGGGTGCGTAATCTGACTGATGACTATATGTAAAGTTGCTCCAATTTTGGTACCTCTATAACATATTTTTAGAGTTTAGCACCCACTGATGTGTTTCTTATGTGGTTTGTTTGGATTTAGATTATGTGGAGATTTAATATTCTCTTTCCGAAGCTTACATGACTATTTTTTTTTTTTCGTCCTACTATTGGCTCTTTGAAGCTTACACAAGTTTGGTATTTTAATATTATGCAGTGCTATATTTAAACTACAATTTTGGGGCAATTTGTGACACTTACTTTAGAATTTGACCAGTTATTTCCACTTGAGGTTTGCTTGTTCTCTAAGTTGAAAGGTGATTCTACCTTTTGAAAATGTGGGGATGGAATCTACCTGTTGTGGATGCAATCTCTACAAATATTTCATTACAAATTATTATCTTTTGTTTGTTTTTGGCACTTTGGTGGTTTGTGTGAGGTTTATTTCACATCTATTGTTGGCCATGCTTACTAGCTCTTTTATTGTCATGCAAGCATGGAAGAATATCTAACATGAATTCCTAACCTTAGTACTACAATACAGTAAGAGTATGCTGTTGTAGTTGCTCTTAAGTCTAATTATTTACATTATTATTTTATCTACTTTGGAATATCAATAAATAATTTTTATTTGGTATGTGAATTTTAATGTTAATATTTTTATGAATATTTGAATCTGATTCTATTGGATTTTACACAGTGCGAGATAAGGGGAATTCAATTTTGTAAATCTATATAGTTTTATAGGTAATGGTGTAAACCCTTGATGTTTCTATGAATAGATTCTTACTAGTATCTTTTACCATCTATTTTCATATTTGTTGAATATGATGATGTGAACTTGGTTTGCTAGTGTGTTGGAGACTGTTATATCTTTGGTCTTGTATCAAATCTTAATTTTTAATGTTTAATCTAGTCATTTTGAAACTTTAATCTATATTATTTTCTTAAGATGGTTTGTTGGTAGGTTAAAGGCCAATTCACTATTGTTTAGAGTATAACATTTCACTACATTTGTAAAAAAAACTAATTTGAAATAGTTCCTATTTTGTTACAATTGCATAGGTTTATATTCCAATTTGAACCTTCATATTTGTGCATCTTGATCTACATCCAGACATGGTTGAGGTCAATTTTTCTACATTAATGATCATACAACATGTTCAATTGGGACACAAGAATAAAGTAAATGAAAATATGAAGTATAGTTGGGAAATATGTTGATTTATTCATAGAAAAGAATGAATTAAATGGTATCATGAAACATGGTTGTACAAGATGAAACAATGATTTATGTTATTGGTTATGGGACATTCTTAGATTTCGTTACAATTTTAGCTGACTCTTGCACACAACAAAATGAATGGAAATGAAGGTGTACTAAGGGTTGTGAAAAGAAGTTTGTAGATTGAAACATGATGTGCTTTGTGTCCTATGTGTGAAAATCCTCACAGTAGATCTAAGAGATGATGTATACCTCACAAGAAAGTAATTGATTAAGAAAGAAAATAGAAGAAGAGTGGTCAATGTAGTATAATGAGCAACAGAATAATAATACAGTAGAACTCGGATAGAAGCAAAAATACTTCACACACACTAATTAATTAATTAATCACAATATGGACAAATAAATAGTACAATGCATGAGGATTCGAATGCCTAAGGTGGCAATTCGAATTGGCCTTCATGGAGTGATCAAAAGATCACTGGAGTGTCATCGGAGCACAACTAGTAGTCTATCTCATCATCGGTGGAGTCATCAATGCACAAGTAACTATCAACCGTCAGTCAAACTGAGTCTAACTGAGTGTGGTAGGTGTAATTGATTGTAACTGGCACATGGAGACACTAACTGAATGAAGGAGGCTCAGTGGAGGGCGCATGAGGAGCTAAATGGAGTCAGAATAGGTAGTCATGTCTCATCGGAGGTCAATCGGAGTGATAACAGCAGTGAGGAGTCAGTCTGGCCTCAAATCAAGGAAAGATTGGTGGATAACTGAAGTAAACTGGACTGGTAGGTGAGAAAGGCACCCTTCTCATGCAGTAGGTGAAAGGAGGGCGCATGACAAGCTAGGAGGGTTGAAACTGAGTGGAAAGAAGCTCCGGGGGATAGCTAACTGAGGTCTAGGTGCTGGGACGGATGACTGGAATACATGCAAACCCTAAACGATGCATGCAAACCCTAAAAGTGCATGCATGAATGAAAATGTAAATGATCAAAATACTGGTGGGACTAGGATGGAGTATAGGAATATCCTAACACCCCCCCTTAATCCATCTTGGTCCCTGGTAACTAAGACCAAAGGTCACCCAATACAATGAATAATAACAGTCAATAACCCAAGGAAGTGGGGAAAATTTCATGGGAAAAATACCCCCCCTCAAAACAGACTGTAAGGCACACACAAAAATAAATGCTCCAAACTCAAGCAGGTGTGATGTTTGGTCATATGTCTGGAGGTATCTTCTTCTTGGGAAGAAGTGGATCATGCTCAAAAAGCATGTGCTTGTACTTGCTCTTCAGATCGAATGTGATGAGAACAAATCCAAAAGTATGAGGATGATCCTTGAACCTGTGATTTGAATCAGTTGAGGTAGGATCAAAAACATGAATATGCAAATAGTCTTTTGTCTTCTCCTTTGAACCATCATGGGTGAGATTATGCCAAAAAGAACCATCAAATAATAATGATTGCTTGAAATCCAAATCAGATTTAAGACTTGAAGAATAGTTTCTTGAGATCTCCTTTGAACCAGCAGGGGTGAGATCAAAACTATCATATGCATGAGAAATTATCCCAAGTAGTAATTGCTTAGAATCCAAATTAGATCCAAGACTTGAATCATGGTTTCTTGAGATCTCCTTTGAACCATGGGAAGTGAGATCAAAACCAATAAATGCATGAAAGATTATCTCAAGCGAATGGCAATGGTTTCTTGAGAGCTCCTTTGAACCATAAGAGGTGAGATCAAAACCAGTAGATGCATGAGAAATTATCCCAAGCAGGTGGCAATGGCCATATTCTTCAATAACCTTCTGAAAGCATGGAATAATGATCATATAGTAGTAAATAAGAGGTGATTGCTTGAGGAGAGCGAATGCATTACCTCCAATAGTTGATTTTACCTCCGAAATAATCATGTGATCATGATGCAAACCAACAAACTCTGGTGCAAGAGAGGATTTAGGACCTTCTGCAATATATAGAGTGTGAGCTGGCATAGAATTCGAATTAGTATAAATTTGGAGCATGAGTGTAGAATCTGCAAGTTATTCTTCTTTGTGGACAACTTCAATATGAGATGTGTTTGATACTGGTTCATGATCAATGAGATAATCAAGGAGGGTGAATGCATCACTTTTCTTGTTCTCGAAAGGGTTTGGACCAATTCCTTCATTCTGTCTGCCGAATCTTTCATCCAGATGGGCCCATATCTCTTTTGGAGTTTCAACAACATCAAGGTATTGGTATATCATGTATTTAAGCAAAGAAAGCATCATTGCTCCAAAGGCTCCGTCACCTTTATTCAGCCAATCAATCTCCTCTTCAGAGGATTAAAACTCTCTTTCAAAATGACAATCAAAGAGATCACAACTCTTCAAATATGCTATCATTTTTTGGTTTCCATTCATCATAGTTGAATGGAGAAAGATGAGTAATTCCTGATGAATACATTGAAGCTGTAGAAGACCTGCAAAAACAATAGAGAATATCTGCAACTACTACTGCTGCAAAAATGCAGAAACTGTTGCACTCGAAATCTTGATAATAACCTGCAAAAAAACTCTTAGGAATGGAGACAAACAATTCTCTCAAAATGCTCTAATACCATGTGAAAATCCTCACAGCAGATCTAAGAGATGATGTATACCTCAAAAGAAAGTAATTGATTAAGCAAGAAAATAGAAGAAGAGAGGTCAATGCAGTATAATGAGCAACATAATAATAATACAGTAGAACTCGGATAGAAGCAAAAATACTTCACACACACTAATTAATTAATCATAATATGGACAAATAAATAATACAATGCCTGAGGATTTGAATGCCTAAGGTGGCAATTCGAATTGGCCTTCATGGAGTGATCAAAAGATCACTGTAGTGTCATCGGAGCACAACTAGTAGTCTATCTCATCATCGGTGGAGTCATCAATGCACAAGTAACTGTCAACTGTTAGTCAAACTGAGTCTAACTGAGTGTGGTAGGTGTAACTGATTGTAACTGGCACATGGAGACACTAACTGAATGAAGGAGGCTCAGTGGAGGGCACATGAGGAGCTAACTAGAGTCAGAATAGGTAGTCATGTCTCATTAGAGGTCAATCGGAGTGATAACAGCAGTGAGGAGTCAGTCTGGCCTAAAATCAAGGGAAGACTGGTGGATAACTGAAGTAAACTGGACTGGTAGGTGAGAAAGGCGCCCTTCTCATGTAGTAGGTGAAAGGAGGGCGCATGACAGGCTAGGAGGGATGAAACTGAGTGGAAGGAAGCTCTGGGGGCTAGCTAACTAAGGGCTAGGTGCTGGGACTAATGACTGGAATGCATGCAAACCCTAAATGATGCATGCAAACCCTAAAAATGCATGCATGACTGAAAATGTAAATGATCAAAATACTGGTGGGACTAGGATGGAGTATAGGAATATCCTAACACTATGCCAATGCAAGGATTATCCTTTTTCTCACCCCACTTTTTCATAAGCAAATTATGAAAGGTGAGGTACACCTTTTTTTAGTTTCCTATAGAGTCAAGCACAACTTGTTCACTAGCTTACCTGAAAAATGATGAATCATTATAAGATATAATTACAATTGATGAAATATGACTATTAATATTGCTCCTCTCCCCAATTCCTAAAGGGTGCTAGCTCAATGGAAGAGCACCTGCCTTACAGGAAGGAGGTTGGTAGTTCAATTCATCTGTGCCCTACAATAAATTAATAAATGATATTTCAATATATTTTCTAAATATAGTTCCAATTGACAACAAATAATGATTAAAATGACTAAATATACTACCAATTAACACAAATTAGTGAATAAGCCTGCATGGGTGTGGCTCATTGGCAATTCGCTTGATATGAAGTCACATGTTGTAACCAGAGGTCACGAGTTCAAATCACACCTGGGCTTACCCGTGTCCCATGCTTGCGAGAGGTTGTGGGGCACCTAGGGGTATAGTGGTAGCGGGATTGGATCCCTGGACCTTGTGTCATGCGAGTACCAGCGCATTCCCTAGTTGTTGATTCCCCTAGTTAAAAAAAAACACAAATTAGTGAATAAAAACAACAAATATACTACCAATTTATGACGATTAATGATTAAAATTACTAAATATACTATTGATTGATGGAAATTAGTGAATAATAACAACTATTTATATATTTCTTGATATTGAATAGATGACCAATTAATAGCAATCAATGACTAAGAAAACTAATAAATATACTACCAAGTTAACGAATTAGAACAACCAATAAATGACAAAAAAAATAGTCATACATTCCTCCTTTTTTTCTACTAGTGCTCATATCCATAAATCTACATTTCCAGTAGTCTCCACTTCCTATATAGACATGAAACTATAGTATGGTTTTATTGGAATTGTTTTTTGTGAAGCATAGAGTAGTTGTGAATGTGTGGGGCCCTGGCAGGGGAAATCAGATTCCAGTTTAGAATAGTGTTGTGGTCCATAGCAGGTGATATCATTCATGTATCTTGTTGTTTTAATTATATAAAGAACTATCTTTCCTATCCTATAATGTGTTAAATTAGTGTTCTTCATTATCTTGATAATTTAATGCATTTGATTTCCAGTTAATTCTTTATATTTGTAGCCTTTTCTGTGTGTTCTTATTTCTATTTGTAATTGCAGGCTTTCAATAATATCATTGGATTAAAGTTTGAAAGAGGAGATGTTCTACAGTCATTGGATTTGAAGTAGGCACTTGATCTCTTCATTTAATTTCCTAGTAAGTTATAAATCTATTTTTTGATTGATTTCTTGACAAGTTTGTTTGAGTTTCTTAATGGGGCACCACTTTATGATGGCTCCAACTCATAGCCAGTAGGGGATTTTCCCTGAATCACCTATAACTCACACATTAATTTCCATAATTCACTGGCAGCGATTAATGACATAGAGAAGCTCTTAATCCACATGTTGATGGTGAAGATGACTTGAGAAAGAACATTGAAAGAACACCTTGGAGGGATAGTCAAAGGGAACATAGGGATGGAAATATGGGTGTCTCATAGATCCTTGATGTGGATTACGTTGCAATTTTAGTCAAGAAGACTATATGCATTAATTAAATTAATAATACCATGAAATAAACAAAATAAAACTAAATTAATGGTATGTAAATATATCAATAAAAGAAATTAAATTGTTAGTTGTGATGAAATGTAAATTGACATTTAACCACTAACCAACAAATCAAAATCAAGAAGGGTTAGTTATAAAAGTATGCACAAAAATAAACTTAGAAAAATGATCAACTAATAAAATTGGGTGTGTTAGTTGATCAAAGGAAACTTATCAAAACAATATATGATCTATACATTAGGTTATTTGACTTCTTAGCATGTATATATTTTTATGTCCATTAAGCATTAAAAATCAACATTGCAAAATAAAAAATGATTTCATTAAATACCGCACATAATTATTTTTTTCACTCATGTGATATATTAATTATTACTGTGAGTGTTTTCATAAAATGAAATCTTTTAGGCTAATGATCTATGATATGTTAAAGAGCATAGAAAACTGAATGTAGTAGCTAGTTTGCTTTTACAAAAGAAGATTTGAAAGTGAAACACTTTCAATGTGAAGTTACGTCTCAAAAACTTGTACAAGTTAAGTGTTAAATTTTCAGAATTTACTTCAATCTGATGTAGGATCTTAACTGAGAGAACAACATGTAGAGCATATCTACAACATATCAATCATGGAGACAATAATGCAAGCACACAAGAGACACAAAGATTTACTTGGGGAAAACCATAAAGGTGAAAAACCCCAATAACTTCCTCAAAGATAGATAGAGCAATGATACAACCAACCATAAGATATAGACACAACCTAGCAGCAGATCCTCCTCCTCCATAAGTGCGCCACTCCTCCTTGAGTGCATGATTGAGAAGTGAGTGAGTAAATAGAGTGCCTCCCGCACTCTATTTATACTTGACTTGACTTGCCTTTTTATCTAACTCATGTAGGCTCGAACTTAACCACATAACATAATGCTGACTGGGTCGACCCCCAATAGCGTGGTCTAATAACCCTTCGACCCACATGGCCGACCCCCAATAGGGTGGTCTAATAACCCTTTGACCCACATGACTTATACAGGGCCGAACCCAACAAGGTGGTCTAATAACCCATCAAGTATAAGTTACGACACTTACAATATAAATAACGACACTTCCGTATAGAGGAATAATAACATATCTATAGGAATACAATATACATATATGTGAAATACATTCCGAAGTTGCATATACATCAACACTCCCTCTTAACTAGGAAGGTATTTCTCAACACAGTTCTTCTAGCACAAGTCATCTTGTCTGGATCATCGTCACTGGATAATCGTCATCGATTCATCATCGTCACTGCTGCTGCTATCTCAATCAATCTCTGAATCTACTCGTCATAGGAAGTTCTACAGAGCCAGTCCTTTTTCATACTGGATGTAGGCCCACCACCTACAGGTCTTCATCATCACTGGCCATACTGTGGAATCCTCAGGACTTATTACGTGCGTCACAAAACCTTGAAAGAGCATCCCAGGATGTTACGGGTACACAACTCTGACCTGTAGGATCTCCTAGGGCGCTATTACATGTGACCCCACCACAAAACCTCGAAAGAGCATCCCAGGATGTTACAGGTACACAACTCCAACCTGAAGGATCTCCCAGGGCACAAATTACATGTGGTCACCACAAAACCTAGCAAGAGCATCTCAGGATGTTACGGGTACACAAATCCGACCTGAAATCTCCCAGGGCACAAATTACATGTGGTCATGGAAAAACCTCAAAAGAGCATCTCAGGATGTTACAGGTACACAACTCCGACCTGAAATCTCCCAGGGCCCAAATTACATGCCATAGGACAAAAACTCGCAAGAGCATCCCAGGATGTTACGGGTACACAACTCCGACCTGAAGGATCTCCCAGGGCACAAATTACATGTCCTCCCAGAGCAATGTCTCGAAAGAGCATCCCAGGCTGTTACGGGTACACAACTCCAACCTATAGGATCTCCCAGACATGCTCCTCTGCACAACCTGATCCACGGCCACAAAGTATCATCCTGATACTCACCATACATCATCCTGATGTACACATGATCATCCTGATCATCATCACTACAACGTCCTGCTGCATGTCATCTGGAGCAACATCCTGAAGCTCATCATCCATGATCATCCTGATCATCACTGCAACATCCTGCTGCATGATCCACCTGATCATCAATGAATCTACCTGATGCATACCAAGTATCTACCTGATACATATCATCATACATGATCCTCCTGATCATACAATGTATCCACCTGATACAAATACAAATACATGATACATATCACCATACATGATCCACCTGATCATACAATGTATCCACCTGATACATATACAGATACATGGTCCAAGCATCCAACATGATGCATATAAAAAATACATACACATGATCCAACTGATCATATCCAGCATCCAACATGATGCATACATATAAGTGATCCAACTGATCATATCCAGCATCAACATGATGCATACATACATACATAAAAATGATCCAACTGATCATATCCAAGCAGAAACCAGAACATCATCCTGATGCTCATCATACAACGCTTACATCCACAGCCATGTGAAGGATCCTCCTTCCAACATGCTTGGAATGGCTTCAGCAAATGTGTCCATCACTTCTTCCTCGAAGTGTCCTCAATCTGAAGAACGCCAAGCCTCTCTCTGAAGTACTCGAACTTCACCCTGGCTAGTGGCTTCGTCAGCACATCTACAATCTACTCGTCCATTGCAACATACAGAAGATTCATAGCTCCTCTCTGCACCATATCCCTGATATAGTGATATTTGATCTCTATGTGTTTCGACCTGTCATGAAACACTGGGTTCTCGGACAACTTTACCCAACTCTGGTTATCACAGAAGATACCAGTAGCCTCCAACGGGAGATCAAATAACTCAGACAGTAGCTTCCGTAGCCATGCTGCCTCACAACTAGTTGAACAGGCTGCAACATACTCTGCCTCAGCTGTACTCAGTGCTACGCAGGACTGCTTCCTGCTAAACCAAGAGATCACACCTGATTCCATACTAAAGCAGCACCCAGATGTGCTCTTCCTATCTGCAGCACTGCCGACCCAATCTGAATCAACATAACCCTGTAGGTTAAACTTTTGATTCGCCTCATACTTGAGCCCATAATCCACTGTACCCTTCAAGTACCTTAGAACAAGCTTTACAGCAACCAGGTGAACACTCCTCGGATTCGTCAGGAACTAGCTCAATGTGTTCACAGCAAAGCAAATGTCTGGTCTCGTGTTCGTCAGGTACATCAAGGACCCAATCATCTGACGATACAAAGAGACATCAACTGGCTCAGATGAGGCATCACATAGAAGCTTCAGATTCTATGCCATAGGTGTGGCCATGGCCTTGCAATCCATCATCTTGAACCTCTTCAGGATCTCTACTGCATACTTCCCTTGTCCAAGGAAGATTCCTTCTGCACTCTGCCACACCTCCATGTCAAAAACA
Organism: Larix kaempferi; assembly: GCA_027924585.1. Lineage (NCBI taxonomy): Eukaryota > Viridiplantae > Streptophyta > Pinopsida > Pinales > Pinaceae > Larix > Larix kaempferi. Next base: position 7,663,163 of record BSBM01000313.1, read on the forward strand.
AATAGTGCATCATCCCCAAGTTCTTCATCTCTAATTCGGTAGTAAGCTTCCGCTGCGTGTCGGCAATCAATCTATCTTCACCATACCAAGTTCTGCACATATATGATTTCCTATCATGTGTCTCAGAACCAAGTGGCTGCTCCACATACACTTCTTCTTCAACTACACCATTCAAGAAAGCTGTCTTGAATCCATCTGGTGTATCTTCTATTTCATCACTTTTATATTTCTCTATGCTGCCATCTGCTACATGCTTGATCTGATAGTTCCATATGGAAGTCATAAAAAAATTCCCTTCAGGTCTTGGGACTACATCCCAAATATCATTCTTCATGATCGACGGATCATGGCATTCCATTTCTTCATCCCAGATCCTGGGAACTTCAAAATCTTCAATAGATAATTTTGTTGTTGAACAAATGTTGTAGTCCTTTTGTAGGTGAAGATATACGGTCTTTCCTACAAAACAGGTTAAATTGCATGATTAGAAACATCTCATAGTTTTCAGAACAAATTCTTACACATAAAGAAATATGTCATACAGTCATGCAATTATCTTAGCCAATGCTTCAATACAACATTTATCCATATCCCATAACTTTCTAGATGCCTTCCAATCTCTACCAGAACATTGTTAAGAGTGTGCACAACTCCCAACATGTCAGCAAAGAGGTTTCATTCTAGATAAGTAGCAATGGAATGTTGTACAGTGACATAGGCCACTTACCCATGTATATTAGTAGTATACTGTTCATCAATGCAACTATTCTAATATGCACAATACATATCCTAAGTCTAGGAACATGAGTGTATACATCATTGAACAATTTTACTTAAACAAACAAATATGCAATAAATGATAATTAAAATACTTATCTTTGTTTGTTCGTTGGGTGGACTCCCTCTGAGTCTTCGCTTCCTTGCAGGAGATGCTGGAGTCCTAATCTGAAGTAGCTTCTTCTACACCTTTATGTTGTGGAATGTAGAGAAATGGTCAACTCCCTCTGAATATCTGCATCCTTGCAGAAACTACTGGAGAGAGCTCCTTTGCTTTCTTGCAGGAACAACTGGAGTGTGCTCCCTCTTGATCTTTGCTTCTTGGATTACCTGTTCTTGAACTCATATTCATCCTTGGTCCTTATGCATTCTTATGATTGTGTTATCCTTGTGATCTCATATAAAATCATACATTCATTAGTATACTATTAAAACACAATAATCTTAAGCATGTATAGTCATGATCATTTCAACCAGAAATAATAAGCATTAGCATCCAAGGTTTATGTAGTATTCTTATGGTTAGTCAAATCATAAGAAACATAACATGTCTAAACCTGTAATTACTCAAATCTATGACTCTTCAGGTTAGTTGAATCATCAATCAATATAAGAGATATAATATGCATAAAACCTGTGATTATTCAAACCTATACCTTCATGATTCGTCTGGTTAGTCATATCATCAATTATGGTAAGAAATATAATATGCATACAACCATGATTATTCAAACCTATGAATTCATGAATAATCATTATCAACAACAGTATAAGATCCTAACACAAGGTAGGATTCTAGCTTGATATAGGAAAAACATACCTGGATTAGCATGCTAGCTATTTATGTCTAACATACTCACATGATGTCTTCTTGTTCTTCTTCAATGACTTGTGCTAGTAACCTGTATATCTCATAGGTTAACCATTACAAAACCAAGTTATACATACCTCGTAAATGGATCTTCTATGAGATCCATGACAATGGATGAATCTTTGTCCTCATGTTATCATGATCATATGTTCTTGGACCAGAACATGATTTGTTTTTCTTGGTGTACCTTTCATGTTAGCAGACAACATAAACCTCATACAACACCATAATGCATTAGTATAATCATAAGTGTCAACACCCTAACCAATGAATATCTTCTATCATGCATTCATAATTTTGTTAAGGTGATATGACAAATCTAAAATCAAGATTGTACTAACCGTAATAACATGAAGACAAACATACCATAAACTTAATCATGAACAAATCTCAAAACATACCTCGATGAGTCATACCTGTCGAGATCGCTTGTAATCTCCTTATGTAAAGCCTTAGCCTCATCTCCCTCTGAAACAGGAACTCCTTCACTTATGCAGGTGACCAATCCATCTTCTTCTAGGATTAACCCTATCCACTTGATTTGCAAGAACTGGACCTGGAGATGGATATGGGTTTGTTAGAGAAACCCCAAAAATTCAAACTTTGAATTTCAGACTTCCGAAAGGATAGAAATATGCGCCTTGATGAGCTGATCAAACTGGTATATTCAGAATTTGAAAACTGCAAAGTTTCACTCCTCAATTTTGCCTTTGAAACTTCCAAATTCACTGGACGTGACCCTGAACTGGGGTTTGATGAAGCCCACTCTTCTTCCCAATCAAAAGGTTTGATCCAAATCTCTAAGCTTCTATTTTTCTGAGGAGCTTCCAGCCGTGGTCACAAATTTCAAAAATTCCCATTTTTACAGAAGCCCTAATTTTCCACTTTTCTGATCAAAGTCCCGAACTAGGGTTTTATCAAGCCCGGCCTTCTGCCCAACCAAAAATTCTGATCTTGGTCTCTAAATTTCTATTTTGATGAGTAGCATCCAGCCGTGGTCTCCGATTACAAAAATTCGAACTTTCTCCAAAGCCCTAAATTCTGCAAGCCATGAATGAAGGTACTCAAAAATAATTCTGTTTTGATAGAAATATGTACCTGATTGTTTCTGGTGTAACTACAAACTTTTCTATCCACAGGGTCTGAAAAAGTTTCCTGAGATAGCCTTACCTATTGGCTTTCCATCCCAACAGGTCTGACCTCAATTGGATTCTCTGAGAGAGAGTTATGCCAAGTGTTGCAACGTGACCTGTTTTGGGATAATACAGAAGAGCGAACTTGTACGGAGTGCCATGTGTCACTGTTTCAACTTCGGCCTTTGAAAACATTTTCTGAGATAGCTCGGCCTGTTATCTTTCCATCTTGACAGGTCTGACCTCAATTGGACTCTCTGAGAGAGAGTTATTCCAAGTGTCACAACGTGACCTGTTTATGGGATAATACAGGAGAGCGAACTTGTACGGCATGCCACGTGTCACTGATTCAACTTCGGCCTCTAAAAAAGTTTTTTGAGATAGTACAGTCTTTGTACTACCTTTCACTTTTTACGAAATTTCATTTGGAGCTTCCTATCCCAAGTTATGACCTTTTTCCCAAGGTCACCTAATTTTGACTCAGATCTGGAAGAGGCAGAAACTCTATATTGTACAAATCATAAATCACAAAGTACAACGAATTAGAGGTTGTCCTTTGGAAACAAGATACATGGGGATCTTAGCTTCGGCCTGTAACAATTTCAGATCCGAAAACTTCGCCAAAACGGATTTATAGCGAAAATTATACGATGACTGGTTTTTGCTATATCAAGCCCTAGCATCGTAAGTGCAACAAGTGTCATACATGCCATATCATGCCTTCTTTCAGGCTAGCTCTGATACCATGTTAAATTTTCAGAATTTACTTCAATCTGATCTAGGATCTTAACTGAGAGAACAACATGTACAGCATATCTACAACATATCAATCATGGAGACAATAATGCAAGCACACAAGAGACACAAAGATTTACTTGGGGAAAACCATAAAGGTGAAAAACCCCAATAAATTCCTCAGAGATAGATAGAGCAATGATACAACCAACCATAAGAGATAGACACAACCTAGCAGCAGATCCTCCTCCTCCATAAGTGCGCCACTCCTCCTTGAGTGCATGAGTGAGAAGTGAGTGAGTAAATAGAGTGCCTCCCGCACTCTATTTATACTTGACTTGACTTGCCTTTTTACCTAACTCATGTAGGCTCGAACTTAACCACATAACATAATGCTGACTGGGTCGACCCCCAATAGGGTGGTCTAATAACCCTTCGACCCACATGGCCGACCGCCAATAGGGTGGTCTAATAACCCTTTGACCCACATGACTTATACAGGGCCGACCCCAACAAGGTGGTCTAATAACCCATCAAGTATAAGTTACGACACTTACAATATAAATAATGACACTTCCGTATAGAGGAATAATAACATCTCTATAGGAATACAATATACATATATGTGAAATACATTCCGAAGTTACATATACATCAACATTAAGAAGAATGTTTATAGTCATTATTAAATACAATTTGCAAAAGGGTGAAAGAAAGAAATAAATAACACTAAATGATTAAAAATATCAAGTCAAGGACATAGGTATGCCTAGAAATATTTTTTTAGTAAAAATTAGAGCTTGACAATCATCAATAAAAATAGTCATGATTGGTTCTAGGAACCTGAGGACAAGAGGTTTTAGGGACTCTATGCTGCTCATAATGTTCTAGGATCAACTAGGTGAAACAAAATCAATATTAATATTTTCATGCTTAGATTGTCTTGAGGTAACATGCATTCATGAAGATTGGTGAAAATTACCATATGCATTGCCACCTCACCTTAAAACTAACCACAACAGTTTCCCTCTCTCTGCAACAATAATGGAGGATTCTCCTAGCATGTCCATGCCATGGGCATGTGGATCCCTCCACCCCCCAAGGGCACTAGCACACTTTAGTGTAAATAATAGAGTGTTTGGCAAAATCCATGACAAAATCCATTGGTGAGTTGGTTGGTGTAGTTATTGTTAGAACGTTGGTTTGGCGGAGATCCAGGGTTCAAAACTCGTGGACTCCCATTTTGATTGGTTTGTTGTAATAATATATAAATATATATAGTTTTTTATAATACTGAACCTATATATAATATGGTTGGAAAGTGGTTATGACATATATGTAATATGGTTATCCAACAAGTGTAACATTGTAATATATAATATGGTTGTTGGGAAGGAGACCCGAGATCAAACTTGTGGGTTCCCCCCCATTTTTTTGGTCAACTTCATTGTTTTTTAATTCAAATACAATATAACTCAACTCTATTACAACAGAACATTGGTGGCATAATGGTAATGCATTGGAAATGGTTAGAGAAGGTCAAGGTTTGATCCTAGTAGGAGCCAAACATTTGGAATATTGAATAATAAAGTGGCCAATTGAGGACTACCACATGGTAGCCTTGGATTGGCCCACATTAATGCCACATCAACACCTTAAATTCGATGTGTCAGAGTATGATTTTTCCATGTCATGCCAAGTCATCTTCCCAGTCAACAATCCATATTCCACGTGGTTCCACATGGGGGTTCCATGTAGGCATCGTACAGGCCACATGGAAGTTTTTGGCCATTCTACATACTAAAAATTATTGCCTTGCTGAAACTTTAGAAGCTAATAAATTCCTCATCCGAAGTCTAATTGAGTTGAAACAAGCATTGTTGGAATAATCTTGGTGAGCACTTTGCAATGGTACCATATTTATTGAGATGTGAGGACTTCGAATTTTAGGCCTTTAGGTATCCTCCTGGATCATTCCTCCCCATTGAGATGCTTTTGGGCCTCCAAAATCCTTATCAGTGAACATATAGGTGAGGGAAATTCTCCGTAACTTTTCCCTTATCAATCCATGGTGATTTACTTGTATGTGTGCCTTTAAGACTCACTCAAAGATATTCAACATCACACCTACGTGAAGTCCTTTTTTGTCTATCCAAGATGGCATCTTCATTCAATTCGTCCAAGTAATCAAGAGAAAAGCCATCCACTGCTAGTACTGAAACACTCTGCCTTTGATCCATGCTCAATGGAGGATCATAAAGTTTCAGGTTCTCCACATTCACAACTGAGTATATTTACATATAATATGATAGATCTAGTCGAAAAGAAGTTGTTCCAATATTCTCTGATATCTGAAGGGTCCATATGTGATGGGGTTGAGATTTTTTCCTAAACCCTTCAACCCATATTTGCTTATGTGAAGCCATACTTGATCTCCAACTTGGAAATGATGATAAAATATGTGCTTGTCATGGTGGGATTTGTATTGTGCTTGAAACTTTTTCAACTGTTCTTGCACTTCCTAGTGTACATGTTGAATTCTCTAAATGAACTTGTGGTATTTTTATTCATCTCTTGATTCACTTGAGTCGACATCTTTCCCATATTTCAAGTCCAAACGATTCTTAGGTAGATACCCAAAACATGTCTCAAATGGTGAACTCTGAGTGGAAGAGTTGAAGCCTCACTTGTAGGCATATTGAACATACTATATCTAATCATCCCACAACTTAGGATGTTTGTTGCACTAACCCTAGAGAAACTGAACCACTATTATGTTGGACACCTCTATCTGTATGTTCGTCTATGGATGGAAAGTGGTACTCCTCTTAATATTGGTGTCCATAATTCTCCACAAGCTTGTCCAAAACTCTCCAAGGAATCTAGAATCCCGATCCGAGATAATGGATGTGGGAAGTCCAAAGTGGACCCATACATGGTGAAAGAAAAGAGGAGCCATTTTCTCAATAGTGATATGCTTTTGACATGGAATCAAGATACATGTAATCCTATCCACTACATGACCCCTTTTTCGGCATAGGTAAACCCCCTACAAAATCCATGGAGAAACTCTCCCAAGGATGAGAAGGAATAGGAAGTGGTGAGTATAGCCCTAGGTTTCCATTAGTGGGATTAAAATGCAAAACACACACCCCTTTACATTTATGGTTACAATCATTTGCATAAGTACTACAATCTTCCCAAAATTCCCTAATAAAAGAGAAATGTAAACTTCTCTAATGACATGTACTTTTTAAATGGCGGGAATACAAAGTTTACCCAAATGGTAGAGAAACTTGCACTTCAAACCAAATCCCTTCACCTACAAACCATGGATTATCCTCTCACATACATATTTGAATGCTTCATCAAGAGCATACTGTTCAACATAACTGACATGAGCTAAGGAATCATTATTCAAAACAATAGATGCATAAATAGGAGGTCAGAAAAGCATATATGCTCTCATGGAATATCCACTGGCATTGGTCTCAATCTTGAATGGTTGTTGCATGGTAGGTAGACATAGCATTGGTGTAGTGCTGATATTTTTTATCGAAGTGTTGAAGGATACTTGTTTTTTTTATTCCAACTAAAAGACATGTTTCATCTCAAGCATTTCATTCTTATGAGAAGGATCCAAAATATCAGAAGCATTAGACTCATTAGGCTATTTTTCTTTCACAATATTAAGCGCAATGTTCCTATGAGTATTTGCAATTTTTTTACTTGACTTGCACTAATAAGTGATAAGTTAGCTTCCATGCTATGAGCTCTAACAATATATTCCACTCCAGCCTTTGTGAGCTAGTACTTGTTCTCTTTTCAGAAGAAGATATCCTTTTTGTCATAAAGATAAGGACTCCCAAGCAAAATACTACAAATATCCAAAGGGAACACATCCAAATCAAATTCATCTAGCAACTTAGAAGAAATATAAATCCCCAATCTAGACTATTAGATAACCTGAATTTTTTCATTGTCATGCACCCAACCTAGAGGGCAATGTTTTTGGTGAGGTCTTGTGGTTAGTCCCAATTTCTTCACAATCTCTTCAAATATCAAGTTAGCTTATGAGCCCATATCAAATAGAGTTCCCACCTTTGTGTGCTTTTTCACTACTCTTATGTGGAATAATTCACTTCTTCGTTTATCATTTTCAAGAGGGAATTGTATAACTTGAACTAGCATGAGATGAAACTTTACCTTGTAATCCAACTACAGTGATCATCTCTTCAACACCTGAATCAAGAACCAAGCCCTGCTACACAGTAGAAAAAAATTTCTTCTTTCCCTTTTACCAAACTTCTTTGGTCTTAACTCTGGATGTAACTTCCAACATTGCTCATCATCATGCCCATATTCCTCACAATGAGTGTATTAATGGAGCTTTTACTTCTCTTTCTTTGATGTAGTTTCCCTATTGTATTTTCCCGTTTCCTTGAACTTGTTGTTTTGGAAATTGGAATACTTCTTTGGATGATATTCTTACACAATATTTCCCCTGCTTTCAAGGTGTGTTGCTTGTACACTCACTTCCAAATTAGTAGGATTCAAACAACAATGTGTGACAAAGGAAACTATGAAGTGCACCAATATATTTCATCCAATTCTCGGAAGAGTCTAAAGGAATATTCAATTCAAATGCCTTTTTCCTAAACTCTTCTGTGAAACTATGAACACTCTGATCTTTTCCTTGTCGAAAATTTTTCCATTCCATCGTAGCTTTTTCAACATGACCCAATGGATAAAATTGCTTTCTTAATGTAGAAGTAAGATTAGACAATGAAGAAAGGAGTTTAACAATATTCCTGCTACCTTTCTGAAGTTTGCTTTCCCACCATACAAGGGTTGTGCATGCCAACCGAAGAGAAGCGAACTGAATCTTCACCTCTTATTATTTGATCTGCTGGACACGATAGCAAAATTTGATATATCTAATCCAATTGTTTAGCTTATCTACATAAGATTCTCCATTAAACATGGGAAAATCAAATTTTAAATCTAGTTTCAATAATGAATTTTTACAAGCATATTCTGATGAAAACTAGAATGATGAGAAGATGAGGAAGAAGAAGAGCTTTAACTTGAAGGTGGAAATGGATGTTTAGGAGGGTCTACTCCATGTCCATGGTTCACTAAAGCATCGTATTCTACTTTTGTTTCCTTCTTCTTTTCCTTATTTTCCAATCTCTCTTGATAATATGAAAAAAATTGTTCCACCCTATCTTCCATCTAGTATAAATCCTCATGGAAATCCTTTGCATTCTCGTTATTAGAGTCCTCATCTGCCATTTTCTTTCTTCGAGTTGCGCATCCAATCTCTGGGATGAAAGGATCAATTTTTCCTTCACCTACTTTTATCTTGGCCATAGTAAGTATCCACACTCACAATTCAATTCAAAGAACACCGCTTTGATACCAACATGATCTAGGATCTTTCATTCAATGACTATCATGAATTGCATAAAAAGTGCATGAACAAATTTTGTTTCCAACATAAATGAAGAAGCATACAGATGAAGATGAAAAAAATATGTGATAACTGAGTTCGTCCAAAGATGGACTGTGTCTCCAGACCCACTTCTCAATGGAGACACCTTTATATTTTCTCAGCAAAATACATGGAAATATATTAATGCTAGCGATGAAGAAAATTCGTTGCTCATATCTAGGTTCTGAGTGCATTGGTGACTCTATCTCAAAAAATTGGAGAAAAATGACTATATACATTGCCACCTTCACCTCAAAAAAAGGCACAATGGTCTCCCTCTCTCTGCAACAATAATGCAGGATTATCCGAGCATTTCCATGCCACGGGCATGTGGATTCCCCCCCAAGGGTGCTAGTAGACTTCAATTTAAATAATAGGGTGTTGGGTAGAATCCCCCACAAAATATGTTGGCAAGTTGGATGGTGGCATTATTGTTAGAATATTGGTTTGGTGGAGATACAGGGTTCAAAACCCATGGACCCCTATTTTGGTTGGTTTGTTGTAACAATATATATATATATATATATATATATATATATATATATATATATATATATATGCTCAACCTATATATAATAAGGTTGGAGGGTGGTATAACATATATGTAATATGATTGGTCGACATTTATAACATTGAAATATATAATATGGTTGTTGGATGGGAGACCTGGGTTCAAACCCATTGGTTCACGCCTAATTTTTTGTCAACTGTGTCATTTTTTGAACTAAAATGGAATATAACACAATTCTATTACAACGGAACTTTGGTGGCGTAATGGTAATCCGTTAGAATTGGTTAGAGGAGGTCATGGTTTATCCCCATGGGTGCCAAAATTTTGGAATATTGGACCATAAAATTTCCAACCGAGTACTTCCACCTGGTGGCCCCAGATTGGCCCACATCGATGCCACATCAACACCTTAGATGCCACATGTCATAGTATGAGTTGTCCACGTCATTCCAAGTCATATTCCCATCAAAAAATACATATTCCATGTGGTTCCATGTGGGGTGCTATGTAGGTGTCATACATGACACATAGAACCCTTTCAGTGGTGCCACATGGCATGTTTTTTTCCATTCTACACACTAAAAATTGTTATCTTGCCAAAAATTCATAAGCTAATAACTTCCTCATCCGGAGTCCAATCGAGGTGAAACAAGCATTGTTGGAATCATCTCGGAAATCTATTTGTGCTGATACTTTAATTTTTGAGATTTGAAGACTTTGAATTTTAGGCCTTTCTAGATCCTCCTGCATCAACTTCAAAAGTCATTGTCTAATTCTTTAAATTGATTATTCCATAATTTTCATAAGCCCACTCGATCCATAGTAGTGTTGGGTAAGGTTTCTTTTTACTTTTATGTTTTTTATTAGTATTGGTTATTGCTCACCGTGTTGTGTATTTTATTTTCAGATGTTATTGGATACACCTATGCTTGTGGGGTATGCGGATGGAGTTTTTCGTCACACTCAAAACTTAGCTTCCATAGCTTAGGTAATCTATGATCCTGTAGGCCAGCTTGTTAGCTCTGGTGGAGTGTCTCTAGGATTGGATACTAAGAACATTGTTGAATATACTGTCTAATCAAGTTACTATTTTGGGAAATTTCACGTGATATCCAATGGTTAACTATCCACCTAGATTCACAACCGAATGGTGTTTACTCTATTTTTCATTCTACGTCACTTTCGAAGTTTATGAGGGTGCATACTATTGAATGCCATTTTGAATTTATCACATATGTTCACATGCCAAGAATATTTAATTTCATTTCTGATACAATAGCTAACTATGTATTAGATCAACATTTAACACATAATTCAAAGCAAACACGTTAAAATCACAAGAGCATGTACACACTATAAATAGGGTTGATAAAAATAGTCTTTCATTAATATAAAAATAATTTCATCAAGTATAGAAAAGTGTGATTCATAGTACAAAATAGGGCCCTCGTACCTTAATGGTGCATATACATTAGATAAGTACAAAATATCCATCATGGACTAAAAGTACAAAAAAGAGAGAAGACTGGAATCAGTCTTGTGCTCATGCTACCTCCCTGTAACATAGGACACATGTGGCCACTTTATTGACTATCTTGATCCATCAGGTAGGCACCCCTAATACCTAATGTTGCATAGCCTTCGTAAGGCGCTCAATCTAGGTGGCAGGAATGCCATGTGTAAGGCCCTAGAGGTCCTAAATGTGCATATAAGGCAGGTAATATCCATAATGCACGATTTGCATCAATCCTACCATTATTTTCACACGTAAGGATCACCAAACATGTAATTGGATAATATTTATATGTACCCTAGTTAGAACCCTATTGTATTCTAACGCACAAGAATTTTTTTTTGTTAGGATCCAAAGTTCCTACTTAGCCCCACCATGTCATCGAGATGAAGCCTCATGAGCCTCTCTCACTATTATTCTATCCATTACCCAGGGGACTCTCAAACGTTTTTCATTTTGTGTTATTGCATTTGCATATTCTTGCTTTCACTTTTGAGTCTAATGCCCAATTCATTTTTCCATTAGCCACTTACTTCCAATGCATTCTTGTAATACCACTCTCCTTTTCTACTAATTGAATTCACATCTAACTACCCTAACAAGAGAATACATTATTCAAGAGCATCAACGTCCTCCACATCCCTTTTTTGCATTTTTTTTTGCATAGGTATGTTCCATGCCCTTGGAATGTAGTTGCACACCATGTGATGCTCATCTTCCCCAATTTACTATGTCATTCTTTTATTCTTGTTTAGGATTTATAATATGAAAAAGACACTAAAAATCAAATATTATAAAAAAAAAGATAAGGTGGAAAGACCTTAAATGTCTATGATTTCATGGAAGCAATTCAAGTCATCCTTGAACATAGCACCAATATTGAGTCTCTCAGCAAGTTGACTTCTAGTTTTGAAACTTAGGATTTAAGCCTTGATCTTAGTGTTACTCCTCCGGTTGGTTACTCTTCCAATCATATGGACAATTTTTCAATGCCTCCTACATTGCAGATTTGTATCATTTGTCCCTTTATGTCAAAAAGATACCCAAGTCACTAATGTGTTGTGCTCACTATTCAAGCATATATCCTATGTTTCCCATTCTACAATTGACTTGACCTCATTTTTCACCCATTCCCTAGTGTCATCCTATTCTCATCATGTATCATTGAAATCAATGTTTGGACTCATGATTGTGTGGAAGGTCCCCATTGAATTATCATAGGTGGGGTGTGTCTCACTAACGATGACTCATATACTATGAGGAATTAACCTAGATTCATAGAAACCTATCCTTATTTACATAATTATCAGGTAACCTTGCACTCAGTGGATGGCAGTCCATCATTGGTTGTCGATTGAGTGGTTTCACAAGATGTTCGACGTCAAGAAATTTATTAATATTTTGGGATTTATGTTGTGCCTTGGATTCCATTTTCATCATTGGTGGAAGTCCTCACCCTTAACAATGGATTTAATTATTGGTTGTTTCTCAGGGGTCTCTTCTATGCACTATTTACATTTGGTGCATGCAGGAGATGTACTCAATGGTCTGTTCTACAAAAATTTGCCCCAGTCCCTTCCCAATTCAAATAAGTCCTTGATATTCCTTCATGTTGGATGATGTGGGATGCCTTAATTGTTCCCTTATAATGGGTTTGTTCCCATCGAATTCAACTCATCATGCTCTAAGAATGGGATCTCGATTATCGGTAGTACCTTAGGGCTTGTTTTCATTAGCTGCAGGTTCCCTCTCTATTGAGTAGTGGGAATGCATCAATGTCTCCTACTCGATATATTCCACAATTGTTCAAATCCAAGGCATATATTCAAACTTGTTAGAATGTACTAGGTACCTTGGTGACCATCATCATCATCTATGGGTTTTGCATTTGTTAACATTATACATCAATGACTAGTAATCAAACATTTTCCTCCATGGTGCATGTAGGAGATGTACACAGTGGACCATTTTGCAAAACTTTGTTCCAAACCCTTCCCAATTCAAATCAGTCCTTGATATTTCTTTGTTTTGGATGATGGGGGATGCCTTAATTCCTCCATTCCAATGGGTCTCTTCCCATCGAATTCAACTCGTCATGCTCTAAGAACGAGATCTAGAGTCTTGGTAGTACCTCAAGACTTCTTGTCATTAGTTGTAGTTTCCCTCTCTATTGAGTATTGGGAATACATCAATGCATCCTACTCGATAGATTCTACAAGTGTCCGAATCCAAGACATCTATTCGCACATGTTAGAATGTACTAGGTTCCTTGCTGCCAATCATCATCATTGATGGGTTACAGTTTTGGTAACGTTATACATCAATGATCAGTAATCAAACATTGTCCTCCATGTTTAAATTTATATCATACATTCACATGGGCAGGATTTGTACCTCTCAGTGGTTTGGATGGAGTACCTTGGGCCAATAGTATCATCCTTACATTTTGTTATTTTCCAATTTGTGCAATACTGTGCTATACCTGACATGAAATCTGTACCATTTGGAGAACAATTACTACACTCATTTACATATTTCTCTCCTGATGCATGTTGAGACATAGATCCATTGTTTACCTATTTGTGGATATCATTTATAGATTGACATAGATCCACTTTGTATCTATTCGTGGGTATGATCTCTTGATTGGCATGATCCACTATGTATCATCCTCGTGTCCATGATCCACCTTTATATTTCACATGGATCCACTATGTATTATTTCATGGCCATGAACACTACATCATTTATATATGTCATGGATCCTCAGCGTATACAATTTGGAAACCATGTTCTATCATTTTGAGCATGGATATGTCCATCTCAGGGAAAATAATGTCTGACACTTATCTCTTTGTTGAAGGTACTTTGTTGGAGCTAAGACTCTCATAATATTGGTCTTGTCTACTCTGCATCCCATTCCACCACATATTATAATGTATTTCGGTCATGATGTCCCCAAGAATACTTAATTCCATTTCTGATTCATTACCTAACTATGTGTTAGATATACATTTGACACATAATTGAAAGAAAACACATTAAAAGCAAAAGAGAATGTACACATCGTAAATATGGATGATAAAACGAGTCTTTCATTAATATAAAAGTAGTTTAATAAGTACTATGTATAATTTATAGTACAAAATAGGTCCCCTAGCCCTTAATGGTGCATATACATTAGAAAACTAGAAAATTTCCACCATGGACTAAAAGTACCAAAAATAGAGAATATCGGAATAAGTCATGTGCTCCTGCTTCCTCCCTATAGAATAGGACACGTGTGGCCACCTTCCTGAATAACTTGATCCATCGGGTAGGCACCCCTACCACATGTTTTTGCATAGCCTCATAGGCACTCAATCCAGGTGGTAGGAATGCCATGTATAAGGCCATGGAGATACTAAACTGGCATGTAGGGTAGATGATATCCATAATGGAAGATTTTCATCAACTCTACCATTATTTTCATGCCTTAGGATCACAACACATGGAATTGCAACAATAGCCATATCTCCTTCAAAAAGTTGTAATTTTCATGTTAGAGCTTACCAACTGATCGGTACCTTAGTTAGAACCCTGTTCTATTCTAGATCCCATGCCAAATATTTTTATAGGCTTGATATTTCCTAATTATCCCTTCCATGTCATCAACATGAAGCCTTATGAACCTCTCTCTCTCTCTCTTATTATGGCCATTACCCAAGGGACTCCCAATTTTTTTTCATTTTGTGTTATTGCATTTGCATACTATTGTTTGCGTTTTTTAGTCTAATGCATGTTGCATTTTTCCATTAGTCACTTACTGCTAATTTATTCTTGTAATAACACTTTGCTTTTCAACTGATTGCAGTCACATCTTGCTACCCTAACCGGAGAATACATCCTTCAAGGGCATCCACATCCTAAACATCTCTTTTTTACTTTTTTTTTGCATAGGTATTTTCCATGCACTTGGAATGTAGCTACATTCTATGCAATGCTCATCTTCCCTATTGTGCTATAGCATTATTTTATTCCTTTTCGAGATTTATAATATGAAAAAGACTCTAAAAATCAAATATTATAAAAGTAAAGAGGGGGGAATGACCTCTAATGTATGTTGTTTCATGGAAGCAAGTCAAGTCATCCTTGCACATGGCACCAGTATTGAGTCTGTAAGCAAGTTGGGTTCTAGTTTTCATCCTTAGGAGGTAAGCCATGATATTAGAGTTACTTATCCAATTGGTTACACTTCCAATCATACGAAGAATTTTTCAATGTCTCCTACATTATGAAATTGTATCGTTTGTCCCTTTGTGTCAAAAAGCTGCCCAAATCACTACCGTGTCGAGCTCAATGTTCAAGAATATAGCTTGTGTTGACAATTCTACAATTTCCTTGACCTAATGTGTCAACCATTCCCAAGAGTTAGCTTGTTCTCATCATGTATCATTGAAATCAGTGTTTAGACTCATGCTGGTGTGGAAGGTCCCCATTGGCTTCTCATAGGTGGGTTGTGTCTCATCAACAATGACTCATCTTCTATGGGGCATTAAATTAGAGTCATAACACCCTAGCCTTGTTTACACCATTTCCAGGTAACCTTACACTCAACATATAATAATCAACCATTGGTCCTTGATTGAGTGGTTTCCCATGATGTTTGATGTCAAGAAATCTATTCACATTTTGGGATTCATGTTGTAACTTGGATTCCATTTTCAACATTGGTGGAATTTATCACCCCTGTCAATGGCTTTCATTATCATTTATTCCTCAAGTATCTCTTCCATGTGTTGTTTACATCTGGTGCATGCAAGAGACATACTCGGTGGTCCATTCTACAAAAATTTGTCTAGGTCCCTCCCAAGTCAAATCAGTCCCTAGTATTCCTTTGTGTTAAATGATGGGGGATTCCTTAATGCTTTCCTTACAGTGGGTCTCTTCCCATCAAATTAAACTCATCATTATATGGGAATGGGATCTAAAGTCTCAGTAGTACCTTGGGGATTGTAGTAATTAGTGGCACTTTCCCTTGCTATTGAGTAGAATGAATACATCAATGTATCCTACTGCTACGAACATAATAATAGATTAATAATAAACATAATTAATTGTACTTAAAGAGAGTGGAAATGCTACGAATATAAATAGCATATAAAATAAATAATAATTGTTAATCATTAAGTAGTTCATTATTAATGTGAAGGGACGTAACCCTTCACTATGAGTGTTGAAGCCATATATAAGGCGAGCTATGTTGTAATATTAAATCATCTTCTTATCTATTCAAATATCAATATATATTTGCCTATTAATGGCTTATCTAATATTCCAGGTTTTATGGTAATATTTATTGTGTGAACGAATAAATATTCGCTTCATTTAGTATCAGAGTGTTAGGAACCCGTGTCAACCCTTCTCTTTACTATGTTAGTATATTGTTATTGGATTCATATGCTTTGTAAGTTGTCCCATAGTATTTGTTGATCCATAGTTTATATTAGCCCATAGTATTGATCCATAGTATTGGACGCATATGCTTTGTAAGTCGTCCCGTAGTATTTGTTGATCCATAGTTTATATTAGCCCATAGTATTGACCCATAGTATTTGACACATATGCTTTGTAAGTCGTCCTGTAGTATTATATGTCCCATTGTTTTGATTCATAGTATTGGGAATAGACTTAGTATATAAGTGTGTGTTGAGGTCATGGAAGGACGGTGAAGTTAATTGTATTGAGCTTGCTCAAAGGAGGTTTCCCCCTTGAAGTGGCCTGTGATCAATATAAAAGTGATTCTAAGTTCTGTTATTTATGATATCTCGTGTATTTGCATTAATTAATTATTGCAGGTTCATCACATCTGGTATCAGAGCACTTTCTTGGGCTCGTTGGGTGGAATTTCTGCCAATTTTTTTTTTTTCGCATCTGTTGCAAGTTCGGATCTGGGGATAACCCCTATCCGCTTAACTGTGGGAATTACTTTGGCATAAGCCCCAAAACTCATTGTGAGGAGTACTACATGAACCCCAAAGCAGTTGGCCCATTGAGAGGACCTACCAGTGAAAAGGGCAATGACCCCTACCTGATTGACTAGTTCCCACCCGTGAGGTAAACCAAGAGCTGTCGTTTGTGGCAAAGCGGTTATCAGTTTTACCTGAGCCGTGGAGTGAGGGGTACTGCCCCAATATGCAAGCTGTCAGATAGCATTGGTGGCCAAGTGAATCTCCTAAACCGATAGGAAGTCGCACATACCTGGGGTCCATATCTATTTTCAGCTGAACTGTTGTCGATCACTTCTGCTCCAAATCTAGCCGTTTCAGATCTATTCTGAAAGTCGTTCCAGATCCAGTCGGCGTTTCAGATCTAGCCGTTTTCGATCATTTCCGCACTGTTGCAGATCCATCTGTTGCGGATCCCTTCCGCGCCGCTATTGCCGATCCATTTCTGGGAAAAAAAAAAAAAAATTGTTTTTCGGCCATATCTCCCTTGTTTCAACTCTGTTTTCCCTGAAACTTCACTGACATCCCTGCAATCCCATTCTTCATTTTTCATTCCTGAAGACCCTATCCCAAATTCCACTTCCCAAGACCATAAATCTCACATTTGTCTATTTTTAGGGTTTGCCATAACTCCAATTTTCACCCAAACGCCATCAAATTTTGCCACCATGTTCCTTTCCTAATTCTGCTTCTTTGTCCCTCTCTACCAAATTTTCTCATCCTTTCACCCCGCTTCTAAAATCCCCATTTTTTGCTTCCCTGTCCACTAGAAAGTGTCCAAAACCTAGTCAAACCCCAATTACCCATCCTAGTTTTTCCCAAATCCAAATCTTCCTTTACTAAATAAGCTTTTGTTTGTGTTTTTCTATCCATTCCCCCCCCCCCAAAAAAAAAAAACCATGGAGGAAGCACTTGCAGCCATCCAAACCAAACTCCAAGATCTGGATGAAAAATTTCTTAGCGTCCATCTTCGGCATTTGGCCATGAACAATAACCGACAGCCAGAATCTTTTGCAGCCACCGGGTTCTCTTCTTCCAGCAATTTTCGCAGGCCGAAGCTTGATTTTCCTTGCTTCAATGGTATTGATCCGACTGGATGGATATACCGAGCAGAACAATATTTCAGCCTGCATAATACTTTTGATGTCCAGAAAGTTCCACTTGCATCCTTTCATTTGGAACAAGAATCCCTTCAATGGTACCGTTGGTACATCAAAGCTCATCCCGAGCTAAAATGGACAGATTTTTGCCAACTCCTTTTGCCACTATTTGGTCCTAGTGCTTTTGATGACTTCACAAGAGCACTCACTAAACTTCACCAAATTGGCACAGTGAGAGAGTATCAGACAGAATTTGAGAAACTGGCCAATCACACATAAGGATTGTCTGATGAATTCTACAGGAGTTGTTTTATCAGTGGTCTCAAGGATGAAATCTGCTCAGAGCTCAAAATGTTCTGTCCCAACACAATGATGAAAGTCCTAGGGTTGGCTAAGTTGGAAAAGGACAAGATCGCAGCTCAACAACGCTCCAAACCCACCTTTGTTCCCTTCAGAAATATGGGTTCCCAATGACCTCCCATCACGCCTTCCTTGCAACCAACTCCTATCAAGCATTTGTCTGAAACAGAGATGCAGGCACGCCGAAAAAAAGGGCTTTGTTATAATTGTGATGAGAAATTCACTAGGGGACATAGATGTGTTCAACAAAAGCTCTATCTCTTGGATGTGGATTATCCGCCTGCCTTAGAACTTGATGAAGAAGCTCCAGATACAGTAGATGATCAAGTCAACATTCAACACTCGCCTGTTGACACCCCATCTCTGGACGACCCACCCGAGCTCTCTCTCCATGCTGTAACTGGCGTCACCACCCCACACACAATGCGAGTCAGGGGACACTTCAAGAAGCTCCCTCTTCCCATACTCATTGATTCTGGAAGCACTCATAACTTCATTAACCCTCGAATTTCCAAACAGGCTAATTGTTTTGTCGATCCTTGCTCCCACTTTGAAGTCATGGTTTCCAATGGGGGAACCTTACCTTGCAAGGGGAAGTGTCATAATGTGCGTATCTCTATGGAATATTATAACTTGCGCTCTGACATGTTTTCCTTGTCCTTAGGTGGATGTGATGTGGTTTTGGGCGTTCAATGGTTACGCACACTTGGCCCCATCTTATGGGATTTTTTGGACCTTTGGATGTAGTTTCCAGTAAATGGGGCACAACACAAATTAATGGGCTTACAACCAAGGTCTCTCTGCATCATCAGTTCACATCGCCTGGAAAAAATCCTTAAGAAGAATTCACATGGTATCATAGCTTAACTCCATTCCCTTCAGATGCAACCATCAACAGTCTCCACTACTTCCTTGGATAGATATGTAGGTGTCTTTGCTGAACCAATGAGATTTCCGCCTTCAAGAGACCTTTCTGGTAAGAATTTAGTCACATCTACCTCTCAGTAGGAACTGATGGCTATTTTGCATGCAGTATAGAAGTGGCAGCCATACCTATTAGGGAATTATTTCTACATCAATATTGATCTCCAGAGTCTGGAAATTTTTTTGGAATAATGGGTCTCCTCCCTAACACACCTGAAATGGGTTATCCAACTCATGGGTTATCCCTATGCGATCACTTACAAGAAGGGTAAGGACAATATGGTGGCAAATGCTCCTTCTCGCACAATTGATGACCCAGTTTCTCTTACAGCTCTTTCTTTGCTTGTTCCAAATTGGTTGCAATATGTTCAACAGGGCTATCTCTTCTATGAACTCCATGCTTCTTCATCAGCAGGGCACTCTAGGTTCTTCAAAATGTATGACCGGGAACAATGTAACTTCTTTTGGCAGGGACTAAAAATGACAATTCAACAGATGGTGGATGACTGTGATACTTTCCAGGTCAACAAGGGTGAAACGACACTCCTTTCGGGATTCCTCAAACCCTTGCCCATCCCTACATAGCTTTGGCCAACTATTTCTATGGATCTCCTAGCAGTGCTCTGGTGGTACAATACCACATCTCAAAGGACACCATATGAAGCAGTCTATTGACAGACACCGCCAGTTCTTCTTCCATACACCCTTAGCAGCTCCCCAGTTCAATAAATTGACTCGGTTCTTCGAAACCGCAATCAGATTCTTCTCATTCTGCAGGACAATCTTCACATGGCCAGAATTTTCCTGAAACAAGAAGTCGATCAACACCGTTCTGAGTGCATTTTCTGCGCAGCTGATGGGGTTCTTCTTCGTCTACAGCCTTCCAAGCAATCCTCCCTAACACTCCACAGACATCAGTGGCCCGAAATGCAACCCGAGGATGATACCGGGGAACCACTTCTTTAGATTCTACAGCAATTTCTCCAACCAAAGCTTTGAGGACAAAGCTTTTTCTAAGGGAGAGGGGATGTTAGGAACCCATGTCAACCCTTCTCTTTACTATGTTAGTATATTGTTGTTGGACGCATATGCTTTGTAAGTCGTCCCGTAGTATTTGTTGATCCATAGTTTATATTAGTCCATAGTATTGACCCATAGTATTGGACGCATATGCTTTATAAGTCCTCCCATAGTATTTGTTGATCCATAGTTTATATTAGCCCATAGTATTGACCCATAGTATTGGATGCATATGCTTTGTAAGTCGTCCCGTAGTATTATATGTCCCATGGTTTTGACTCATAGTATTGGGCATAGACTTAGTATATAAGTGTGTGTTGAGGTCATTGAAGGATGATGAAGCTAATTGTATTGAGCTTGCTCAAAGGAGGTTGCCCTCTCGAAGTGGCCTGTGATCAATATAAAAGTGATTTTGAGTTCTGTTATTTATGATATCTTGTGTATTTGCATTAATTAATTATTGCAGGTTCATCACACAGAGCCTCGTGCTTGATTCCATCCTTTGGATTTCCCTTGGTTTTTAACCATAAGATTAGTGGTTCCCTAAAAATAGGATCTTGTCCAAAAAAAGAAGAGAAAAAGTAAAAAGAAAAATAAAACAAAACAAAACAAAAAGTAAAAGAAAAAGAAAAAAACAAGAAAAAAAAAAAGTAAAAAAAAGAAGAAGAAGTAAAATCGCACATGGTTTTATGAAAGTGCACGTGGTTTTGTGAGAAGTGGGTTTGGTTTTATTCCCTAACAAAAAACCAAAAGTGAGATTCGAACTTGGGTGGGGAAGGTAACAATCATTCCTCCCAACCACCCACTCTACACCATTTCACAAAAATTAAGGGGAAATTAAATTAGAAGAGCACCAACACAAATAATTTTTACAAGAAGAATAATATTGAACATTGTTATTAAAAATAAAAAATAAAAAATTCAAGGAGGGTTCCTTCAAAAATTCGAAAGGGAAGAATACAAAATCAAGGAAGACTCCCTTATCAAGAAGTCAAGTCAACGAATACTAATTATTGTCAAAGTCAAGATCATGGTGTTAGGAACCCATGTCTTTACTTTGTTAGTATATTGTTGTTGGACGCATATGCTTTGTAAGTTGTCCCGTAGTATTTGTTGATCCATAGTTTGTATTGGCCCATGATTTTGACCCATAGTATTGGCACCTAGACTTAGTATATAAGTGTGTGTTGAGGTCTATGAAGCCACCGTGAAGTTATTTGTATTGAGCTTACTCAAAGGAGGTTGCCTCCTTGAAGTGGCCTGCGATCAATAAAAATATTTTGTGATCCAATATATTGTGCATTTTACCAATTATTTGTTGCAGGTTCCTCACATTTGGTATCAGAGCACTTTCTTTGGCTCGCTGGGTGAAATTTCTGCCAATTTTTTTTTTGCATCTGTTGCAGGTTCAGATCTGGGAATAATCCCTATCTGCTTAACTATGGGAAGTACTTGGGAATAAGCCCTAAAACTCATTATTAGGAGTACCATAGGAACCCCAAAGTAGCTGGCCCAATGAGAGGACCTGCCAGCGAAAAGGGCAATGACCCCTACTTAATTGACTAGTTCCCACCTGTGAAGTAAACCAAGAGCTATCTTTTGTGGCAAAGTGGTTATCATCTTTACCTGAGCTGTGGAGTGAGGGGTACTTCCCTAATACACAAGCCGTCAGACAGCATTGGTGGCCGAGTGAATCCCTTGAACCGTTAGGAAGCCGAACATACTTAGGGTCCATATCTATTTTCAGCTGCAAAATCACAGATTTCCTCTGTCCAGAACTGTTGCCGATCACTTCTGCGCCGTTGCAGATCCATCTATTTCCGATCACTTCAGCGCCATTGCAGATCTATCTGTTTCCGATCACTTCCGCACCATTGCATATCTATCTGTTTCTGATACTTTTCGTGCCATTGCAGATCCATTTCTGCAAAAAAAAATAAAAAAAATCTATTTTTTGGCCATATCTCCCTTGTTTTCATTCTGTTTTCCTTGAAACTTCCCTGACACCCCTGTAATCCCATTCTACATATTTCATTCCTGAGGATCCTATCTCAAATTCCACTTCCCAAGCTTGAAATCCCACATTTGTCTATTTTTAGGTTTTGCCATAACTTCTTCGGATTTCACCCAATCGCCTTCAGATTTTACCACAGAGTTCCTTTCCTAATTCTTCTTCTTTGTCCCCCTCTGCAAAATTTTCTCATTCTTTCACCCGCTTCTGAAATCCTCCTTTTCTGCTTCCCTGCCCATTCGACAGTGTCCAAAACCTAGTCAAACCCAAATTACCCTTCATATTTTTTCCCAAATCCAGATTTTCCTTTACTGAAACAGTCTATGTTCTTGTTTTTCTACCCACTCACAAAAAAAGAAAAAACTCATGGTTATGGTTGTCACCTGTGGAGGAGAAAAAACCATGGAAGAAGCACTTCCAGCCATCCAAGCAAAACTCTAGGATCTGGATGAAAAATTTCTCGGCCTCCGTCTTGAACATTCAGCCATGAACAACAAATGACAGTCCGAGTCTTCATCAGACAATGGGTTCTCTTCTTCCAGCAATTTTCGTGGTCTGAAGCTTGATTTTCCTCGCTTCAATGGTACTGATCTGACTGGATGGATCTATCCTGCAGAACAGTATTTCAGCCTGCATAATACTTTTGATGTCAACAAAGTTCCATCTGCATCCTTTCATTTGGAACATGAAGCTCTTCAATGGTACCGTTGGTACATCAAGGTTCCTGAAGAGCCAAACTGGATATATTTTTTTCAGCTCCTTTTGCAACAATTTGGTCCTATTACTTTTGATGACTTCACAGGATCCCTCACTAAACTTTGCTAAATTGGCACTGTGAGAGAGTACCGAACCGAATTTGAGAAACTAGCCAACCACACCGAAGGATTTCCTGATGACTTCTACCGGAGTTGTTTTATCAGTGGTCTAAAGGATGCAATCTGCTCTTAGGTCAAAATGTTCTGTCCCAACACAATGATGGAAGCCCTGGGATTGGCTAAGTTGGAAGAAGACAAGATTGCATCCCAATAGTGCTCCAAACCCACTTCTGTTCCCTTCTGAAATATGGGTTCTCAACAACCTCCCATCCCTCCAGCTCCTTGACCAACTCCTATCAAGCATTTGTCTGAAACTGAGATGCAGGCATGGAGAGAAAAAGGGCTTTGTTATAATTGTGATGAGAAATTCACTCAGGGACATAGATGTGTTAAGCAAAAGCTCTATCTCTTGTATATGGATTCGCCGCCTTCCTTTGAAATTGGTGAAGAAGCTCCAGATACAATGGATGCTTACGTTGACATTCTGGAGCTACCTATTGACCAACCATCTCAGGACGACCAGCCAAAAATATCTCTCCATTCTTTAGCTGGCATCACTACCCCACAAACCATGCGGGTCAGGGGTTACTTCAAGAAGCTTCCTCTTAAAATACTCACTGATTTTGGTAGCACTCATAATTTCATTGACCCTCAGATCGCCAAACACGTTGATTGTTTTATCCATCCTTAATCCAACTTTGAAGTCATGGTTGCTAATGGGGGCACCTTACCTTGCAAAGGGAAGTGTCATAATGTGCGTATCTCTATGGGAGATTATAACCTGCGCTCTGACATGTTTTCCTCGACCTTAGGAGGATGTGATGTGGTTTTGGGCGCTCAATGGCTACGCACACTTGGCCCCATGTTATGGGATTTTGCTGAACTTTGGATGCAGTTTTCCCCCAATGGACAAAAGCACACATTGACAATCTTACAACTAGGCTCTCTCAACATCATTAGTTCACATCGCATGGAAAAACTACTTAAAAAGAATTCACATGGTGTCATCGTTGAGATCCATTCCAGTCAAATGCAACCATCAGTGGTCTCCACTACTCCTTTGGGTCTACAACAAATTCTGGATCGATATACAAGTGTCTTTGTTGAACCAGTGGGATTTCCACCTTCAAGGCCAGAGGATCATCATATTCAGCTCCTTCCTCGAAGCATTCCTCCCAACATTAGTCCCTATCGCTACCCATTTCACCAAAAAACAGAGATTGAAATGCTCATTCGGGACTTACCGAAGCGAGGTATTATTCGCCCAAGCAATAGTTCCTTTTCTTCACCAGTTCTTCTTGTCCTCAAAAAAGATGGGTCATGGCGCCTCTGCATTGACTTCCGAGCACTTAATCGCCTCACTATCAAGGATAAGTTTCCAATTCTTGTTTTTGATGAGCTTCATGGTGCTCAATTTTTCTCCAAGTTGGATCTTCGTTCTGGGTATCATCAGATTCGGGTTCATGAGGATGATATCCCTAAAATAGATTTCCACACACATGATGGCCACTATGAGTTTTTGGTCATGCCCTTTGGCCTCACTAATGCTCCTTCCACATTCCAGGCCTTGATGAATAAAATATTCCGACCCTACTTGTGGAAATTCATTCTTGTATTATTTGATGATATCCTCATCTACAGTAAAACATGGGCTCAACATCTCTAGCATCTGGATCTTGTCATGAAACTTTTCTCTCACCATCATCTCCACGCCAAACAGTCTAAATGTGTTTTTGGACATAAGGAAGTTGAGTATCTCGAGCACATTATCTCCGCACAAGGGGTTCACATGGATCCTGCCAAAATCGCTGCCATGAACAATTGGCCGCATCCTCAGACACTCAAGAACCCTCGTAGTTTTTTGGGATTGGCTGGCTACTACCGCAAGTTTGTCAAGGATTATGGGAAGATTGCAGCTCCATTAACTGCTCTATTGAAAAATGATTCTTTTACATGGACACATGCTACTGAGGGTGCATTTGACAAACTAAAACAAGCCATGTGTACTACACCTGTTCTAGCTATGCCTGATTTTTCCAAGCCCTTCACCATTGAGAGTGATGCTTGCGGTAATGGACTTGGTGGTGTTCTCCTTCACGATGAACACCCCATTTTGTTCACCAGCAAAGCCCTTTCAGGTAATAATTTAGCTACCTCTACATATGAGAAGGAAATGATGGCTATTTTGCATGCAGTACAGAAGTGGTGACCATACCTATTAGGGAATCATTTTTGCATCAAGATTGATCACCAGAGTCTGAAATATTTCTTGGAACAACGTGTATCCTCTCCAGCACAATGAAAATGGGTTATCAAACTCCTAGGTTATGACTATGAGATCACTTACAAGAAGGGTAAGGACAATATTGTGGCGGATGCTCTTTCTCGCACATTTGAGGACCAAGGTTCTCTTTCAGCTATTTCTATGCCTGTTCCAAATTGGTTGCAATCTGTTCAACAGGGCTATATCAATGACTCTTTGTTATCTCAAATCATCCAACGCTGGCCAACAACCCTTCTGCTATACCACATTACTCTTGGGATGGTGCTTCCTTGAGATACAAGGGTCTCCTGGTGCTTCCCCAGAGCACAAATCTTCAACAGGCGGTCTTTTATGAACTCCATGCTTCTCCATTGGTAGGGCATTTTGGTTTCCTCAAAACGTATGAGAGGGCACGACATAACTTCTTTTGGAAGGGCATGAAAAGGACAATTCAACAGATGGTGGCTGAATGTGATACCTTCCAACACAATAAGGGTGAAACGACACTCCTTGTAGGATTGCTCAAACCCTTGCCCATACCTACACGGATTTGGACAAATATTTCTATGGATTTCATTGAAGGGATCCCTAAATCTAGAGGGAAGACAATGATTTTGGTTGTGGTTGATCGTCTCTCCAAATATAGTAATTTTTGTGCTCTTAGCCATCCCTATACATCCTCCTCAGTTGCTCAAATTTTCCTGGACCAGATCTTTCGTCTTCATGGCATCCCTTCTTCCATTGTCTCGAATCGTGATGCGACTTTCACCAGTCATTTTTGGATAGAACTATTTCGCCACACTGGCACCAAACTGAAGATGAGTTCAGGGTATCACCCCTAAACAGATGGTCAAACTAAAATTATCAATAAATGCTTGGAAACTTATCTTCGTTGCTTCACCTCTGAACAACAACATCAGTGGTCAAAGTGGCTCCCTCTCGCTAAATGGTGGTACAATAACTCTTACCAAACAGTCTCTAAAATGACCCCATATGAAGCAGTCTATGGTCAGGAACCACCAGTTCTTCTTCCATACACCCCCAGCAGTTCACTAGTTCAGGAAGTTGACACAGTCCTTCGAAACCACGAATCAGATTCTTCGCATTTTGTGGGACAATCTTCACATGGCAAGAAATTGCATGAATCAACAAGCCGATCAACACCATTTTGAGCGCACTTTTCAAGTAGGTGATATGGGTTTTCTTTGTCTCCAGCCATACAAGCAATCCTTCCTGAAACTAAAAGGGTGTCATACGGTCACTCCAAAGTTCTATGGGCCATATCGGATTCTTCAGAAGATTAGGTCCATTGCTTATAAATTGGAACTCCATCCTTCTTCCTGCATTCATCCAGTATTTCATGTCTCTTATCTGAAGAAAGTTCTTGGCACCAACATCAGAGGACAAACTATTTTACCTGAAATGGATAATGAAGGATCCATCCTTTTGGAGCCGGAGGCCATCCTCAATAAGTGCACTCGTCAGCTTCGCTCTCACTCTATCACAGAGGTCTTAATTCAGTGGCACGGCATGCAACCAAAGGATGCTACATGGGAACCACTCCTTCAGATTCAACAACAATTTCCACATCTAAAGCTTTGAGGACAAAGCTTTTTCTAAGGGGGAGGGGATGTTAGGAACTCATGTCTTTACTTTGTTAGTATATTGTTGTTGGACGCATATGCTTTGTAAGTCATCCTGTAGTATTTGTTGATCCATAGTTTGTATTGGCCCATGGTTTTGACCCATAGTATTGGCGCCTAGACTTAGTATATAAGTGTGTGTTGAGGCCTATGAAGCCACTGTGAAGTTATTTGTATTGAGCTTGCCCAAAGGAGCTTGCCCCATCGAAGTGGCCTGCAATCAATACAAATATTCTGTGATCCAATATATTGTGCATTTTACCAATTATTTGTTGCAGGTTCCTCACACATGGAATCTAGTTTGCGATTACAAATAGAGAAATTAGAAGCCAAGTTAAAGTGTTATCGAAGAGACAATGAAGATTTACGCGACAATAATTCAAAACTGGAAGCAATAATTGAAATACATAAGGTGGAAGAAAAGTACAAGGAACAAAAAATTTCCGACCAGAAAAATCGCATAGAAAAATTATTATGTTCTCAAATTGAGGAGTTAAAGACGAAAACAATTTCAATCAGAGGTTGAAAAATAAAGATATAAAGAAAGAAATAAACAATTATGAAGCAGAAATAATACGCTTGAACAAAATCGTTAGCGACAAAGATGAATAACTAATGCATATATGACTTAAACTAGAAAGTCAAGAATCAGAGGTCGGCCAATGTCGACAATAGATAAAAGTTCTTCAACAACAAAATGACGACTCTAAAAAGACACATAAGTCAGAAATCACAGAGAGTAATAAAGCACTATCCAACAATTCTGAAGAAATTTTCAGAATAAGAAATCATAATAAGACACTAGTCACAAAAATTAAGAAGTTGAAAAATAGTCGGAAGACAGAAAAATCTACGGAAGACATTGAAGGAAAAATTCTAGACAAGCAGAAAGAAAATAGCTGCATCAAAAGTCATAATGAAGATCTTAAGGAACAACTTAGAAGTCTGAAAATGACAGAAAATCTCAAGTAGAAGTGATTAAGAAGTTTCAAAATGATAACATGCAGTTAGAAAACAAGTTGGAAAAGATACAGAACGAAACCTTAAAACCTCAAGGGATGAAAATACAACTTCCAACTCAAATCAATACTCAAAATACGACACTCGTAAAATAAAATGACATTGTGAAAATTCCCTATCGACACCTCAACCATAAAAATCGATATTTTGAAAAGTGGGAAATATCCAAAGATAATGGTACTAATGTGATCAAAGCTCTTGACGACAAATCAGTAGGGAATCCCAGCAGTCAGCAACAAATCAATTTGGGATGGATTGACCCATCCACATATCGAAAGTTATGCTCTACACTTAGCAGTTCATATCGACATGTTTCGTCAGCTGCAACATCGCAAAGAACAATGCGACAAAATTATAAGGCTTTGAGGACAAAGCCTTTCTAAGAGAGTGGCAATGCTACGAACATAATAGTAGATTAATAATAAGCATAATTAATTGTACTTAAAGAGAGTGGAAATGCTACAAATATAAATGGCATATTAAATAAATAATAATTGTTAATCATTAAGTAGTTCATTATTAATGTGAAGGGACATAACCCTTCACTACGAGTGCTCAAGCCATATATAAGGCGAGCTATGTTGTAATATTAAATCATCTTCTTATCTATTCAAATATCAATATATATTTTCCTATTAATGGCTTATCTAATATTCCAGGTGTTCTGGTAATATCTATTGTGTGAATGAATAAATATTCACTTCACCTACTCAATAGATTCTACAAGTGTTCAACTCCAATTCATCTATTCGCACTTGTTAGAATGTACTAGGTACCTTGGTTTCCATCATCATCATTGGTTGGTTACATTGCATTCGTTAATGCTATAAATCAATGGCATGTAATCAAACGGTGTCCTCCATGTTCAACTTAGTATCATCTATTCACATGGGTAGGATTCTTACCTCTTAGTGGTTTGGATGGAATACCTTAGGCCAACAGTAACATCCTCGCATTTTGTTATTTCCAAAATTTCACAAGACTGTACCACACCTCATATGACACTAGTACCATTGGGAGAACCATTACTAATCTTAGTTACATATTTATCTCTTGATGCATGTTGAGACATGGATCCACTTTGTACCTATTCATGGTTATGATCTCCAAATTGACATAAATCCATAGTGTATCTATTCATTTCTATGATCTCCTTATTGGCATGGATCCACTGTGTATCATGCTCGTGGTCATGATCCAACTTTATATTTCACATGGATCCGCTATCCATTATTTCATGGCCATGATCACTTCATCATTTATATATGTCATGGATCTGCAGTGTATGTGATTAGGAGACCATTTTCTATCAATTTTTAGCATGGATATGTTCTCAAGGAAAAGAATGTCCGACACATATCTCTTTGTTATAGGTACTTTGCCGGAACTAAGAATCTTAGAATCTCAGCCTTGTCTACTCTTCATCCCATTCCACCACTTAATATAATTTATTTCAGCCATCATGTTCCCTTCTGACCTCACACATCAGGGGGCATCTATTATAGATCAAATATACATGTATTCATCTGTGACAATAGTTCAAAAGATGACACTCAAAAGTGTCACTATTCAATCACAAAAAGGACATTTATGGATGGAATATCCTATGATTTGACCCTTATTGATGGCCCTGATCACTGAAAAAGAGATCCCAACATCATTCCATTTGATCTTGAAATTTGTAACCGCAAAAAAGTGTAATTTCACGCTCTACACCATATTAGGGCATGAATCATTTGCATCTTGCTCTTGAATAGGGAATGAAAGCATAAAAAATTACCATTCACACCTTGCACACTGGAAAGGAGAGAATCATTTGCATATTTCCTATAGCTAGGGCACATATTCCCCATAAAATAAAATAAAAATATAAAAATTTAAAATATGGGAGTTAAGGAGGTTTTACGTACCAACTTGCTCAATTGCAACTCCCTAAACCACTTGGTAACCATTTACAACTATTTCCTCCAAACATAAAAGGGAAATGGAATGGAATAGGAGGGGACACCTTGACACCCAAGTTATCAAGAGAATGTTCGAGTAATCACTCACACAACCTTCATCCCTATCCATCAACAATTCCTGTTTTTGAACCCTTGTATCCCTTAGTATTGAAGTTACGATCATGAGGTAACGTCATCCATCACATGCATATAGTGAACCAGAGTGGGATTGTTGGAGTTCATTAGTAGAGAGAAAATAACCTTCATGTTCATTAAGATGCTGAGCAGTGGGATTGTACATCTTGTATTTGTTTCATTGCTACAATCAATATTTGACAGCTTTCCCTCTTCCAATCCCATGTTTCTTGTGATTTTATTTTGACATAAAGAATGTTTAACCACTCATATTGAAGTTGATTAGATAGTTGATGCACTATTCATAACTCAATTCTATTACATTCTTTGTTCAGTGTAAAATTTGCTTGAGAAAGGTTTGGCTTCTATAAGTTTTTCAAGTTGACATTGGGAAAAAAAGAGCGAATTTGGACAAATACAAAGGAGTAGCTAGGACAACCTCCAAAAAAGGCACATACCTCTTTTCTCCCTAACCTCTCCTATAATTTAGATTTTCTTACTAAAGGTTGAATGTGGCCTTATGCACGAATAAGAGTCTAAAATTTCTTGTAATCATAGTCATTTAGGTAAATCTCATCTTACTCAGTACATCGGTGATCTTTCCCTAGTCATAGGATTTATTTCTGAACAATAGAACTAGCGCATATTATTTATTTTATGTGCCCTCTTCACTTTACCACTTTTGTTTGCAAACATAAATTAGTATCAGTAATTTATGAATACATAATGGTTATATATTTGCATTTTTTATAATTCAATTTTATTTATCTATATATATATTTCTAAAAAGAAGAATTATATGTGAATTAGAGACAACAACAACAAGTGTAGCAGCAATAGGTAGTCGACTCATATAGCTTTGTATGTTATTGGGAGGCTATAGAGAGGGAGAGGGATATGCTTCCTCACTTTATTACATCTCACACATAGGCCATCTTGAGGAATACTTTCCTCCTCGAGTTTTATGAGGAGGTTAAACCCCTCAGGGAGAACTCTTCATTTTACATCAGTTGATCCGTCGTTGGTATCATGTGATGCGGGCTTTTAGGGTTGGTCCCAATATATGGTATCATCCCATAGAGGAGGATGTTGATTCCAATACTAAGTTGTCCAGGATGGTGGAAGGTTTTGTAGGGACCCCCATTTCTGGGTCCCACTTAGAACAATTTTATAAATCTTAAAAAGATAATATTACCATTACTAAGCATGATCAACAACAAAATTTAATAAATTAGAGAACTAATGAGTATTAACATAGAACCAATTATTGTAGGTTGAATCTGCTCTTAAAGGAGAGGTCACCGTTTTCATTCCAATCCCGTGCATTCTTTGTCATCTACTTCTCCCATTATATACCTCCAGTAAAAGCTCATTAACCATAGGTGAAGCAACCATTAGCTTCGCCACCCAACCATAGGCTTATGCGATCAGTCACATAGCCACCCCCGAGCTTCGAGGTCGTAGATCTCACACACAAAAAACAAGGATCCAGAAATGAGCTTCCCCCTCACCAAGATCCCTTTCCAAACTCACAATATAAGAAAATGAATGTCTCATTACCATTACAGTAGCCGTCCCACAATAGAGCCCCCCATCCCTTTCCTCTTTCCTTCTTTCAATAGGAAAATTCTCTGCAACACATGTTGCTTCATACAAAAATGCCTATTTTCCTAATTATTTAATTATAATTACCTCACCCAGCCATGTGTATATTTCTCAAGAGAGTGCACCTGCATTCCTTGATTTACTCAAGTATGTCCCATGATGCTCCAATCTAAGTTTCTATTTTTGTGGGTGCAAGTGGAGTTGGCTAGATGATAATGTCTAGTCTACCATTTGCTCTTAAAACAATTATTCTCCATTATTTTATTACTAAAACTTATTTCATGTGGAAATAGCCTAAATGAAAATTTATATGTTTAATGCATAAACATTCATCATTCATTTTCTCCTTGGGTCCAGGTACTAGATCGTCGGGTCCATTCGACCATCAATTTATTTTTTCCATCTAGGCACCACATCGTCGGGTCCTTTCGTTCATTGTTTTCTCTTTATCATTTAGGTACCACATTGTCA
Source organism: Larix kaempferi (assembly GCA_027924585.1). Taxonomy (NCBI): domain Eukaryota; kingdom Viridiplantae; phylum Streptophyta; class Pinopsida; order Pinales; family Pinaceae; genus Larix; species Larix kaempferi. The sequence continues at coordinate 7,695,494 of BSBM01000313.1, forward strand.
GGTCCTTTCGTCCAAGCTTTCTCATTTCATCTTATTTGTGAGAACTTTATGTAATGAGTTAGGATTCGTTACCTTTAATCATCCGTCTACACTCTATTGGAGAATAATGGCACTGAGGAGTAAGTTTGTTCTTACTGCGCTCCCCTCAACCTTGTACATGAACAATTCCATCACGGTCCACTTTGCACGAATTCACGCTTCCCCGAGTAAGCGGATAAGGGATTTTTAACTCGTGTGTGGATTCCGTAGGAAGTGGACACTGTCATCATTCTTATGTTTGTGATTTATTCATACTGTACAACCCATTTTCCATTATTTTGTGAGTCAGTCGGTGAACCTTCTTACCTGTAATTGTACACATACTCAGAGCACACATATTAATAACACTACTCAAAACCATCATATCATAATTCACTTCATTCATTCGCTAATCGTTTAAGCAAACATATATATTCGTTCATTGGATTCATATCATAATCACCCACATAATTTCATTTCCATAATTCAGCATAAATACGACATTCATCAAAAGATTTCACATGTGCTAATCAATAAGAAAAATCAAAAGTATACATAATCATCATTAACCCATCATTAGAAACATATTCGTTTATCGCATATGTCGCTAGTCAGTTGACAATTTTATTCTTAATCAGCATATATGTGGTCATTTATTTTGGTTTCTTTAGCTCGGTCACTTACCAATAAGTGTCATCAATATCGATAGTCATAGTGAGTTTTAGGGGCATTACATACACCCCCTCTTATTAAAACTCCATCCCGAAGTTACTTTTTGTTCTCGTACTTTCGATGCTAGGCTTTACTTTAATTTCCTATTCTCGTCTTCTTGTCATTCTCTTCTATTTTTCTCAAACAATCATGGCCATAAGCACTAGTGGTTCCAATCATTAGCTTTCTAACTCATCTAGTATGGTTCCAATACATCCTCAAGAATTCAATCATGATTTTTCCTAATGAAAATCCAATAATACCTTTATAATTGTCAATATCAACATAGATTTCCCATACCTCCCAGTCATCTACGAAAATCTACAATATCCAAATTTGCTACACGCTATAATGCGTCAATAGTCACCCAATAGTTATCAAATGTTCATTTTCTATAACAAATCCAAGCAAGAATTCAAATGTATTTGGTTATCCTTCCCTCCAAGACGGGAAGTTAAACATCATAAAACATTCAGTAAAATACAAATTGGTAGTTATAATCACAAATCACTGATTCAAGGGCGATTATTCCATCATCACAAATCAATGCATAAGTTATTCAATATTCCGATAAGACTACTTCCAATTCCATAATTTTTAATAAAATCGATTCTTAAATTGACACAAAAGTGTCGTAGCTTAGTGACTTGGATGGACATATTAAATTTAACTACCTAGTCATTTTTTAATTTTTTTTGGTGCCATAATGTCTAGGTCGAGGTGCTCATCTTGTCATTACCTCATTTCATTATTCCATTGTCATATGAACTCTTCGACAGACTTTCCAAGTGATGCAGGAGCATCGGGGCCTAGGAAGATCAGTCGAAGTTGATCGACAGAAGGGAGCCGACCAACGGGAGTGCCGATGACCACTAGTGCAGGAAGCAGGTTGACTTTTCGAAGTCAACAAGTCGAGTAGGATCCATCAGTATGCGACCAACTGGAGTAGCGCACAACGGATGTTGTGGGGTCAAGATTCGACAGATTAGGATCGACAGACGACAGGTGAAGCGAGATATCAGGTAGTCGACAAGTGGTCGAACTACAACATGACAGGTTTGGCGGAGCCAAACGTGGAGGAAGGGGAGGACTGGCGAACCGTAGGAGATCAGAACTAAGTCGACGGGAAGGTCGATATGTGATCGACTACTGTAGCAGAGTCGAAAAAGAACAAAGTCAAGGGGACTGTATCCGGTAGCCATTCGGGGTTGCTGAGGAAGTTAATATAGTTATTGCGAGTAGGTGAAGGACATGACAGGTGTCATCATGGATAGAGGCTGTGCAGCACGGTTGGGAGCTGACAGTTGCAGGTCTGTAGGATTTGGAAGGATCGACAGATAGGAGGGTGCGTGTCTCAGGGATTGTAGTAATCTCGGGAACAACAACAATAGGGTAGAAGACGGTGAAGAGGAATTAGTTGAAGGGGATCTTCATCTTCAATCTTTATTGAGCAGTATTAGGGAGAACAGAGCCGAAAGATTTGTGAAGAGTCACATAGGCTGAAGAGGAGAGAGTTGAGATCGAGCCATAGCTCAGCGTTCCGCAGTGAACCAGGAGAGGGTGAGGTCGACACAAGGGGAGAACACACCACAGTTACTTCTAAGTTGTAACATGTGAGGCTGATTGTAGTTGGTTATTTGCTTTCAGTTATTCCTCATTGTAACCGATTTCAGAGAAGTAATATAAGCCACTTCTTGCATCCTGTTTTACACCTTGTTTATGTAAGCATTGTGGTTTATGCCATGTGCATTGTTAAGCGAGAACCTTATCTCAGTAAGGCGACTTACGTCAATTGGTATCAGAGTCCGGAAGAAAGTCCAGTTGGGAAGACGACTATACCAACCTGACTTGCCTCAGTTGGTATCAGAGCCTGGAAGAAAGTCCAGTTAGGAAGATGACTATACCAACCTAACTTGCATCAGTTGGTATCAGAGCCTGGAAGAAAGTCTGGTTGGGAATATGACTACACCAACCTAACTTGCGTTAGTTGGTATCAGAGTCTGGAAGAAAGTCTGGTTGGGAAGACGACTATATCAACCTGACTTGCGTTAGTTGGTATCAGATCCCGGAAGAAAGTCCAGCTGGTAAGACGACTATACCAACTTGAATTGCGTCAGTTGGTATCAGAGCCCGGAAGAAAGTCCAGTTTGGAAGACGACTATACCAACCTAACTTGCGTCAGTTGGTATCAGAGTGAATGAATCCTTAGAGTTTGAAGGACGTCATTTGATATTGAGCCTGTAAATGAGGTGGAAAGCTCCAACTACGGTTGGATAGAGTTGTGCATGACTTTTTTAAGTCCGGTTGCGATTGGACGTGTGAGAGTTTCGGTCGAGGTTGAAAATGGCTCATAGAGGTGTTAATGTCTGAGGACGAAGGGCGCGTGGCGCAGCAATCATCACGGTGGATCGTGAGATGTTGGACGAATGCGTCAGAATGATTCAAACTTTGACAAATGAAGTCGCAGCGATCAAAGAAATCCAAAGGCATGGTTGTATTCCTGAGGCATTAGACCACAACGACGAGGAAGTTGAAGAGGTGGGAGCTCGGGAAGAAGCCACAGAGGGACCAGAAGAAAAAACTGATCAAACTTCTGACAGATATGAGAGGTCAGGTGAAGATAGACGTGCATACATACTCAGGAATCCTAGACCCAGAAGATTTGATCGACTGGTTCAGAGAAATGGAGAAATACTTCGACATAGAGCAAATCGAGGACCATAAATGGGTTAAGACTGCATGTCTGAGGTTGAAAGGTCATGCCTCGTTGTGGTGGGACAATGTACAGGCTGATAGGATTAATAAAGGTAAGGAGAAAATCAAGTCTTGGGACAAAATGGTTGCCAAGTTGAAGGGAAAGTTCTTGCCAAATGACTACGTGATTTCCTTGTTCAGGAAGTTGCAGAACTTTCGATAGAAGGAAATGGCCGTGAAAGAATACATGGAGTAGTTATACTGATTGTCGATTCGGTCAGGACAAACTCATGAAGGACAAGAAGCTGTTGCCAGGTATGTGAACAACTTAAAATATGCTATTCAGGATGAATTAAGCATGTCAAGATTCAGAGCAGTTGGCGAAGCCTACCAGTTAGCTCTGAAGGCAAAAGAGAAACTGTCGAGGAAATCCGTAGTGACCAGGGGAAGGATGACTGGTCGGGGTGCAAAAAATGTCTCCGCGAAAGGCCAAAGTAGCAGGTACAGGAAGGAAGGTGTCGAAGACAATTGACATGCGGAAGGGACATTGAAGAGGGAGAAAGCACCAGAGAACCAACGCGATGGTCGTGAGAACCGCGGTCGAGGTGCGTACAGTCGAAGTGGTCCATCTGACAAAAAGGGAGCTAACAGACCAGCCATGATCTGTTACAAGTGTTAAGGGATGGGACACAAGGCATATGAATGCCCAGAGAACCTACATGCTGCAGAGAAGTTAAATCCTAGACGTCGAAAGGAGGAGCAAGTCGATGAGCAGGAAGAAGTGGCATTGGATAGCAGTGGAGGTGAGAAAAGGAAGAACCGAAATCTGACGATTCAGAGATCTTTGATCCAGGAAGATCAACGCGACAAGACAGAGTTGGTACAGCGGAAGGCAATCTTTCGAATGAAGGTACTGATTGGCGAATGGATTTGTAAAACCATAGTGGATGGCGGAAGCACGAAGAATCTTGTGTCGACAGAAGTCATCGAAAAGATCGGGTTGAAGTGTCGAGAGCACCCACACGCCTACAAGATCTCATGGTTGTAGAAAGAACACCATGTCAAGGTGATAAGATAGTGCTTGATCAACTTCCGAGTTGAAGGATTAGAGGACAGTGTACTGTGCGATGTAGTTCCCATGGATGCATGCCATCTATTGTTAGGAAGACATGGAAATATGATCGGCAAATGATCTATGATGGTTGAGCCAACACAGTCACAGTGTGGAAAAATGGCGTGAAAAGGACTCTTAAGTCGAGGAGAGAAGAGAAAGCTGATAGTAAGCATGGCGAGAGTAATCTTTGGGAAAAGTGAGTGTTGATGAGCACCGTGAAGGAATTCTTCAAGGAAGAGGACAGATAGTCGGGATGTTTTGCGATCATTCCGATGGGACCATATGTCAAGGGAACGACCATGGAGGAGGATATTCTGTTCGAAGTCGAGAAGTTAATCGAAGAGTTTAGAGACATAATGGCTGATGAGAAATCAACAGGGTTGTTGTCGACAAGGAGCATATCCCATCATATCGACTTGATTCCAGGGTCGAGTCTTCCAAACAAAGCACCATATCGGATGAGTCCGACAAAGGGTCAAGAACTCAATCGACAGGTCCAAGAGTTGTTGGACAAAGGGTTAATCAGAGAAAGTCTGAGCCCATGTGCAGTACCAGCTGTATTGACACCGAAGAAGGGTGGAGAATGGAGAATGTGTACAGACTCCAGAGCCATCAACAGAATCACGATCAAGTATCGGTTTCCATTGCCGAGAATGGATGACTTTATGGATTGCCTGAGTGGAGCGACATACTTCACGAAGACAGACCTGAAGAGTGGTTATCACCAGATTCTGGTAAGAGAAGGAGATGAATGGTAGACAACATTCAAGACCAAGGAAGGGTTGTACGAGTGGTTAGTCATGCCATTTGGGTTGACTAATGCACCCCCAACACATTCATGAGATTGATGAATGAGGTGTTGAAGCCATTCTTGGGAAAGTTTGTCGTAGTCTATTTAGATGACATTCTGATTTTCAGTTGAACCAAGAAAGAACAATTGGAACACATTCGACAGGTATTGCAGAGATTACAGGAAGAGAAGTTGATGCTGAACCTACAAAAGTGTTTCTTCGTGAAGAAGGAATTGGTGTACTTGGGGTTTGTAATCTCGAGTAAAGGGTTGGTGATGGACCCAAAGAAGGTAAAGGAAATAGTAGATTGTCTGGAACTGACAAGTACAACAGGAGAAGGAGTTTCCATGGACTTGCCAGTTTCTATAGGAAGTTCATTCGGGGATTCAGTCGGATTTGTGCACCATTGACAAAGTGCATGAGAAAGGGCGATTTCAAGTGGATGGATGAGGACCAGAGAGATTTCAATGAGTTGAAGGAAAAGGTCACTGAGAACCCAATCTTGGCGCTCCTAGAATTTGACAAATTTTTTCAGGTCAATTGTGATGTGAGTGGAATGGAAATTGGAGCAGTGTTGAGCCAGGAGGGCCAACCAATTGCATTCTTTAGTGAAAAGCTAAATGGAACGAAACAGAAGTATTCAATCTATGACCAGGAATTTTATGCTATCATCCAAGCATTGAAGAAGTGGAGGCATTATCTATTTCCCAAAGAATTTGTGTTATACAAAGATCACCAAGCACTGAGGTACTTGAACACTCAGACGAAATTGGATCAACGACACATGAAGTGGGTGGAACTACTTCAGAGGTATACGTTCATGTTACGACATAGGTCGGGCAAGTCGAACAAAGTTGTTGATGCATTGAGTAGGAGAGTCACACTGTTGAACACGATGACAGTTCAGGCAACAGGGATAGAGTTGATAAAAATGGAGTATGAGAAGGCTTGTCGTGAACCTTGTAGTCTCGACAGGACTCCATACTTGAGTTATTTCATTCAAGCAGGATATTTGTTTAGGGGAAGTCAGTTGTGTATTCCCAGAGGATCAGTAAGAGAGAACCTAATCCGAGAATTTCATAATGGCGGGTTAGCAGGGCACTTTGGCATCGATAAGACCAAAGCATTGGTCAACGAGAAGTATTTTTGGCCAGGGATGTCGACAGATGTCGAAAAGTGGGTTCGACAATGTCAAGTTTTCCAGTAAGACCATCGGATTAAATATTTACAAATGCATACTAAAGAAACACACTTTTCCTAACGGATATATTACACAAGTTGATCTTAACTAAATCTTAAGTGTCTAAATATCCTAACAAAGTCTAACAAAGTTGCCGACGCATTGAGCAGGATATTCAGGAGATTCATACTGTTGAACACGATGACAGTTCAGGCAACAAGGATAGAGTCGATAAAAACGGAGTATGAGACCGACGAGGATTTTGCGAAAGAATGGAAGGCTTATCGTGAACCTTGGAGTCTCGACAGGACTCCATACTTGAGTTATTTCATTCAAGAAGGCTATCTATTGAGGGGAAGTCAGTTGTGTATTCCCAAAGGATCAGTAAGAGAGAACCTAATCCGAGAATTTCATAATGGCGGGTTAGCAGGGAACTTTGGCATCGATAAGGCCAAAGCGTTGGTCGATGAGAAGTATTTTTGGCCAGGGATGTCGACAGATGTTGGAAAGTGGGTTAGACAATGTCAAGTTTGCCAGTTGGAAAAAGGAAGCAGTCAGAACACAGGGTTGTATACACCATTGCTGGTACCAAATACCCCTTGGGAGCATCTTAGCATGGATTTTGTGTTAGTATTGCCAAAGACTAAGTAGGGAAGCGATTCAATATTTGTCGTAGTCAATAGGTTTTCGAAAATGGCGCATTTAATTCCATGTAAAAAGACGAGTGATGCCATAGGGATTGTTATACTATTCTTCAAGGAGATAGTCAGATTGCATGGGTTGCCAAAGAGTATCACGTAGGATCGGGATACCAAATTTATGGGGCATTTTTGGAGAACCCTATCGAAGAAGTTGGACATGAAGTTGCATTTTAGCTCAGCTTACCATCCACAGACAGGGGGATAGACCGAGGTGGTGAATAGAAGTTTGGGAAACCTTCTGAGATGTCTAGAAGCTGACAGACCCAAGCAATGGGAAAATGTATTGGCACAGGAAGAGTTTGCATATAACAATTCTATGAATCGGTCGACAGAGTTGAGCCCATTCCATATTTTTTAGGGGAGAATCCCACATAGAGTGGTGGATTTGGTTGAGTTGCTGACAGAAACCAGGAAGAATGCGGATGCAAAATCATTCACAGAACATATGCATGAAGTTCACGAAAATGTGTGGAGGCGCATAGAAAAGAGTAACACAGCGTACAAGTTAAGGGCCAACAGAAAGAAGAGGCTACAGTCATTCAGAGAAGGAGACTTAATCTATGCATATTTGCGGAAGGAAAGATTTCCGACAAGGACATACAACAAGCTGAAGCTGAAGAAGATAGGGCCATGCAGAATTCTGAAGAAGATTTCAGACAACGCTTATGTGTTGGAATTACCGAAAGACCTGAACATTTCAGCAATGTTCAATGTCTCAGATCTGTGCAAATTTGAAGAAGGGTTGAGTAGAGGAAGCGAAGAAGTGATAAGCATCGACTGGATAGATCAGATTCTAGACCGACACAAAGAAGAGATCGCAAAAGTAATCGAAGAGCGCAAGGTTGGGTGAACGCGTAGCTCGCAGAAGAAGGAATACTTGGTGCGATGGAAGGATGATGAGTTGCAAGAGGCGACATGGATTTTCGAAGAAGAGTTTAGGAGACTGATGGAGCAGTCGAATTCTTTTTCACCTAGGGAGTCTGATGCAGGAGCATCGGGGCCTAGGTAGATCAGTCGAAGTTGATCGATAGAAGGGAGCCGACCAGCGGGAGTGCCGATGATCACTAGTGCGGGAAGCAGGTTGACTTGTCGAAGTCAACAAGTCGAGCAGGAGCCGTCGGTATGCGACCGACTAGAGCAGTGCACAACAGATGTTGTGGGGTTGAGAGTCGACAGATTAGGATCGACATACAACAGGTGAAGCGAGATGTCAGGTAATCAACAAGTGGTCAAACTACGACATGACAGGTTTGGTGGAGCCAAGCGCGGAGGAAGGGGAGGATTGGCGAACTGTAGGAGATCAGAAGTAAGCCGACAAGAAGGTCGAGATGTGACCGAATACTGTAGTAGGGTCGAAAAAGTAGAAAGTCAAGGGGATTGTACCCAGTAGCCATTTGGGGTTGCTGAGGAAGTTAATACAGTTATTGTGAGTAGGTGAAGGACATGATAGGTGTCGTCATGGATAGAGGCTGTGCAGCACAGTTGCGAGCTAACAGTTGCAGGTTTGTAGAATTTGGAAGGATCGACAGACAGGAGGATGCGTGTCTCAAGGATTGCAGTAATCTCAGGAACAACAACAGCAGGGTAGAAGATGGTGAAGAGGAATCAATTGAAGGGGATCTTCATCTTCGATCTTTGATGAGCAGTATCAGAGAGAGTAGAGCCGAAAGAGTTGTGAAGAGTCACACAAGCCGAAGAGGGGAGAGTTGAGATCGATCCATAGCTCAGCGTTCCGCAGTGAACTAGGAGAGGGTGAGGTCAACACACGAGGAGAACACACCATAGTTACTTCTAAGTTGTAACGGCTGAGGCCGATTGTAGTTAGTTATTTGCTTTCAGTTATTCCTCATTGTAACCGATTTTAGAGAAGTAATATAAGCCACTTCTGGCATCATCTTTTACACCTTGTTTGTCTAAGCATTGTGGTTTGTGTCGTGTGCATTGTGAAGCGAGAACCTTATCTCAGTAAGGCTACTTGCGTCACCAAGGCATATTATGTGTGTCTTCATAGTCTAATTGATTTGTATTTGAGGACTAGTCATAATTTCATTTAGGCTTCACCATGTTAGGTGGTTGACATCATTGTGTTCAGTTCATCAGAATGATCATCTCCATATCTTGTTTGAAAGAAACTATCTTTGTTTGACCCTTTCGGCACTTAGTGGAAGTTTAGACATGCATCATTGTGTCACATCTGCTAAGAAAGTGCTAATTACCCATAATGCAAAAATCTCTCCTGGTCAACTACAAGATTATAAGTATTGGGACCTATCATTTAGAAACGTCCATCTACACCCCTTGAAAAAAAGAAAATGATGAGTTGATTGTTCTTGACTGGAGTCTTCTACTCCCTCTTCAACTCAAAACATGACCCCAATTGGTCATTGACCATGCCCTAAATCATCAATATCTTGAATAAAAACATTCATGTTCATCTATTATAAAAACCTCTCCTATCAAGCGTATGTACCAATATATGAATTGTATGGTAAAGCCATTATCATAACTAGGCTTCCAAGATCAAATGCAAAATACCTATCGAAAATGTATAATAATTAATATTCATATTCTAGACCCTTCCTTTAAGTTGTTGTGTACTATTTACATGGCTAAATAATGCTTTTAAAAGGACTTGTTTTATAAATAGTTTGACAGTTGTGTTAGGATCCAATGTCGTTAAATCATAAATGTATACAACAAATTACATACTTTACTAGTTCCATTAGACCTTGACTTGGTCAAACAATTAAGTTATTAACTTAACTCTTGAATTGTCAAGTTGATTTGACCTAATACCCTTGTGATCCAATACACAAAGTTGTTCAACCACCTTTACCCTATGAGGATTCTTATATTTAATGCCTAAAAACATAAGTTCACAGAATACATCATAACTCATGTATATATTCTCATCTTCAAAAACTCATGTATATATTCTCATCTTCAAAAACACATCATAACTCATGTATATACTCTTATCTTCAAAATATAGATCAACTAATAGTCTCTAGCTTCCTTAAACCTCAACTTCACTTGCACCATATGCTTCCAATATCCTAAAACGTATTATGTTCAAAATACGCCAATATCCTCATCCTTATCATAACTCAATGGTAAGTAAAAGTTGTTTTTATTAACTATCCATACTTTTATTCATAAATGATAACAAGACTAAACTTCCACTCAAAAATAACTCAGAAAATATAATAATTAGTTCCTTCTATTACACTCTCACCTTTTCTCATAAAGCAACGACTATAATAAGGCTACTATTCAATTAATCATCCAATTTATTCATTGTATATTCACCTTGCAAGGCTAGACTACCACTCCATACTAACGCTTCAAGTATATATATAAAATAATTCATTTTATTGCATTCACCTTTTTCCATAAACTAACTAATAAATTGCCACTCCAATCCAACTAATAGAATATGTGAGTCCATTCATTTTTCTTTTGATGATTCACCTCTTGCTCATAAGTAATGGCGATGACACAGACTAAACTAAAATATCGTGTAATATAAAAAAAAAAACGCCTTAAGTCTGAGTACAATATTTCCTTCAAGAGAATATGAAATTCTATTGTAAACATTGCACTAAGTATAATTAATAACCTGCCATCTGCAAAGACAGTAAATAAAATAGGTTTTATTATATGAAATAGTGATGGAGCGTAAAGCCCGGATCGTTTTATCAATGTGCACAGGTACATAGATATAGGAGATTCATGCCAGAATTTACAACACCCTCAACGAATTCCATATGAACCAAAATAATATACCAAATATGCGATAGAAAATTTAGTTTATGATCAATCTTGCGAATTCAGAATTTATTATTAAATGAACTTACTATCACCAGAGATAGGAGTGCCAAATCCGTTCACAGGGTGTAGGTAAAACTCAGATCAGAGTGCATGATAAAGGTACCCCCCAAAACAGGAAGGACATAATTAATTACCTTTAAAAAAAGGAACAATATAATTAACTTTTCCACAATAGACCTTCATCTTATTTGAGAATCCTATGTCTACACATGCGATGTGCATAAACTTACTCACTGACAACATGCGATGAGGGTCACAACACAACAGGTAGAATCCCATCTTACTGATTATTTAATAAACACCTGCAACCTAAAATAGACACTGTCAAATTCTGTACAGCATCACTTATCAACATACTCTCCCTTGATGCTGAGAGGGCTCACAATAAGATTTCTGAGATTCAAAAACTGGGCCTTTGAGACTGCCTTAGTGAAGATGTCTGCTAGTTTTTTTTAAGTGTCGATGTATTTCAATTCCACTTGCTTCTTTTGCACCAAATCTCGAATAAAATGATAGTTCATGTCAAAATGTTTTGTCTTACTATGGTGTACTGGATTCTTGGCCAATTTGATGGCACTCATATTATCACAAAAAATTACTATAGGTTGAATTTGTTTTTCTTTAGTTTCTTCTAGAACTTTTATAAGCCATAATGCTTGTGTGCCTCCTGAGGTGATTGCAACATATTATGCTTCTGTAGAAGAAAGAGAAACTATACTTTGATTCTTTGAGCTCCAAGTAATCAAATCAGAACCAAAAGAAAAACAGTTACCAAATGTAGACTTTCGATCATTCAAACTACCTCCCCAATCAGAATCAATGAATCCAACCAATTCAAAACTCTTAGAAGTTTAGTAATGAATGCCAAAATTTAGAGTGCCTTTCACATACCTTCGAATTCTTTTAGCTGCATTCATATGCATTTCAAATGGCTTTGCCATATACCTAGAAACAAGTGAAACTGAATAAGCAATACCATGCCTTGTGTGGGTTAGAAACATTAAGCTTCCAAGAATACTTTTGTAAACTATCTCATCAGCCATTTCAACACCATCATCTCTACACAACACAACTCCATGAACAATTGGAGTAGGAGATGGTTTGCAATCAACCATATCAAATTTCTTCAACATATCCTTTGCATACTTTGTTTGACAAATACAAATTTCATCTTCACTTTGATAAACTTTCATTCCAAGAAAATATTGCATGAGGTTTAAATCTTTCATCTCAAACTCACTCATCATAGCAAATTTGAATTCATCCTTCATCTTAGAACTACTACCCATATACAACAAATCGTCAACATATAAACTGACAATAAGAATATCATTACATTCTTGTTGATAGTAAAGGGTAGGTTCACTCCTACTTCTTTTGAAGCCAGTCTCCTGAAAATATCCATCAATCCTAGCATAACAGGGTCTTGGTGCTTTCTTTAGGCCATACAAAGCCTTCTTCAACTTGTAGACTTGATGTTCTTTTCCTTGCACTTATGTTCCACAAAGACTTCCTCTTCTAAGTACCCATTCAAGAAGGCACTTTTCACATCCATGTGATGAATGCTCCATTTCTTTTGAGCTACCAGTGAAATCAACATTCTGATAGTCTCTTTCCTTGCTACAAGTGCAAACATTTCTTCATAATCAATGCCATATTTCTGTGTGAATCCCTTAGCAACTAACCTTGCTTTGTGTCTTTCAACATTCCCATCACTGTTATACTTTGTCTTGTAGACCCATTTAGTACCAATTTTTTTCTTGTCATGTGGAAGATCTATAAGCTCCCAAGTATCATTCCTATGAATTGAATCTATCTCTTCTTGCATAGATTGCACCCAAACCTCATTAGTAGAAGCTTCTTCAAAACTTGATGGTTCAAAATCAACTTGTGAAAATAAAGCAAAATTTACAGTCTCACCTCTTGGATTTTCTTCATGTGCTAGACTTGTACTTCTCTGATAAATTTCATTCAAGCTTCTCACCTTCCTTGCAGTACTTGGACTTGAATATGGAGAACTAGATGAGGGGCTGCTTGGTGGCTTTGTAGCATTTGGATCTGAAACATTAGTGGGATTCCCATATTAATATCATCAATAATATCACCATCCAAACCAGATTTTGACTTCTCAACATGGTATTTTTGATGACCATAAACTCCCCCTTCATAAAAAATTACATCTCTTGACACAACAATGCGATTAGTGAGAAGATTATACAACCTATAAGCCTTACTTTGCTCACTATATCCAACAAAAATGCATGGTTCACTTTTTGGATCTAACTTTTGTCTCTTTTGATCAGCTACATGAACAAAGCCTAAACAACCAAAAAATTTGAAATGATTAACATTAGGCTTTTTCTCATACCAGGATTCATAAGGAGTCATCATGTGAAGTGTAATAGTGGGACTTCTATTGAGAATGTACACTGATGTAGCAACTGCATCACCCCAAAAAGAATTGCTTAATCCTTTGGTATGTAACATACTCCTTACCATTTCCACCACTATACGATTTTTCCTTTCAACTATCCCATTTTGTTGAGGTGTGTAAGCAGTGGTGAATTTGTGAAAATGCTCATAGTATATCCAAAGAGATGATGTAAACCTCACAATGAAAGAATTTAGGATTAATAGAAGAAGAATAGAGCAGTAGAACATAGATCCAAAGGATTTCAGATAGAGGTAGAATAATTACACATGTTACATTAATCTGAATAGTAAAAAGGTAAATATACAATGCTCAGGATTTGAATACACTAGGTGTTATTCGAATTAACCTGCATGGACAGATCCATAATCAGTGGAGTGTCATCAAGTCATAACTAGGAGTCCAACTCATCATCAGTGAAGTCATCAATCCACAAGTAATAGTCAACCAGAAGTCAAACTGAGTCTAACTGAATGTGGTAGGTGTAACTGGCACATGGGAGCACTAATGTAGTGAAGGAGGCTCAGTGGAGGGCGTTCATGGAGCTAACTGGAGTCAAAACAGGCTATCTAGTCACACTGGAGGTCCATCGGAGTGATAAGGTTAGTTAAGAGTGAGTCAAGACTAAAATCAGGGAGAGAACTCTTGTTAACTGAACAAAACTGGACTAGTAGGTGAAAAAGTGCGCCTCTCTCATGCAGTAGGTGAAAGGAGGGCGCACTAGGAACTAGGAGGGCTAAAACTGATTAGGAAGAATCTCTCGGGGCTAGCTAACTGAGGGCTAGGTGCTGGGACTAATGAATGGGATGCATGCAAACCCTAAAAGTGCATGCATGACTGAAAATGAAAATGACTGGAAAGCTAGTAGGACTAGGATGGAGTATAGGAAAATCCTAAATACCCCCCTTAATCCATCATGGGCCCTAGTAACTAGGACGAAAGGTCACCCATATAATCAAATAAGATAGAAAAATAAAGAACTGTCCATAAACCGAGGAAATGGGGAAAACCTCATGGGAAAAATACCCTCCCTCAAAAGAATAGTAAATAACTCAAAGAACCATCATACTAAGCAGAAAAGAAGGAAGCTTTCATCAGTGAAAACTTCTGCAAAAAACTTGACAAGTTGATCCCCTGTAGGATGCCAAAACAGGTGCTAGATGTGGATCTAGTCTTCTAATGTGCCTTCCACTATGTAGAGGATGTATTGGATGAAGCAAGTCTCTCAAGAATTCTTTCTGCAACTGGAGCGAATAGAACATGAGGAGTCTTCCCAAGTAATGGAAGAGAGAACCCCATCATCATGCTGCATCTCTCATGGAGAGGTAGATGGAATAATGCAAGGTTGGCATGATGCTGAAGTCTGGTAGTTCTGTGAACAGATGAATCCTCAACTGTGTTCTCAGTAGTAGCAAGGACTGTGTGAGCCCATATTGACCTCGAATCTAGACTGAGAATATGTGTTGGTTCTGGATCTGAATCTTCTTGAACTATGATCTCAACATCAAAATCTTGATCTTCTTCTTCATCAGAAGAGGAGTCACTCTGATCTTGATCAGAATCTGAAGGAATAGTCAGAGAGAAGGGGATGAAGTGAGAGAACTCATATGCCTTAGAGGCATGATTAGCAACCCCATTCGCTATAATCTTTCCAGTGGAGATCTCTGTAATCTCTACTGTTTTTGGACCAAAGTTTACTTGCTTTGGTGATCCTGTATGAGTCATCTGATATACTAATAACAAATTCGTTGTTAGAGAAGGAACAAATAAAACACTTTTGAACTTACCATGCTCCATATGTACTGTACCCAATCCTTTGGCAGAAATCTGAGAGTTATCTCCCATGTGAATAGTAGGCCCATCTTTGATATCTAAAGAGGAAAAAGATTCTTCAGAGGCAACCATGTGGTTGGAGGCTCCATAATCTATGAGGAGGGCTTTTGTTTTTGAAAAACCATCCATCAATGCATGGCAATCATCAGATCCACTTCCAGGATCAGACATCTTTGCTTCTTTTGGAACAACAATTTTGTTTTGTTCAAGAAGCTTGGTTAGTAGGTCTATTTTTTTTTGCATGCAAGCTTTCTCAGGATGGTTTCCTCTCTTGCAGTAGGAGCAATTAGGTCTCTTGTGTTTGTCACTTTTGGATTTAGATGGCTTCTTGTCCTTGTCTTTTTTCCTCCCCTTTGCATTCGCTCCACTTGCTTCTCTAGCTAGAAGAGCTAGATATTTGGAGGCCTTGATGGTACCCATTTGAATCAGTTTGTCCTCTTCTTGAATGAGAGCTTCAGCAAAGTCTTTTAAGGTGGGAAACTTCCATCTAGGGATTGACATTCGAACAGAATGGAAAGTAGATACAAAGACAGAAAATTCAGATCCAAGTTTGCTCAATACGGAGAGTACTAATTGCTCATCACTTTTAGTGATGCCACAATGCTTGCATTGTAAAACCAATTTATGAAATTTGGAGAAGAATTCTTGAATGCTTTCGAAATTGTTAGGTTGTAGGGAAACCAATTCATTTTCGAGAATGTGGCCTCTTAGCCCATCTTGTTTGCCAAAAAGACTCTCCAATTTTGTCCATAACTCATTTGGAGACTTCAATCCTTCAACATGAAACAACATATCTTTAGACATATGAAGGCATATGAAACCAAAAGCTTCATCCATTTTATTTAGAAGCTTGGTCCTCTCTACAATTGTATGAGGCATGGCATCTTTTTTCTCAACCATTCTAGAAAACCCTCTCGACTTTAATTGTACTTTCATGTCACTCTTCCATTCAAAATAATTGAAAGGAGTGAGGATCATGGGAGAGGAAGAAGCATTTGAATTGCTCATTTTGACTGCTGGAATGAGTGCAAAAAAGAAACTGTTGAATCTGTTGCTGCAACTGCTGGAACTTTGAAATACCTGCAAAAAACTCTCAAGAATGGAGGTAGAATATACTCTCAAATGGATCTGATACCATGTGAAAATGCTCAAAGTAGATCCAAAGAGATGTGGTAAACCTCACAATGAAAGAATTTAGGAATAATAGAAGAAGAATAGAGCAGTAGAACATAGATCCAAAGGAGCTCAGATAGAGGAAGAATAATTACACATGTTACATTAATCTGAATAGTAAAAAGGTAAATATACAATGCTCAGGATTCGAATACACTAGGTGTGATTCGAATTAGCCTGCATGGACAGTTCCATAATCAATGGAGTGTCATCAAGTCATAACTAGGAGTCCAACTCATCATCAGTGAAGTCATCAATGCACAAGTAATAGTCAACCAGAAGTCAAACTAAGTCTAATTGAATGTGGTAGGTGTAACTGGCACATGGAAGCACTAATGTAGTGAAGGAGGCTCAGCGGAGGGCGCTCACGGAGCTAACTGGAGTCAGAACAGGCTATCTAGTCACACTGGAGGTCCATCGGAGTGATAAAGTCAGTTAAGAGTGAGTCAAGCCTAAAATCAGGGAGAGAACTCTTGTTAACTGAACAAAACTGGACTGGTAGGTGAAGAAGTGCACCTCTCTCATGCAGTAGGTGAAAGGAGGGCGCACTGGGCACTAGGAGGGCTGAAACTGATCAAGAAGAAGCTATGGGGGCTAGCTAACTGAGGGCTAGGTGTCGGGACTAATGACTGGGATGCATGCCAAACCTAAATAATGCATGCAAACCCTAAAAGTGCATGCATGACTGAAAATGAAAATGACTGGAAAGCTAGTAGGACTAGGATGGAGTATAGAAAAATCCTAACAGAATTGTCTTCTAATGCCATTCATATCACACAAATTATGAAAATCTCTTGAATAAAATTCTTGTCCACGATCAGTGCTTAAGCACTTTATTTTGTAACCACTTTCATTTTCTGCAAGGGCTTTAAACCTCTTGAATGTATCAAATGCTTCATCCTTGCTCTTCAAAAAATAAACCCAACCCATTCTTGAGTAATCATCAATAAAAGTAATGAAATATGATGACTTATCCAAACTTTTTGTCTCCAGAGGATCAAAAATATCAGAATGAACTAACTGAAGTGGATAATGGGCCCTCCATGCCTTGTCTCTAGGAAATTTCTCTCTTGCATGTTTTCCTTTAGCACATCCTTCACAAGCCTCCTTGTACTCTTCAACCTTATGCAATCCATAAACTAATTCTTTTGATGATAGAAGGTTCAAACTATGAAAATTCAAATGGTCATACCTGAGATGCCACAACCAACCGTTGTCCTCATGTGCCATATTAGCAAGGTTGATGCTATTTCCTCCAAACTTCAATGGGAACATCCAATTCTTTGACAAAGGCACAACTGTAACCACCCTATTGCCTTGATTCTTATCATAAATTGTGCATTGTCTATCATCAAACACTACTCTGTAATTCTTTTCACACATTTGCCCAACACTTAATAAATTATGCTTTAACTATGCAGTGTAATAAACATCTTTGACACTTTTCATACCTTCTTTTGTATGGACTGCCATATCTCCTTTTGCAGAAACCTCTAAGGTTTTTTCATCACCATGTTTGATATTAGATTTGAAACTTTAATCCATTGTAGATAAGAGCTTGCAATTTCCTGTCATGTGGTTAGAACAACCCAAATCTAAATACCAAACATCTTTAACTGTATTTTCAGTTTTGCCATAAGATAAAAACAAATTATTTGGAGAAGCATCATCACCCTCTTGAGCATAATTAACACTTTTTTTTCTTTTAATCTGCAATCCCTTTCAAAATGACCATACCTTTGACAATGATAACGCTGGATGTTTCTCTTATCAAATCTGCATCTATCTCTTCCTCTAAAACCACATCTTCTTCCTCTATCTCTTCTTGAAAATTTTTTATATTGACCTTTACCTTGGGCTTGGTTTCTTCTAGATCTAGAACTAGCATTTGCATTCTTTGTAATTTGTAGCTTTGTGGAAAAATATTTCTCGTCACTTTCTCCAAATGAATCTCTCACTCTATCTTCATGAGAAATAAGAGATCCAACTAGGTGATCAAAGTGAAAGTTAGTAAAATCCTTCCTTTCTTCAATGACTATAGCAACATGGTTCCATCTGGGTGTTAGAGACCTCAACACCTTTTTAATCACAAATTCTTTATCAGTAGTTTCTCCTAGAGTAGCCAATTTATTGACAACATCATTTACTCTTACACAATAATCACTCACCTTCTCACCTTCTTGCATCTTTAAATTCTCGAATTCTGTCCTCAATGTCTGCAACTTGACAACGTTAACTTGATCACTAACTTGGTAAGCTTCATGTAGAGTCTTCCGGGCATTCTGAGCTGGCTTTGCTCTTGCAATTCTTGGAAATAAGCTCTTATCTAAAGCTATTTGAATATGAAATAAAGCTCAAGCATTCTTCTTCTTGGATTCTCTCTTAGTTGTTCTATCATGGCTGTAAGTGTGTTCCAATCAGCTAGTTATTCTTAACCTGATTCTACAATATCCCACAAATCTTTTTCTATCAAAAAGGTCATCATTTTGATGCACCAATAATCATAATCACTTCCATTAAATTATGGGAAAAGAGTTAGAATTTGACATTATGGACTTAAAAAAACAAAATACGTGCTCTAATACCAAATGAAGATTATGAAAGAGCCAAATTTAAAATAGGATAAGGATTTAACAATACAGAAAATAAGAGATACTTTTATTCAACACAGGAAAAGAAAAACTTTTATTATTTATCTCCCATCGATCTTTTAACTTGCACAGCTATATACTTATATATGGATTACATTGCATAGAAATAAAGGATTTAACAATACATATAATAAGAGATACTTTTATTCAACATAGGAAAAGAAAAACTTTTATTATTTATCTCCCATTGATCTTTTGACTTGCACAGCTACATACTTATCTCCCATTTGATTTGCAAATTATTTTATTCTTGGTGAAGTTTGCTGCTAATTATTTAATAAACACCCGCAACCTAAAATAGACACTGTCAAATTCTACACAGCATCAGTTATCAACAATTTGTTGTTCAAATATTTTACACAAGACCGCTATTTGATGTACTCGTCGCATTTCCAAGCAATAATGCAATCACACAACAGGATCAAGTTGAACCGCGGTTGCAATCAAAATTTATGTTAGGGATCTTCTAAGGGCGCTATCAACAGATCTATCATCGGATCACATCATAGTTCTGCCATTTATTTCTTGTACCTAAGGTGGCAGTTGTACGCTTTCTTTTGTTGTGTTAATGCAAACCAATCATAACTAAGCAGACATGAAATCCCAGGAATCGCGCCAAGATGGAGTTAATCCGGGATGAGGTTAAAGCGTGGGGATCACTCCGGGGCTGTGGAGAATGGAATCGCAATTCGCATGCTATCTAAGGTTGTGACCTGTCCCAAGATCAGAGATTGAATTCAAGTTTTCGATTTCCTAACAGAATATATAGATCATTCGCACGGCCGAGTTTGAATACTAGAAATCAGGATGTCAATGTTTGCAATAAACTCCGAATGGGTAATAGTAAATGAAAGTGATCAAAATTTACTTAAATTTAGAATCCCCTTTTTAATCATCTTTTATTTTAATTTTTTTTATAGGATTCGATTATATAATTATATCAATTTCTGAGGTCGATTACATCGATCTGGTTCCGGATACATGTATTACATCTGCTACATGGAACTTAATTATTTAATTTATTTCTTTTTCTTCACGGGATCTAGTCAGTCAGCGTATGGAAGCATTGATAGTATATATATATATATTTGAAATTGTTCTGCAATGTTGTTTAATTTCTGCGTATTCCTTAATGGGTGATCCTTATTCGATCTTCTGATCCTTGTTTTTATCATTCTTACCCTTTGAATAAATTGGAGAGAGATCGAATCCTTCGTTGTCCCAAACTTTCTGTTTCTTTTATATTTATTTATTATTTGAATCTACACCACATAAATCGTATTTGATCGGTGCATCTTACAAGGCAAACGCTTTTCAATTTTCACTTATTAGATAGTCTTATATTGTAGACTTTCCTATTGACAACCTAATCTCCAAGTAAATCTGAACACTACAGATTCGAATCACCGGGTACTGCCTTTTATCTAGGGTCCTCAACATCAAACAATTTGTACCAACACGTCATAGCACATAACCTAGTGTATATATTGGTTAGTTTCCCTGCGCTAATTTCACAACTCGTATTCACTTGGTTCTATTATCATTACACAGTCTGTATCACATACAAGGATCACAATTTTCATTAGCTATTCATTCGCATATGATATTAACGCAAATACTACGGAAAGGAAAGTCGTCATACTGAAATCACAATTTTACAACGTAGAGGATCTGTCCCTTTTGCTAGTCAATCTCTCCTCATAAAGGGAACCCAAGGCAGATCCAATTTCATTTGACTAAGGGATGTATAACATAGTTACACGTTGGACTACTCATAGGTCTAGAATCCACGGTGATCATCGTTTAAGTCAATGAGATCCTAATAAAAGGATCATTACCGACAGAACGTAGATCAGAGATCTACAGGATCACTGTGTGAGTAACAAGGTCATAAAAAAAGATCAATTCCAGCAAATCGTTGAGGTGGGTTCTATAAGGATCCATACACAGTCAACTCTTGGAGTTATGACTTATGTGGGAGATCTGGAGCTACTACAGTGTGGAAGTTGTAGGGAACTTTACTCTAAGGATGGAGAGGCTATTGCATATGCATGCGCAGTTCGATTCCATCTAAATGGTCAGATCGATGGACTTGAGCAGGTTGGAGGGTCTCTATTACAGGCTCACACTATTCCAAGCATTGAAATCATAATTCTACTTGCAGATCTTTCACTTTCTGCGTAAAATAGGATTCGGAGATCAGAATGCTACACATAAGCTTAGATCTTGAATCGGTCATTTCGAGAAGAGACCTAAGACGATTTTCAATTATCATAGGTTTAGGTTGGAATCAAAATATTTGAGACTGTCTGGTGCCCTCAAGGCTCGATAGGCTTTGATACCAAATGTAGGGATCCCTATTTCCAGGTCCCACTTAGAACAATTTTATAAAGCTTAAAAACATAATATTACCATTACTAAGCATGATCAACAACAAAATTTAATAAATTCGAGAACTAACCAATATAAACATCGAACCTGTCACTGTAGGTCGAATCTGCTATTGGAGGAGAGGTCACTGTCGTCATTCCAATCCCGCACATTCTTTTCCGTTTGCTTCTCCCATTAGATACCTCCAGTAAAAGCTCATTAACCATAGGCAATGTTAGCTTTTCCACCCAACTGTAGGCTTATGCGATCAGTCGCATATCCACCCCCGAGCTTCAGGGTCATAGACCTCACACACAAAAACCAATGATACAGAAATGAGCTTCCCCCTCACTAAGATCCCTTGCCAAACTCACAATAGAAAAGCAATGTCTCGTTACCATTACGGTAGCTATCCCACAATAAAGCCCCCATCCGTTTCCTCTTGCCTTCTTTAAATATGAAAATTCTCTGCGACACATGTTGCTTCATGCAAAATTGCCTATTTTCCTAATTATTTAATTATAATTACCTCACCCAACCATGTGTATATTTCTCAAGAGAGTGCACCTACATTCCTTGATTTACTAAAGTATGTCCCCTCATGCTCCAATCTAAGTTTCTATTTTTGTGGGTGCAAGTGGAGTTGGCTAGATGATAATGTCTAGTCGACCATTTTCTCTTACAACAATTATTATCCATTATTTAATTACTAATATTCATTTCATGTGCAAATAACCTAAATGAAAACTTATATGTTTAATGCATAAGCATTCATCATTCGTTTTCTTCTTGCATCTAGGTACCACATCGTCGGGTCCATTCGACCATCAAATTCTTTTTACCATCTAGGTACCACATCATTGGGTCCTTTCGTTCATTTTTTCTCTTTATCATTTAGGTACCACATCATCGGGTCCTTTCGTCCATGCTTTCTCGTTTCATCTGATTTGCGAGAACTTCATGTAGTGATTTAGGATTCATTACCTTCAATCATCCGTCTACACTCTATTGGAGACTAGTGGCACTGAGGAGTAAGTCTGTTTTTACTGCGCACCCCTCAACCTCGTACGTGACCAATTATGTCATGGTCCACTTCGCACGACTTCATGCTTCCCCGAGTAAGTGGATAAGGGCCTTTTAACTCGTGCATGGATTCCGTAGGAAGTCGACACCGTCGTCGTTCTTCCGTGTATGATTTATTCGTACTCTACGACCCATTTTCCGTTATGTCGTGATTCAGTCGATAAACCTTCTTACCTGTCACTGTACACATACTCAGAGCACACATATTAATAGTACTACTCAAAACCATCATATCAGAATTCACTTCATTCATTTGCTAATCGTTTAAGAAAACATATATATTTGTTCATTGGATTCATATCATAATCACCCGCATAATTTCATTTCCATAATTCAGCATAAATATGATATTCATCATAAGATTTCACATATGCTAATCAATCATCAAATTCACAAGTATCCATAATCGTCATTAATCCATCATTAGAAACATATTCGTTTATCACATACGTCGCCAGTCAATCAACAATTTTATTCTTAATCAACACATATGCGGTCATTTGTTTTTTGTTTCGGGTCACTTACCAATAAGTGTCATCAATATCGATAGTCATAGTGAGTTTGAGGGGCATTACAGGTTTGGCCAAAGTTCCTTGATCTATCTCCTGACATTGTAGGAGAGAGCCAGATGGCATATGTTCATAGATATGTCATCTCAAACATTATCGACACTACTTAGTTCTAAGTAGTTGGTGGCAAATTGTGGTTATATGCATTTGGTGTAGAAGAGGTTAGGTGCCTATCTCTTGTTGTCAACGCACTGGCACACTCTACCTTTGATGGGAAGAGCACTAATTTCTCTCTGATGTACTATGTAGATAGTTTAGTTTAGAGGCTCCAATTGATTAGGTGGTTGGAGATCTTTTTTAGGTAGTTTTGTTTTTCTTTGGATCATTGTCACTTTGTTTTTATTGGTGGGGGGTTATTCTCTTTTCCATCATATGTTTTTACTTTATTATTTTAGAGGCTTCATGCCACTTGATCGACATTACCTAAAGGTATCCCTACTAGGAATGTGACTGATTCGCATGTGGGGGTATTTTTTGACAAAGAGTGGCCATTCAAAGTGGCCATGTACTTTGATCAGTCAAGAGATTTGTGATTTTTTGGTTGGAGAGAATGATATTGTCCTTGATCTTGTAGAGTAACATTGTGCAAGGATGGATTTATGAGAATATTCGAGCATTCTATTTACTTAGGATGAGCCACCAGATGAGAGATGTATTATTATCATTATGTTTTGATAAACGTAGTTTCATATTTTTTGTCTTATTTAATGCACATGTAATTTATTGTAACATTTCATTTCAATTATTTGATTATTTTTCTCTATTTTTTTGTAGATATTGGCACATATGTTGGGGATGAGCCCCCCAAAGATGATGACGATATGGATGAACTAGATGTTCACCATGATCAAATTCGAGTACAAAGACCTCATGTGCCACGCATGTTGAATTGTAGAGTCCAAACATAGGTGGCAGATTGCATATGTGGTTTGAGGGCTAGCTAGGGAGTGGTATCAGTGCGTGTTTGAGACATTTTATGAGTCTAGAAGCTATTATATATATGGAAATCAAAGGGATAACCTTCCCCATGAAATGATGTTACTGATGTGTCATGTTGTCAATTCCCTCACCCTCATCCATATTTTGAGGGATGCCACTACGTCCTATTCATCTTTCTCATCTACTGGGATGATGTTCCTAGACCTGGACAACATGATTCTCCACCACATGGTACTCCACCACAACAACTTGAATCCCCTCCTCATCCTTCATTGATTGATCCACAACCTATTCTTATTTATCCATATGAGTAACCAACATCACCATCGACCAATCCACCACATCCTCCTCTTGATCCACATATATAGCTAGCATCACCTTCAATTGAATCACCACCTCCTCTACCTCCTGAATGAGAGATATCATATTTGACATGGTGAGATGTGCCTAGATAGTTTTGGTACTTGACATGGATATTTATCTTTGTATATTTCACTTGATATGTATATGTATGACATGTTTATTGATTTTTATGAGACCTAAATTCCAGGTTTGTCTAGGGGTTTGCATATCCCACCATGCTTCCATAGTCCACCAAACTAATTGTAGCCCAGAACATTCTTTCTCCCTTCCATCAGCTTGGTTCCATCATTATCAATGAATTTCTCATTATCAGCTAGGATTGGGATAACCGGCAATACCAATAAAATAATGAGAAACAAAATGGCTGAAAAATCTCAAGCCCTCATGATTTTCCCGTTGTTCCAACATTTACAAAACATGTGGACAAGGGTCGATACTCCTTCCTCTACCCATGTTTTAGACAAAATCATAAAACACAATAGATAAGATGTAGGGATGAAAAAATGAATCCTCTTCCTACATAATAGAAAATAGAATCCAAAGAACAATTTAACTGATGCCAATGGATGAATAAAGACGACTCGAATTTTCCTTATCCCCACCGTTTGTGAAATAGACCCAACTACAATTCTATGAATAAATGGAAAAGATTAATTGGAAATCATGCCCATCAAATAGTCAACTTGCTACCTTCCTTGGTTGACACCACAAACAAAACATTAATAGGAATGAAGGGAAAATATCCAATGGTTGATGTGTCCAGCTCTTGCAATAGAAAAAAACAAGAGAGGAATGAATAATGGAATTGATAGGGATGAAAGGAGACTTGGCTTCATGGATCAATTTTCTTTAAAAAAAAAGAATTTGACTTTATAAGATGATAGGTTAATAACCATATGAAAATTCACCTCACGGGTTCCTTTTTCTAAGGATACACTCACTGCATGACTTCATAACTACCTCAACCACCTTCTCTACCAAGAAGGAATTAATGATTGGAAACAAAAAGCAAATAGGTAGTTGTTGTTCATTAGTTCACAAGGATGTCGACACATGTCACCATTTAACTAGCTTATCTATGGCTTTGTTTCCCTTCCCTCCCTAGTGGAAAATTATGCCCCCACTTGGATTTTGCTTCCTTGCATAGTTAGCTCGTTTTACATTATTTTATTTCATCGTGTGTATTTACACTGTCTTCATGGTTTTCCCATGTCTTGGGTTACATTATGCTGATTCAATTTTCATTACCTATTGGTATATTCAATAGTGAAGCCTTGGCTTTGAACTACTCATCATGAATCTATCATTTTTACATACTTAAATTACATGTAATTAAGTAAATACATATACGTAACAAGGTCAAAACATAGGTTTTACAAACGACACATATTGATTCACGCTTGAGACAACTCATGGAAATCCTTCAATCTAAAGGGCCAAGTCTCAAACAATTTTTAAATTTCTCAAAATTCTAGGCCTCTTGCGTCGACTTACTCAACATAATGGTAGCTCATGTACTAAATATTATTCCTATCTCTTAATCCAGTGTTGTTGGATTAGCTTCCAAGAATTCCGACCACTACTTAGTAAAATAAATCAACTTAGCTTATTTCTATGTCTGGACATCCCACAACTTCTTTCCATATGCATAATTAATTTGCATAAGTTTAGCAAGTTCATTATCAAGTTGTTGAGCTTGAACTAACTTGTTTTTAAAGATTTTGACCTCTTAAATTACTTTATTTATAGGTTTTCATGTTCATTTGGTAAATAGTATTTTTTCATGTTTGATCTTAAATAAAAATAAAATAAAATATATATTTTTTTTATAAAAGTGCGAATATATTTTATGATATTAACAAAAATTAAAAATGATATAAGCATATTGAATTATTGTTTCAAACAAAAAAAACCGTTATAAAATATGAAGTCCAGCGAATGGTTAATTTCTAAATTATTTTTAATAATTATAATATTAAAAAGTATAGAAAAGTAATTTAATGAAAAAAACTTTATCATTATAAATAAATATATTTGATTATATTAAAATATAATATTAAACATATATCTATAAATATTTTGTTAATTTTGTTAATTTATTTTGGTTAAGGTGTAGGTTTTATTAGCACAGTGATTTGGGATATCCAACCAAATTTTTTAAGACCAAAAGCTACTCCTCCAAGTAAAAATCGATTTTAGCAAACAAACAAAAGACATTAAAAAAAAAATATGAGTAAAGTGAAGATAATAAACATAAAGTTGAGCTGTGATGAACACATATTTAAACATTTTTTATAGTTTCAATATTACAAATTTTAAATAAATAATTTAACAAATAATAAAAAGAAAAAATATATATTATTATAAATAAGAATTGTAGAATATTTTATTATATATTTACAAATCAATATGAAAATAAAAATAACAATAAAGATGGATCATGGTCACCATTACTTTAAGATGTTAGTAATGTTGAAATTTGTAGAATATTTTGTTATATATTTATAAATCAATATGAAAATAAAAATAACAATAAAGATGGATCATGATCACTATTACTTTAAGATGTTAGGAATCTTGAAATTTGATAGTTAAATATTACTACTTTATAAAATTAAATTTCATTAATAAAGTGTGAATTTTAATTTTAATATCATTTTGAAGTGCATTTTTATTTTCAGAGGTCATTAACAGTAAAAAGCGTAATTTCATTAGAATAATCAAATTACATATTGCAGAAAGGCTTCAAAGAGCCCTTTCCAGTAACGGCTTACCAGTTTCAAAGAAAAAAATGGTACCAAAGCACCTCCAGAAATAAAACTAAATCTAATAAGCCTTGTATCAGAGTAACCAAGATTGGCTCATGTATAATGAATAACTAGCTCATTAGGAGCTAAAAGAAACAAATAAGAAAGAAGCCAAAAGGTGACGTCGATAGATGCATAAAACATAAAATGGAAACCACAAATGTAAACGGAAGGTTTGCAGAGCCACTGGCATCTGAAAACTGAAACCACCATGATAGGTAGTCACAGTGCCACCAAGAAAGGTTCACACCGCACCGAGAAAATCCATCCATTGTCGGCCTTGACAATGAAGATGTCGCTGACACTAAAAGGAAATAGAAATCCCGCATCTGAGCGGATCTCCACCCCCGACTAGCTGCTGCCAATGCCCCCATCGTGGACACACTTCCGTGCAACACCCCTCAGCACATAATCCTCCTCCGCCGCCATTGGTAAGCAAGATAACCCGGAGCACAATGGGTCACCGCGTGAAGGATACACCACTGCTCCACTCGTAGAGAGCCGTTCATATCCGATAGAAAATCCACACACCCTTCGAGGAAAATTTCAAACTCTCATCCACAAGAAAAAACCCATCGAAGCCGCACAGGGAACTTTGAGGAAACACTGCTTGCAAGAGGGAGGGATACACTAGGCCGCGGCCAGTGTTCAGTCACCGAGCCCACCGATGACCCACCCCAAGCTCCACCACTACAGTTGAGGCCACCAAACATAGGCGAGCTCATCCAGTTTCATAAGATTGTTGCAACTGTTGCATGAAGCATCCACCATCATCCGCTGCAGGAAGCCGCACCTGCAGAGGCCACCACCATGGTGAGGAAGAAGCTGTCGCCGCCGCCATACCCGCGTCAGTGAATGGAGCTCACCGACTATCTTCTACCATCGCCCCAAACGTCGTGTACACCCTTCCATATGACACTCGATAGTCAAAGAACCCGTTGCTGCCTCCACTGGTATGCAAGCTCCAATCGACCACGACAGATAGCAAACACATAGGGGAAGGGGGATGGAAACCTTGGAAGAATCCATGGACGTCGGATTCAACTTGGTTCGACTCTCTTTATCTCAAGCCCTCATATATATGTATGTATGTTATATATTACTATAACTAATTAGCTATTAGTAATTAAGTGTGTGTGCATGTTTCTATTTCTAATATGGAAATTTTGATTTTGTCACCGTCTAGTTTTCGCCTCTTGTTAGCTAAAATTAAAACATCACATACAAATTTCTTGATGTGTAAGGTAAGAAGTCAAATAAAAATTTCTTGACGTGTAAGGTAAGACATCAAATAAAAATTTCTTGGCGTGTAAGACGTCAAATTTCAACCCTCGATGTTGGAGACTAAATAATTAAACTTTTATGTTGCCAATTAAATTTAGTCCAAATAGTTTGAGTAAATAAATGTTATCTTTTTCACAAATGTTCAATTCTTATAAGTGATATATTGAATTCTCAAATAAAAATTTATAATAAAGTTTTTAAAATTCTTAAAAATATGGTTTATAATATAATTTAATAAATCTAATAAAAATATTAAACATCCAATGTGACATTTTACTTTAACATAATGTGAGACCAAAGAAACCATATTTTTTAATCATAAGAATAAGTGACCATGCAGGAGATAATATAATTTAATAACCCTTTAAAAACATATATTAAGCATCCAATGTGACCTTTTAATATAATTTAATAAACCTTTAAAAACAAATATTAAGCATCCAATGCGACCTTTTACTTTAACATAATGGGAGACAAAAGAAACCATATTTCTTAAGCATAAGAATAAGTAATGGTTACATTTTACTTTAACATGTAGGAGACAAAAGAATTAAAGTTGTTGTGCACTCTAATAAACTTTGAAAGAATTAAATAATCGAATAAATCAAAGGAAAATACAATAATGTAATCGAATAAATCAAACGAAAATGAATTTGGCCGTGGGAGACGAAAGAAACCTTGATCAATGTCGAAGAGCAAAGAATGTGAATAAATAGTATAATAATAAGTAAACCTTGATCAATGTCGAAGAGCAAAGAATGTGAATAAATAGTATAATAATAAGTAAACCTTAACCAATGTCGAAGATCAAAAGATGTGAATAAATCCATAAGAATAAGGAATGATCACCTTATACTTTAACATGTCGGAGAGGAAAGAATTAAAGTTGTTCAGTACTATAATATAACAAGAGCTATGAGGTGGTAATGTCCTCGACATTGCACCTGCATTGGCTAATTATTTGCAATTGCATTGTGAAATAAATACTCAATATTTAGAGTAGCAGAAGTTACCAATAGCTACTATTATAAGATAAAATCCATAGAAAGAACATAGATACCTAAGACATCCTTCCTTCCGCGCTCGGCAGCTACATCGAACCCAAATGCAATGAGATCCAACGCTAGAAGAAGCAGTAACACTAGTGTAGATGGCTTTATGTCTGCTAATTTTGCACCAAAAGTCATTATATATCCTCCTTTGCCTTCATAGTCTCATCGTTGTTGCAAATGGGATGAATCCCTTTGCTATTTCGAACCTGGGACTAGCCAATAATTGGAATGAATGGTCACTATAAGCTTCTTTCTTGATTTTCAATGGGGCTATGAAAGATGATAAACAAGTGTGCACCGCTTTTGCTTCACAAGAAAAAATAGAGATGCAATGTGAATGACATGTTATCTTTACATTTGAGGTCTAGAGCTATTTACTTACCAAATAAAATAAAACTAACAAATGATCTTGAGAGTTGGATTATTTGCTTACCAACTTCTACCAGGACACTATCATATCAAACTTATAATTTTCTAGATATAAAGAGACAAGATGTCTCAGGATCCATATTTTTTTTGTCATGAAACTTACATACTTGAATAGAAGAGTATGAGTTCCCAAGACTTAGAATCAATAACTATTTCCCTAATTCAAAGTCAAAGTCATCCTGAAATTTCTAGCCAAGAATTAGTTATAAATAAATGAAATATCCTAACATTTTTAGCCAAAAATTAGTTATAAATAAATGAAATAATAAGAGCATAAAGAAAAGGCAAGACTCTGATGTGAGCTATAGGAAAGGAGATCCTAAGGTAAAGTGAATGACTTAAAGGCCAAGTAAAAACTAGGACCAATGCAAAAATGAACAAAACATAGCAATCCATGAAACTGAGAAACACAAAAATAAAAAACGCTAAAATTTTGATGCTATCATATTGCTTTGATGAACACATGCCTAGACAAATTGAAAAGAGTAATTGCTTTGATGAACACATGTCAAGACAAATCGAAAAGGGTAATTTGGAGTATTATAACCATATTAGCACGGATTATTGGTGTTTTGTATATACATCGTATGTGTATTCAGAATATCAAGTACTGACCATTTCTGAGATTGTGTATTCAGAACATCAAGCTCTCTCGAGCCTCTAGGATTGAACCCCTTTTACTTTACAAATGACATAATTTATAAAAGATTACATCAACAGACTGTTACGAGACTTTTGGAACAAAAGTCACAAGAATCATCTTGAATTAACTGCCAAAGATAACATAAAATATTTGAAGTTGTTCCCTTGACTGTGAATCTCGTGTTTGGATATACTTTGCCACCTATGCATTCATTATTGATGCCTTTGAAAGCTGTATTCATCCCTTTAATTGTTAATTTGATACCTTTGACTGTCAAATTCTTCTTGCTTATTTAGTGTTAACTGCCACATGTATTTGGACTTGGATTTAACCTTCGACCAGCTAATTTTTCTCCTTGAAAATGGGAACTCACAAATCCTCTTTTGCCAACTACTATGCCATTTGTGTTCGAGAAAACCTGAATGCCATATTCTGCGATGCACCTGCAACAATTAATTAATACGAATATGCGAAATAGCAGAAATGATAGAACTCAGAATCACTTTTATATTGATCACATGCCACTTCGAGGGGGCAACCTCCTATGAGCAAGCTCAATACAAATAACTTCACGGTGCCTTCATAGGTCTCAACACACACTTATATACTAAGTCTAGGCGCCAATACCATGGGTCAAAACCACGGGCCACTACAAACTATGGATCAACAATACTACGGGCGACTTACAAAGCATATGCGCCAACAACAATAACACAAACTATTGATCAACAAATACTACGGGACAACTTGCAAAGCATATGCATCCAACAACAACATACTAACAAAGTAAAGACATGGGTTCCTAACATCCCCTCCCCCTTAAAAAAATCTTTGTCCTCAAAGCTTTAGATGTGGAAATTGTTGTTGAATCTAAAGGAGTGGTTCCCATGTAGCATCCTCTAGTTGCATGTCATGCCACTGAATTAAGACCTTTGTGATAGAGCGAGATCGAAGCTGACGTGTGCGCCAATTGAGGATGGCCTCTGGCTCCAAAAGGATGGATCCTTCATTATCCAGTTCGGGTAAAATCGTTTGTCCACTGATGTTGGTGCCAAGAACTTTCTTCAAACAAGAGACATGAAAGACTGGATGAATGTGGGAAGAAGGAGGAAGTTCCAATTTATAAGCAATGGACCCAATCTTCTGAAGAATCCGATATGGCCCATAGAACTTTGGAGCGAGCTTATGACGCCCTTTGAGTTTCAAGGAGGATTATTTGTACGGTTGGAGATGAAGAAAAACCATATCGCCGACTTGAAAAGTGCGCTCAGAACGGTGCTGATCAGCTTGTTGCTTCATGCGATTTCTTGCCATGTGAAGATTGTCCCGCAAAATGCGAAGAATCTGATCGCGGTTTCGAAGGATCGTGTCAACTTCCTGAACTGGTGAACTGGTGGGGGTGTATGGAAGAAGAGTTGGAGGTGCCTGACCATAGACTGCTTCATATGGGGTCATTTTAGAGGCGGTGTGGTAAGAGGTATTGTACCACCATTCAGCGAGAGGAAGCCACTTTGCCCACTGATGTTGTTGTTCTGAGGTGAAGCAACGAAGATAAGTTTCCAAGCATTTATTGATAATTTCAGTCTGACCATCTGTTTGTGGGTGATACCCTGAACTCATCTTTAGTTTGGTGCCAGTGTGGCAAAATAGTTCTGTCCAAAAATGACTGGTGAAAGTCACATCATGATCCGAGACAATGGAAGAAGGGATGCCATGAAGATGAAAGATCTGGTCCAGGAAAATTTGAGCGATGGAGGAGGCTGTATAGGGATGGCTGAGAGCACAAAAATGACTGTATTTGGAGAGGCGATCAACCACGACGAGAATCACTATCTTCCCGCCATATTTAGGGATCCCTTCAATGAAATCCATAGAAATATCTATCCAAATCCGTGTAGGTATGGGCAAGGGTTCAAGCAATCCTGGAAGGAGTGTTGTTTCACCCTTATTTCACTGGCAGGTATCACATTCGGCCACCATTTGTTGAATTGTCCTTTTCATGCCCTGCCAAAAGAAGTGACGCTGTGCTCGTTCATACGTTTTGAGGAACCCAGAGTGCCCTGCCGATGGAGAAGCATGGAGTTTATAGAAGACAGCCTGTTGAAGATCTGTGCTCTGGGGAAGCACCAGACGACCCTTGTATCGCAGAGAAGCACCATCCCAAGAGTAATGTGGTACAACAGAAGGGTTGTTGGTCAAGCGTTGGATTATTTGAGATAAGGAAGAGTCATTGACATAACCCTGTTGAACAGATTGCAACCAATTTGGAACAGGCATAGAAATAGCTGAAAGAGAACCTTGGGCATCAAATGTGCGAGAAAGAGCATCTGC
Source organism: Larix kaempferi (assembly GCA_027924585.1). Classification (NCBI taxonomy): domain Eukaryota; kingdom Viridiplantae; phylum Streptophyta; class Pinopsida; order Pinales; family Pinaceae; genus Larix; species Larix kaempferi. The sequence continues at coordinate 7,728,492 of BSBM01000313.1, forward strand.
CACAATATTGTCTTTACCTTTCTTGTAAGTGATCTCATAGTCATAACCCATGAGTTTGCTAACCCATTTTTGTTGTGCCAGGGAGGAGACACGCTGGTCCAAGAAATATTTCAGACTCTGGTGATTAGTCTTGATGCAGAAATGATTTCCTAATAGGTATGGGTGCCACTTCTGTACTGCATACAAAATAGCCATCATTTCCTTCTCATAGGTAGAGGCAGCTAAATTCTTACCTGAAAGGGATTTGCTGGTGAACGCAATGGGGTGTTCATCTTGAAGGAGAACAACACCAAGTCCATTGCCGCAAGCATCATTCTCAATAGTGAAGGGCTTGGAAAAATCGGGCATAGCTAGCACAGGTGTAGTACACATAGCTTGTTTTAGTTTGTCAAATGCACACTGAGCAGCAGGTGTCCATGTAAAAGCATCCTTTTTCAATAGGGTAGTTAATGGAGCTGCAATCTTCCCATAATCCTTGACAAACTTGCGGTAGTAGCTAGTCAACCCCAAGAAACCACGAAGGCTCTTGAGTGTTTGAGGATGCGGCCAATTGTTCATGGCATCGATTTTGGCAGGATCCACGCGAACCCCTTGTGCTGAGATAATGTGCCCGAGATACTCAACTTCCTTCTATCCAAAAACACATTTAGACTGCTTGGCATGGAGATGATGGTCAGAGAAAAGTTGCATGACAAGATCCAGATGCTGGAGATGTTCATCCCATGTTTTACTGTAGATGAGGATATCATCAAAGAATACCAGAATGAATTTCTGCAATTAGGGTTGAAATATTTTATTCATTAAGGCCTGGAATGTGGAAGGAGAATTAGTGAGGCCAAAGGGCATGACCAAAAACTCATAATGGCCATCATGTGTGTGGAAAGCTATTTTAGGGATATCATCCTCATGAACCCGAATTTGATGATACTCAGAACGAAGATCCAACTTGGAGAAAAAGTGAGCCCCATGAAGCTCATCAACAACAAGAATTGGAAACTTATCCTTGATGGTGAGGTGATTAAGTGCTCGGAAGTCAATCAGAGGCGCCATGACCCAACTTTTTTGCAGACCAAAATAACTGGAGAAGAAAAGGAACTAGTGCTTGGGCGAATAATACCTTGCTTCAATAAGTCCCGAACGAACATTTCAATCTCCGTTTTTTGGTGAAATGGGTAGCGATAGGGCCTAATGTTGGGAGGAACGCTGCCAGGAAGGAGCTGAATACGATGGTATTGTGGCCTGGAAGGTGGCAATCCCATTGGTTCAGCAAAGACACCTGTATATCGATCCAGAATTTGTTGTAGATCCAAAGGAGTAGTGGAGACCACTGATGGTTGCATCTAAATGGAATGGATCTGAGCGATGACACCATGTGAATTCTTCTTGAGGATTTTTTCCATGCGATGTGAACTGATGATGCTGAGAGAACCTGGTTGTAATCCTGTCAATGTGTGTTTTTGTCCATTGAGGGAAAACTGCATCCAAAGTTCAGCAAAATCCCATAAGATAGGGCCAAGTGTGCGTAGCCATTGAGCATCCAAAACCACATCACATCTGCCTAAGGGAAAGGAAAACATGTCAAAGCGCAAGTTATAATCTCTCATAGAGATACGCACATTTCGACACTTCCCTTTGCAAGGTAAGGTGCCCCCATTGGCAACCATGACTTCAAAGTTGGAGCAAGGATGGATAAAACAATCAACTTGTTTGGCGATCCGAGGGTCAATGAAATTATGAGTACTACCAGAATCAATGAGTATTGTAAGAGGAAGCTTCTTGAAGTAACCCCTGACCCGCATTGTTTGGGGGGTGGTGATTCCATCTAAAGCATGGAGAGATATCTCTGGCTGGTCATCCTGAGATGGAGGGTCAATAGGCGGTTCCTGAATGTCGACCGGAGCCTCCAGTGTTTCTGGATCTTCGTCACCAATTTCAGAGGCAGGCGGAGACTCCACATCCAAGAGATAGAGCTTTTGCTGAACACATCTATGTCCCCAAGTGAATTTCTCATTACAATTATAGCAAAGCCCCTTTTCTTTGCGTGCTTGCATCTCTGTTTCAGACAAACGCTTGATAGGAGTCGGTCGAGGAGCCTGCGGTATAGGTGGTCGCTGAGAACCCATATTTCGGAAGGGAACAAAAGTGGGCTTGGAGCGTTGTTGGGCTGCAATCTTGTCTTCTACGAACTTAGCCAACCCTAGGGCTTCCATCATTGTGGTGGGACAGAACATTTTGACCTCAGAGCGGATGGCATCCTTTAGACCACTGATAAAACAACTCCGGTAAAAGTCATCAGACAATCCTTCGGTGTGGTTGGCTAGGTTCTCAAATTCAGTTTGATACTCTCTCACAGTGCCAATTTGGTGAAGTTTAGTGAGGGCTCCGGTGAAGTCATCAAAAGCACTAGGACCAAATCGTTGCAAAAGGAGCTGGCAAAAATCTGACCATTTGGGCTCTGGATGAGCCTTGATGTACCAACGATACCATTGAAGAGCTTCCTGTTCCAAGTGAAAGGATGCCAGCGAAACTTTGTTGACATCAGAAGTATTATGCAGACTGAAATACTGTTATGCACGATAGATCCATCCAGTTGGATAAGTACCATTGAAGCGAGGAAAATCAAGATTCGAACCACGGAAATTGCTGGAAGAAGAGAACCCATTGTCTGATGAAGACTCGGACTGCCGTTTGTTGTTCATAGTTGAATGTTCAAGATGGAGGCCGAGAAATTTTTCATCCAGATCCTGGAGTTTGGCTTGGATGGCTGCAAGTGCTTCTTCCATGGTTTTTGCTCCTGCACGGGTGACAACCATAACCAGTAGTTTTTTTTTTTTTTTTTTTGACTGGGTAGGAAAACAAAAATAGAAACTGCTTCAGTAAGGGAAAATTTGGACTTGGAAAAAAATCTGAAGGGTAATTGGGGTTTGACTAGGTGTTGAACACTGTCGACTAGATAGGGAAGCAAAAATGAGGATTTCAGAAGCGGGGTGAAAGAATGGGAAAATTTGGCATAGGGGGACAAAGAAGCAGAATTCAGAAAGGAACTCTGTGGTAAAATTTGAAGGTGATTGGGTGAAATTTGAGGAAGTTATGGCAAACCCTAAAAATAGACAAATGTGGGCTTTTAGACTTTGGGAAGGGGAATTGGGGATAGGGTCCTCAGGAATGAAATATGAAGAATGGGATGAAAGTGTTTCCCCGAAAATTTCAAGGGAAACAGAGTGAAAACAAGGGAGATATGGACAAAAAACTGAAATTTATTTATTTATTTTTTATTTATTTATTTTATTTATTTTTATTTTTCAGACTGGAGCGGCTACAGCTCGGAAGGGATCTGGAACAACGCCGAATGGATTGAAAACAATTGGATCTGAAATGACTTGCAAAATGGATCTGAAACGGCACAGTAGTGATCGACAATAGTTCAGCTGAAAGTAGATATGGACCCCAAGTATGTGCGGCTTCCTAACAGTTTAGGGGTTTCACTCGGCCACCAATGTTGTCTGACGACTTGTGTATTGGGGCAGTACCCCTCACTCCACGACTCAGGTAAAATTGATAACCGCTTTGCCACAAACGATAGCTCTTGGTTTACCTCACGGGTGGGAACTAGTCAATCAGGTAGGGGTCGTTGCCCTTTTTGCTAGCAGGTCCTCTCAATGGGCCAGCTACTTCGGGGTTCCTGTGGTACTCCTCACAATGAGTTTTAGGGCTTATGCCCAAGTACTTCCCACAGTTAAGCAGATAGGGATTATTCCCAAATCCGAACCTGCAACAGATGCGAAAAAAAAATTGGCAGAAATTTCACCCAGCAAGCCCAAGAAAGTGCTCTGATACTAGATGTGATGCACCTGCAACAATTAATTAATACGAATATGCGAAATAGTAGAAATGACTGAACTTAGAATCACTTTTATATTGATCACAGGCCACTTCGAGGGGGCAACCTCCTATGAGAAAGCTCAATACAAATAACTTCACGGTGCCTTCATAGGTCTCAACACACACTTATATACTAAGTCTAGGCGCCAATACCATGGGTCAAAACCACGGGCCACTACAAACTATGGATCAACAATACTACGGGCTACTTACAAAGCATATGCGCCAACAACAATAACACAAACTATTGATCAACACATACTACGGGACGACTTACAAAGCAAATGCGTCCAACAACAACATACTAACAAAGTAAAGACATGGGTTCCTAACATATTCAAGCTATTTTCAAATTTGTAATTGATACATTCTGCCTTCAAATATGGATTTGATTTGAACAACCACTGATTTTGTGCACAAAATCGGGAAATGATCGAAAAGTTTATCTATAACCAGAAATAAGGGACTTTAACTTATTCCTGTTGCTAATTACTATGTCATTTGTTGTATTTTTCCAGCTATAGTTTGACTGATATCTTTCTGAATCCACCTATATGAACATTATAATTTCCAGATTTGATAACCAGAAATAGCCTTACCCAAACAATCAGCAACACTTTCCACATTACTTGTAGGACCTGTTTCTATCTTGCAACTCTTTATGAAATCCGAACTTCCATAGCAGATTCATGGAACTTGAAACATAACTAAAATCCGAATGATAGATATATATAATAAATAGGTTTTGGCTTACCAGAAGTCTCTGTGTAATGTCAATATGCCCTATATGAATAGCTGCAAATAGAGTCGCGGCATCAGTTTTAAACTCTTCATACTAGATTTTTACTTCATCCGGTGCCTCTTCATATGAAAAGTGTATGTGCACTTGACGGTTTATGAAAGAGGATCTCACAGGATCTGGAGCTGACGGTCGCAGACACCGTGGTCGTGAAGATGGACATTGAAGGCGTGGAATGGCCCATTCTGAGATGCTGGATGAACAACCCAAAGATGCCCTGCATTATCTATGAACTCTTGAAAAAAATAAAGCGTTGCACAATAAAAGAGTGCGACTTTCCATACGGAATCCTGCTATAAACTGGATCAATCGATGAAATCCTGTTAAGATGTTTCAGGGCAAAATCTCTGGCATTTAGGACAGTTGTAAGCATTTTCTTAGATCTCGTTGCAATAAAATGGCAAGCCATGAAGCACCACACGCATATATCTATGATCCAGTTCGGCTCAATTCAGATGGAAATATTTTCAATCGAATAGACCTCAGATGGAAATATTTTCAATCGAATCGACCTCAAAAACCTGTGGGACAATGAGCACGGTGATTGCCTAAATCCAGACAATGGCAGACCCTTCGACATAAACATTATTCAGCCCCAAAGCCTACTGAGATCGCAGCTGCTACAACGCCTCCTACGCCAAGAAGAGTACTTTACAGGTCAAGACAACACATTAAAAAATTGGCTAGTAATACCAGACTACCCATTCCATTTTGTGGACGAGGTCGATATGATAGAATATGTGAATTCAATCGCTCGCTAGATCACAGACAATAGTCAGATGCCTCAGGATTCGAAAGAGCTATGGAATAGTATAAATCATCTTCGCCTCAATTGCTAGTATAGCTACTTCAACACTTTCCTGTTTCGTTTTGTGAATGGATTGGAACTCTTGGTTGAAGTTCATTATCGATGAATAGGGCCTGATGTTGGTAGAGCAAATCTATGAACCACCCACCCACGACTATTATTAGGTTGTTGAAGGTACCGTACAACCCTTCCTTCATGTTCAGACATTAAAGTACCATGAGAACGACATCGACATATCGATTGTAGAAATCCTGATTTGCATTAAAAATCGTTGACAACACGCGGCCTTCGGCTCCTGGAGCACAATGCCCTGATGCGAGTCTTGACTAATACCTTGATACGAAAAATACATGTCGAGGACATAACAAGAGACACGAAGTGGCGATAGTTCCTTACATTGCATGTATGAAAATGTAACTATCATTGCATGTATGAAAAATGTGGATTGTTGAAATGAATGTTTGGAAAACATATTGTAATTAATAATTCATGTGGATGTTCCTTCATGCAATTGAGTAGGTAAGAAAATGGTAAACCAATATTAGATGATCTTTAGGTTGGTTATGGTCATATATTAAGTGTTAAGGTGCCACATGGATCTTGAGTTTGGGCTGGATGTTACAATTGAAAAAGAATTGGAATCAAAAGAATTTACCATAATAGAAATGGATTTGATTTGAGTCTAATATTATGTTAAATAATTTGTAAATACTTGTTAATAATAGTACTCCATATTAGAGGAATATAATTGGACTTATATCTACTTGAAAATATGATAAATTATGTTCTTGTTTTTTAGTCATGATATCATTCACATATAGAAATGAGAAAATTAACTTTAATGTGGTCCAAAATGTGTAAATCCCAAATTTGTAATGCTTTATTGGGAAAATAGTCGCATACATGAATTATGGTAATTGATGTAGTGACATGATCAAATTCTAGAAGCCATAGCATTATATGAAATCCTTCTCTTCATTTGAATCAAGTTCGAACCACCACTAGTTTTTATATACATCATGATTGGAAAAATAGACAATAAAAAAATCAAATCCTTTTAGAACAAAATTATATGTCACATTTATTGATTAAATTTGCATATATCCATTTGTGCATGTGTGTTGAAATAAGCCAATAACCATTAAATCTACAAATCACTTTCCAATTTTTTAGTTGGAATGGATATAATTAATTCTCTATGAAAATAGATACTATGGAAGCATATCTTAACTTGTCCAATGTTATTTATGCAGGAGACCAAGAAAGATTTAAGTCATATGGAGTAGCTAACTTATTTTTCACCACATTTTTTAATAGGCATTTGGATGATGAAGTTGCACTATTTCCTACAACTCCTTCATGCAATTGAATAACCAAGAAAATTGTGAAACCCTTCAAAATATTATAGTTTAACAATATGATATGATCTTCAAGTTTCCTACCTTCATAGATTAAGTGCTAAGATGCCGCATGGATCGTCATTTTGGAGTGGATATTAGGATTGATAGAAATAGTGGAATCAAAACTATCTAGTACAATAGAAATGGATTTTAGCTGAATATTACATAAGAAGCCTATACCAGAGGAGAAAAAAACAAGACATGAGAACCGTTGAATCTACTTGAAAATATGATAAATTATTTTCTTGTCTTTTAGCCATGCTATCATTGCATCAGATCAAATCAAACCATTTGCAAATAGTGTGATTGTTTTTCTATGTAGTTTGAAAGAATTTAGGATGAAATTAATTTATGGTCCTATTGGACTCAATTAATTAGCATATACAACTTCGCCTGGCTTTATGTTGCAGCTTGCGCGCTTTGCATGGTAGTAAACATAGACATAGTCCTATAGTCAATACATGTAGGTGTAGTTGAAGGAAAACTACTATTACATAAAGGGAAAATAAGTTGTTCAAGTTATGGAAGAAAAGCTAGTTGAATAAGCTACATTACCTTCACTATAAACAAATGTCATGGGAGAAAGATCAATTCAGGTGAACCAGAAAACAACAATATAAGATGTGGATATAGTGCACAAGCATAGACAACAAGAGTCTAGGATTTGGTTAAGAAAAAAAGACCTTCTAGCTAAAGTTAGCAGCTGGAGTCCTGGTAATTGAAGCATGCAATTGATAATAGCCAACATTATTGGACAATCCACAAAAATGGTCTATGAATGTATACATGGTTGTAGTGCTAAATAAGCAGAAGCAGAGCAAGCAAGCTCAGTTTCTTGGTCAATTTTCCATTTTTTTGTCTATACATGTAGGTTGGCATTGCATAAGGCTCCATGCAGTTTGCCACGGAGATAAATATTGAACATAGTATGCTCTGTTAGAAATAATTAATTACTCCATCGTTGAGATATATGACCGCCGTAATTTTGAAGAGGCAGCACCGCCCTGATTTAGTTCTTGAAGTGTTGCCACCGCCACACTGCCCAGAAATAATATATTAGAAAGGCCATCATCAAATTCAGAAATTATTAAAGACACAAATCATATCAGATTTGGTTGATCGCTCAAATTGCTGAAGAGGCATCCACCGCTTAAATCGACTTAAGCATTAACAGTTGATGGATCGTCAAATATTGAAGAGGCATCTACAGCCTGCAATTTTAACTTATCAAGACTGTAACAGCTCAGAACATTTATTTCTAGAGATAAGATTCTGTTATGAAGGGCCAACGCAGTTTTCTATTTGTCAGTCTGTAACAGCCTGTAACAGAGTAGTTATTTCTGCACTTAGATTTTGTAATGAACGGGCAATTAACATTTAATGATCAACTGGGTTGAAGCACTATATATACCCAGCATTGTAATTGTGATTTTATGCAATACGGAGTGAATGAACAGAGTTGAAATCAATCTCAGAATTTTACTGTGTATTTTTCTGTTATGCTTTGTTTCATGAGTTTGTAAACTCAGAATTATTTTTGAAGATGTTTGATGTAACAACTTAAGGAATTAATGTTATTTTGAGAGTTAATTATATTTGCTTGTCATTAGACAAGTTTATGAATGCAGGGGTCATCATAACGTAGTTGAAACAGTCAGCTGCAACAGTCCTGTAGGTGACTGTTAGCTAAAACAATGAGCTGTTAATGTCAGTTGTGACTGTGCTGAAGATTATAGTCAGCTTTGATTGTCCTGTAGGTGAATTTTTTGAGTTTTGGAGATTAGTGTGTGTTGCTGGAAGTAGCTGCAACACCCCCCTGCCTTCCCACAGTGGTATCAGAGCCTAGTTAAGGTTTATTTCTCGTTTTTGTTTTGAGTAAGTTGGATTTAATTAGTGATGGCTACTAACAGTAGTTCAGTGCAGCCACAAATTCCTGTGTTGAATGAGAGGAATTATGACACATTGTTTATTAAGATGAGAACTATCCTGTGTGCTCAGGATCTTTGGGAGTTTGTTATGATTGGCTATCCAGAGCCAACTGATCAAGCTGCTAAATTGGCTCTGTCAAATGATGAGCATGTTTTGTTGAAGGAGAATAGGAAGAAGGACAACAAAGCTCTTGGCCTTATTTATCAAGGCCTAAATGAATCCATATTTCCAAAGATATCAAATGCTGAGTCTTCGAAGAAAGCTTGGGACACTTTTGAAACCTGCTATCAAGGTGTGACCAAGGTAAAGAATGTTAAGTTGCAGAATTTGAGAAGGGATTTTGAGAATCTAAAGATGAAGGACAGTGATACTATTGATAATTTTATAACTCAAGTTATGAGTATTGTAAACTAGCTGAGACAGTATGGTGAAGACCTCTCAGACCAGCATGTGATTGAGAAATTGTTGAGATGTTTGCCAAAGAAGTTTGAGGCAGTAGTTGTTCCTATTGGAGAATTTAAAGATCTTAATCAAATGCACATTGATGAGCTGAGTGGTTCCCTGATTGCTCATGAATCAAGAATGAACAGGTATGATGACACTCCATTAGAAAATGCTTTTAAATCTCACTTACATGTTACTAGAGGCAGAGGCAGAGGAAGGACTAGTAGCAGAGGAAGAGGAGGTCGAACTACTGATCATTGTGACAGCAGAAATGATTCAGAATTTGAAGAGAAGTTACAGCAGAATACTCCTAGCGTAAGGGGGAGTAGCAGCAGAACGTGGCAACCAAGAAATCAAAGGTATTATAGATCTAAAGTTCAATGTTTCTATTGCAAGAAATTTGGGCACTTTGCTAACAAGTGTTGGAAGAAGCAAGCAGATTCTAGTAAGCTATCTACACACGTTACAGAGGAGGCTAAAAATGAAGAGAAGCCTATGTTTTTGACTTTTAATGTCACCCAGGAAAGTTCAAAGGATATATGGTTCTTGGACAGCGCATGCAACAATCATATCACTGGAAACAAGGAGTTATTTGTAAATATGGATACAAGCATTCAGTCTAAAGTGAAGTTGGGTAATGACTATAAGGTAAAAGTTAATGGTAAAGGTGTGATTGTTGTATATTCCAAGAATGGTAAAATAAGAACAATTCATGATGTTTATTATGTTCCTCGTTTAATGTGTAATTTATTGAGTGTGGGACAGTTGTTGGAGAAGAAATACATAGTGTTCTTTAAGAACAAGGTATGTACTATTTATGACAAATTTCCAAGTAAGTAGTTGATATCCAGAGTAGAAATGACAAAGAACAAAATGTTTCCATTGATTATGAGGAATGATTTGACTAACTCTTTGAATGCTTATAAAACTAAGAGTTTAGATCAGTCATGGTTATGGAATTATGGCCATTTACATTTTGGTGGCTTAGATATGTTACAAGAGAAGCAGATGGTAAAAGGGTTTCCCAGTATCCAGCAGCCAACAAGCTCATGTGAGAGTTGCATATTGGGAAAGCATCATAGAGAGAAATTCATCTCTGGAGTCTCATACAGAGGAAAAGCACCATTGGAGCTGGTAACACAGATTTTTGTGGACCGATGCAAACACCTTCTTTGACTGGTAATGTTTACTTTATGACTTTCATTGATGATTTCAGTCGAAAAACTTGGGTGTATTTGCTTGAACAGAAATCTCAAGCATTTGATGTGTTTAAAATTTTTAAAGCTATGGTTGAAAAGGAGAGTGACGAAAGTATTAAAGTCTTGAGATAAGATAGAGGACATGAGTATATGTTGAATGAGTTTGTGGAATTTTGTAAATATCATGGAATTAAAAGACAGTTTACTGCTCGCCACACTCCATAGAAAAACGGAGTAGCAAAAAGAAAGAATCGAACCATTATGAACATGGTTCGAAGTATGATGAAGAGAAGCATCTTTCAAATGAATATTGGGGAGATGTTTTGCGTGTGCGGTATACATTCTGAACACAAGCCCAACTAAAAGCGTGAAGGATCGAGTTCCTCAGCAAGCATGGAGTGGTAAGAGTAGTAGCATATCTCATTTATGAATTTTTGGTTGTGTATCTTATGCACATGTACATGAAGAGATGAGGAGAAAGTTAGATGACATAAGTCAAAAATGTATTTTTGTTGGATATAGTGAAGAATATAAAGCATATAGACGCTATAACCCAATCACCAAGAAATATGTCATCAGCAAAGATGTGATGTTGAAGGAAGAAGAAGCATGGGATGGAAGCATAGATAAGTTGGTTGTAGAGGATGTTGTTACATCTCACGTAGAATATGAAGGTGATGAGCAGGATGTACAAAGTGGATAGTGAACTCCACATATGCCTACACCAACAACAAGAACACCTGCTAGAATGCCCAGAACTCAAGATCGTGGCGAACCATCAAGTATTGGTGTACGACAAGAAACAAGATCATAGGTAAGCAATGAATCAAATCCCACATTAGCTTCATTAAGAAATAGAGTTAAAGGTTAGAAGATTAGAAATTTAAGAGAACTATATGAGGAAAATGAAGAAGTAGATCAAGTTTCAAATTTTGCATTGATAGCATGTGATCCTGTAAGTTTTGATGAAGCAGTTAAAAAGGATGTTTGGATAAAAGCAATGATGAAGAAATTGATGCCATAGAAAGAAATAATACTTGGGATCTTGTAGATTTGCCTGATAATAAAAATTGTATTGGTGTCAAATGGATTTATAAGACTAAGTTAAATGCTGATGGTGAAGTTGAAAAATACAAAGCAAGACTTGTAGCTCAGGGGTTTAGTCAACAACCTGGTATTGATTATAATGAGACATTTGCACTTGTAGCCAGACTTGATACAGTAAGAATGGTATTAGCTATTGCTACTCATAATAAGTAGTATGTATATCAAATGGATGTAATGTTTGCATTTTTGAATGGATCTTTAGAAGAAGAGGTTTATGTGAGACAACCGCCTCGATATGAAATTGATGGACAAGATGACAAGGTCTACAGATTAAAGAAAGCATTGTATGGATTGAAGCAGGCACCTAGAGTTTGGTACAGCAGGATTGATGAATATTTGAATAGTGAAGGATTCAGCAGAAGTCCAAGTGAGCCAACCTTGTATACAAAGGTAAACCAAGAAGGTAAAATACTGATTATTTGCTTATATGTTGATGATTTGATCTTCACTGGAGATCTTTCAGTAGATGAGTTTATGAAATCCATGAAAACATAATTTGAGATGACTGATTTAGGAATGATGAAATATTTTCTTGGTATTGAAGTAACTCAGTGTGAGGATAGTATTTTTATAAATCAAGATAAGTATGCAAATGATGTACTGAAAAGATTCAGAATGATGAACTATAAGCCAGTTGCAACACCAATTGTAACTAGTACAAAACTCAGTAAGGAAGATGATGGGTCAAAAGTTGATCCAACGATGTATAACAAACTAGTAGGAAGTCTCATGTACTTGACTGCAACAAGACCTAATGTAGTGTTTGCAGTAAGTATGATTTCGAGATTTATGGAGTCCCCAAAGAACACCCACTGGAAAGATGGAAAGAGGAATCTGAGATATATTGTTGGAACAACAAATTTTTGTATACAGTATACAGTATACATCAAAATCAGATTTTAAGTTGATTGGATATACTGACAGTGATTTTGTAGGTTCTACAGATGATAGAAAGAGTACATCTGGATATGTATTCAGTTTTGGATCGGGATCAGTAGCATGGGCTTCAAAGAAGCAGCCCATAGTGACACTATCCTCTGTTGAGGCAAAGTATGTTGCAGCAACAACAACTGCATGTCAAACTGTGTGGATGAGAAGAACTCTTTCTGAGTTGCAACATGAACAAGATGGACCAACATAGATTTTCTATGACAACAAATCAGCGATTGCACTATCAAAAAATCACATCTTTCATAAAAGAAGTAAGCATATTGATACAAGGTATCATTTCATTCGAGAACTGATAAACAAGAATGAAATCAGTATGGAATTTTGCAAATCAGAAAATCACTTTGCAGACCTATTTACAAAACCTCTGGGGAAAGAGCTGTTTGAGTTTCATCGGAAAAACATTGGGGTTTGTAAGCTGTAACAGAAATCCAGTATTTCAAAATTTTGTTTTTTGAGTGTAGTAATTAAGGGGGGGAATGTTAGAAATAATTAATTACTCCACCGTTGAGATATATGACCGCCGTAATTTTGAAGAGGCATCACCGCCCTGATTTAGTTCTTGAAGTGTTGCCAAGGCCACACCACCCATAACTAATATATTAGAAAGGCCATCATCAAATTCATAAATTATTAAAGACACAAATCAGATCAGATTTGGTTGATCGCTCAAATTGCTGAAGAGGCATCCACCGCTTAAACCAACTTAAGCATTAACAGTTGATGGATCGTCAAATATTGAAGAGGCACCTATAGTCTGCAATTTTAACTTATCAAGACTGTAATAGCTCAAAACATTTATTTCTGGAGAAAATATTCTGTTATGAAGGGCCAACGCAGTTTTCTATTTGTCAGTCTATAACAGCCTGTAACAGAGTAGTTATTTCCGCACTTAGATTTTGTAATGAAGGGGCAATTAACATTTAATGATCAACTGGGTTAAAGCACTATATATACCCAACATTGTAATCATGATTTTATGCAATACGGAGTGAATGAATAGAGTTGAAATCAATCTCAGAATTTTACTGTGTATTTTTCTGTTATGCTCTTTTTCATGAGTTTGTAAACTCAGAATTATTTTTGAAGATTAGTTTGTTGTAGCAGCTTAAGGAATTAATGTTATTTTGAGAGTTAATTATATTTGCTTGTTATTAGACAAGTTTGTGAACGCAGGGTTCATCATAATGTAGCTGAAACAGTCAGCTGCAACAATCCTGTAGGTGACTGTTAGCTAAAACGTGAACTATTATTGTCATCTGTGACTGTGCTGAAGATTACAGTCAGCTGTGAATGTCCTGTAGGTGAATTTTCTGAGTTTTGGAGATCAGTGTGTGTTGGAAGGAGCTGCAACACCCCCATGCCTTCCCACGTGCTCCACTATAACTGTAGATTTTTTTTTCTGTTCATGCATCTTTTAGTTTTTGTACTTCTAGATTTACTATTGCAAAGCTAGGCATCTTGATATGTAATAGTTTTAATGAATTAAACAATTTCAAAGTCAGTAAAATGCAAAGTTAATTCACACAGCTGCATTACCATAATGTTGTTTGCTTCCAAATGTATAATTACAATATAGTCATTGAAATTTGAAAAAGTAGAACCATGTACAGGGGAAGAAATTCCATTGCAGTTTTTTTTATAGAGAAAACAAAAACAGTGGAATCTGCAGAAATTTGTCAAAAAATATCTTGCAATTGCTTGTGCTTGTGCACTGAGTAAAACATTTTCCCCTATTCTATGACTTTGTTCATCAATACAAGTGGAAAAAAGAAAAATTGCTCGTTATCTGGATAAGAAGGATAGAGAACATGTGAAAAATTGATGTTTACATTAATATAGCTGATTTTCTGGCAATGTTGACAAGCATGTGTACCTGCACATTGAAAATAGACAATGGTAAGGGCAATATCATGATCTAGAACAAGAACATGTGTTTTGAATAAGTAGAAAGAACAAAATTTGAAACATATTTACTAAATGGCCATAAGCTAGCCATGGGCAAAACCAGGTTTTTTGAACCGTGTATGTTTTGATACATTTTGTTTTTTGTGGTTTTGTTTGTTTTAGCATGACAAAACTTCATAGTGAAAACTGAAGATTATGGAAGAGCCTAATTTAAAATAGCACAATGAAAAACAACACAGAAAACCAGAGAGAATCTTTTATCCAACACAGGAAAAGAAAACCTTATTGTTTATTTCCCATTAATCATAGACTTGCACAGCTACATACTTATATAGAGATTACATTGCATAGAGATAAAGGCATTATTTTTACATGCCTTAAAATCAGTTGTAGGTTGATGTATAATTCTGCAAACTTATTTTATTCTTCACATGCATTAGCATGCAGTGAAGTTTGCTCCTAATTATTTACTAAACATATGCAACCTAAAACTAAAATAGATACTGTCAATAATTCTGCACAACATCAATTATCAACATACTCCCCCTTGATGCTGAGAGGGCTCACAATAAGATCTCTGAGAATAAAAAATTGGGCCTTTGAGACTGCCTTAGTGAAGATGTCTGCTAGTTGTTTTTGAGTGTTGATGTATTTCAATTCAACTTGCTTCTTTTGCACCAAATCTCGAATAAAATGATACTTCAAGTCAAAATGTTTTGTCCTGCTATGGTGTACTGGATTCTTGGCCAATTTGATGGCACTCATATTATCACAAAAAATTACTGTAGGTTGAATTTGTTTTTCTTCAATTTCTTCCAGAACTTTTCTAAGCCATAATGCTTGTGTGCCTGCTGAAGTAACTGCAACATATTCTGCTTTTGTAGAAGACAGAGAGACTATACTTTGCTTCTTTGAGCTCCAAGTGATCAAACCAGAACCAAAAGAAAAATAGTTACCAGATGTAGACTTTCTATCATCCAAACTACCTCCCCAATTAGAATCACTGAAGCCAACCAATTCAAAACTCTTAGAAGTATAGTAATGAATGCCAAAATTTAGAGTTCCTTTCACATACCTCAGAATTATTTTAGCTGCATTCATATGCATTTTAGATGGCATTGTCATATACCTAGAAACAAGTGAAACTGAATAAGCAATATCAGGCCTTGTGTGTGTTAGAAACATTAAGCTTCCAACAATACTTCTGTAAACTGTCTCATCAGCCATTTCAGCACCATCATCTCTACACAACACAACTCCATGAGCAATTTGAGTAGGAGATGGTTTGCAATCAGCCATATCAAATTTCTTCAACATATCCTTTGCATACTTTGTCTAACAAACAAAATTTTCATCTTCACTTTGATAAACTTCCATTCCAAGAAAATATTGCATGAGGTTTAAATCTTTCATCTCAAACTCACTCATCATAGCAAATTTGAATTCATCCTTCATCTTAGAACTGCTACCCGTATACAACAAATCATCAACATATAAATTGACAATAAGAATATCATTACCTTCTTGTTTATAGTAAAGGGTATGTTCACTCTTACTTCTTTTGAAGCCATTCTCTTGAAAATATCCATCAATCCTGGCATACCAATCTCTTGGTGCTTGCTTTAGGCCATACAAAGCCTTCTTCAACTTGTAGACTTGATGTTCTTTTCCTTGCACTTCAAAACCATGTGGTTGTTTGACATAGACTTCCTCTTCTAAGTACCCATTCAAGAAGGCACTTTTCACATCCATGTGATGAATGAAAAATTTCTTTTGTGTTTCCAGTGAAATCAACATTCTGATAGTCTCTTGCCTTGCTACAGGTGCAAAGGTTTCTTCATAATCAATGCCATACTTCTATGTGAATCCCTTAGCAACTAACCTTGCTTTGTGTCTTTCAATAGTCCCATCACTGTTATACTTTGTCTTGTAGACCCATTTAGTACCATTTTTTTTCTTGTCGTGTGGAAGATCTGTAAGCTCCCAAGTATCATTCCTATGAATTGAATCTATCTCTTCTTGCATAGCTTGCACCCAAACCTCACTAGTAGAAGCTTCTTCAAAACTTGATGGCTCAAAATCAACTTGTGAAAATAAAGCAAAATTTATAGTCTCACCTCTTGGATTTTCTTCATGTTCCAGACTTGTACTTCTCTGATAAATTTCATTTAAGCTTCTCACCTTCCTTGCAGTACTTGGAATTGAATATGGAGAACTAGATGAGGGGCTACTTGGTGGATTTGTAGCATTTGAACCTGAAACATTAGTGGGATTCTCATTATTAATATCATCAATAATATCACCATCCAAACCAAATTTTGATTTCTCAACATGGTCTTTTTGATGACCATAAACTCCCCCTTGATAAAAAATTACATCTCTTGACACAACAATGCGATTGGTGAGAGGATTATACAACCTGTAAGCCTTACTTTGCTCACTATATCCAACAAAAATGCATGCTTCACTTTTTGGATCTAAATTTTGTCTCTTTTGATCAGCTACATGAACAAAGGCTAAACAACCAAAAACTTTGAAATGATTAACATTAGGCTTTTTCTCATACCAGGCTTCATAAGGAGTCATCATGTGAAGTGCACTAGTGGGACTTCTATTGAGAATATACATTGTTGTAGCAACTGCATCACCCCAAAAGGAATTGCTTAATCCTTTGGTATGTGACATACTCCTTGCCATTTCCACCACTATACGGCTCTTTCTTTCAGCTACCCCGTTTTGTTGAGGTGTGTAAGCAGTGGTGAGTTGTCTTCTAATGCCATTCATATCAAAAAATTCTGAAAACCTCTTGAACAAAATTCTCCTCCATGATGAGTCCTTAAGCATTTTATTTTGTAACCACTTTCATTTTCTACAAGGGATTTAAACCTCTTGAATGTATCAAATGCTTCACCCTTGCTCTTCAAAAAATAAACCCAACAAATTCTTGAGTAATCATCAATAAAAGTAATGAAATATGATGACTTACCCAAACTTTCTGTCTACATAGGACCACAAATATCAGAATGAACTAGCTGAAGTGGATAATGGGCCCTCCCTGCCTTGCCTCTAGGAAATTTCTCTCTTGCATGTTTTCCTTTAGCACATCCTTCACAAACCTCCTTGTGCTCTTCAACCTTAGGAAAACCATAAACTAATTCTATTGATGTTAAAAGCTTCAAACTGTGAAAATTCAAATGACCATACCTGAGATGCCACAACCAACCTTTGTCCTAATATGCCATATTAGCAAGGTTGATGCTAGTTTCTCCAAACTTCAATGGGAACATCCTATTCTTTGACATAGGCACAACTGTAATCACCTTATTGCTTTGATTCCTATCATAAATTATGCATTGTCTATCATCAAACACGACATAGGCACAACTGTAACCACCCTATTGCTTTGATTCCTATCATAAATTATGCATTGTCTATCATCAAACACTACTCTGTAATTATTTTCACATAGCTGCCCAACACTTAATAAATTATGCTTTAACTGTGGAGTGTAATTTAAACATCTTTAACACTTTTCATACCTTCTTTTGTATGGACTGCCATATCTCCTTTTGCAGAAACCTCTAAGGTTTTTTCATCACCAAGTTTGATATTAGATTTGAAACTTTCATCCATTGTAGAGAAAACCTTGCAATTTCCTGTCATGTGGTTAGAACAACCTGAATCTAAATACCAAACATCTTTAACTGTATTTTCAATTTTTCCATAAGATAAAAACAAATTATTTGGAGAAGCATCATCACCCTCTTGAGCATAATTAACACTTTTGTTTTCTTTTAATCTGCAATCCCTTTCAAAATGACCATACCTTTGACAATGATAACACTGGATGTTTCTCTTATCAAATCTGCCTCTACCTCTTCCTCTAAAACCACCTCTTCTTCCTCTATCTCCTCTTGGAAAAAAGTGATGCTGACCTTTACCTGGGGCTTGGTTTCTTCTGGAGCTAGAACTAGCATCTAGCATCTGCATCTGTAGCTTTGTGGAAAAAGATTTCTCATCACTTTCTCCAAATGAATCTCTCACTCTGTCTTCATGAGAAATAAGAGATCCAACTAGGTGATCAAAGTGAAGGTTAGTCAAATCCTTACTTTCTTCAATGACTATAGCAACATGGTTCCATCTTGGTGTTAGAGAACTGAACACCTTTTTAATCACAACTTCTTTATCAATAGTTTCTCCTAGAGTAGCCAATTTATTGACTACATCATTTACTCTTACACAATAATCACTCACCTTCTTGCATCTTCAAATTCTCGAATTCTGTCCTCAGTGTCTGTAACTTGATAACTTTAACTTGATCACTGCCTTGGTAAGCTTCTTGTAGAGTCTTCCGGGCATTCTTAGCTGACTTTTCTCCTGCAATTCTTGGAAATAAGCTCTTATTTAGAGCTATTTGAATATGAAATAAAGCTTGGGCATTCTTCTTCTTGGCTTCTCTCTTAGTTGTTCTATCATTGGCTGTAAGGGTGTTCCAATCTTCTGGCTCTTCATAACCTGATTCTACAATCTCCCACAAATATTTTCCTGTCAAAAAGGTCAGCATCTTGATGCACCAATAATCATAATCACTTTCATCAAATTCTGGAATGGGCAAAGAGTTAGAATTTGACATTATGAACTTTAAACAAAATACCTGCTTTGATACCAAATGAAAATTATGAAAGAGCCTAATTTAAAATAGCACAATGAAAAACAACACAGAAAACCAGAGAGAAGGTTTTATCCAACATAGGAAAAGAAAACCTTATTGTTTATTTCCCATTAATCCTAGACTTGCACAGTTACATACTTATATAGAGATTACATTGCATAGAGATAAAGGCATTTTTTTTACATGCCTTAAAATCAGCTGAGGTTGATGTATAATTCTGCAAACTTATTTTATTCTTCACATGCATTAGCATGCAGTGAATTTTGCTGCTACTTATTTACTAAACATATGCAACCTAAAACTAAAATAGATACTGTCAAGAATTCTGCATAGCATCAATTATCAACAAAAACATTGCACACGAGCTAGGTATTGAAAATGCACAGTGTGGTGGATATGCATAGAAGCATGGTCTGAACATGGTAAAGAAACTATGTTGTAAGCAAGAATCTGTTGTTTTTGTCACATGTCTATTTTTTTTGGCAGGTTGGAGTGACAAAATGAACACGTAGATTAATCTTTTCTAGTTCAGAAAGCATTGGCTTGGTTGCATTTTTTTTTTAGATTTTTAATCTTATTGGGAAGATAAATTTGTGTTTTTTTGGTGTGCTTCGATAAAATCACAAACATGATATGAATATTCGTGGGCAGAAGCAAAGGAATCTGAAAAATGAGAAGAACTATTCAAAAAAATATGTTTCAACTACGAATTGTAGAATGAGAAGTTTGTTGATTTTGAAAAAAACATGAACTGGATCGTGGTTATGAATCCCATCCAATTGCGATTTTTAGTGTCCGGTGTGAATGTTTTTGGCAATTACAATGTTCAGCTGAATAAAGTTCAATGCTTAATAAGACTTATGCTTAAGATCTTGAATAAAATTCAATGCCTAATAATAGATATGCTTTAGTTTCACTAAATTCATCTGGCATGGTTCAGTAGCAGAAGAACATGTTTAAACATTATATACGTCAATCTTCAAAATTTGAAGCAACATTTTTTAACAGACAACTTGGGTTTTTTCAATGATAGTGTATATTTCCATACTTCCATACTTTGTTAAAGCAAGACATACCATGTTGTAAAGCTATATTAAACAGTGCAAATGACATTGAACATGTTTTATTGACAAAGCCTCGTGAAAATGCATATAAATTCAATGTGCAGATACCAATATGCAATTGACTGAGCTTTGCATCAATATTTTGATGAAAATGTAGCAGATATGTATTTTCAAAGGGAAAATGAATTTAGTTCATGGAAAAGGCAAGGCATGTGAAAGAACAATTGACAAAACAGAGTTGATACTCAAGGCCTTGATAGAAAGGAGATTTTTTTAAGAAAACTACGAAGATCACTGTTCGTGTGAAATGAAGAAAATGTAGATTAGATTAGAAAGTATGATCATGTAAATAGTTCCATCTTCATAAATCGTTGCTATGCAAATGCTTGTACAAATGTTTTTGTAATTCAAGTGTTTTTTTGTGGTTGGATTATGTGTATCAAGTGCAAAGATTTTTACTAAAATGCAGAAAGTGTTGTTATTGTGCAAAGCATATGTGTAAAGTAATGTGTTATGCTTTATATTTTGCTTTAACGACAGTATATGGCATATAAGAGCTTTTGCAAATGACATATATGCATAATTACTTGTGACTATTTTCATATGAAATCACTAGTTGTAATATGTAGATTGCATTGAAATCTAATGTAATTAGTGTGTAACTTTGAACATAATCCGATTTTTGACAACTTTGGACATAAACAATGCTAGGAAATGAAAAAATCTTTTTCTTTTACTATTGCTGGAGCATACCGAATGCTTCTCTAGGGAAAGAAGACCAAGAAACAAAGTTTTGTTCTCTGTCTCAGGTCTTTTATACTGGTTCTCTTTTTTGGGCTAGTGAACAAAGTGTGCTAGTTCTACAGGTATGTAGCCATGAATTAAGAGGATCTTTGTTGATTTTTTTTGGATGATGCATTAAGGTTGTTTATGCAAGGATCAGGATAATTGAAATGTATAATATGATTTGTAGTTTCAAATGTTAGTAAAAAGGAAAATAAAATCAAAACAAGGAAAAGTAGACAAACTCACCCCGAGATGAATGAAAAAGACAGCAGTCACTGAAATGAGTAGAATCATGAAATGAGAAAGAAAAGGTCAACATTTGGATGACTATCTCAAATTGAAAGTTTGATGGCATGAGATACTGTCATTTGTTTTTTTTATTAGTGTAAACAACAAAAACATTCAATGATAATATTTATTGAAGAAACCTAAAGCCATATCTCTGTAAAGTGGCAATAAGATGGGGCAAGGAATGAGCAGTGCGATATCAACATGTTCATGATGACAGTTATTCGGGAAATTTGTAACAGGTTTGACAGATTAAAGGAAAAATATTATTATTTAAAGTTCAGTTACTTGGATGTCAAACAAGTGCAAATAATGTAGAAGCGCAATGTTAATGACAAGAAACAATGGAAGAAAGCATGGAAGGAAGATTTTTGAGTTTCTATCATGAATATGTGTAAATGGAAATATAAATTTAGCATAGTGGAATAGTGTATCAATATCAATATTCATTTCTGAGATGGATGTTGATTCCATCAACAAGCACAAAGGGGGGGAGGGGAAAAAGAAAGCATTCTATGCATTGCAACATGCAAAACCAATAGCGAAGCTAGCCATCATCAAGACAATGTGGTTGTCACAGTAGAATAACTAATTCCTATTCGTTATCTACAAGAGATGACAATTGTCGGAAACTAAGTTGTAGGAAATATTTAAAGCACTACCTAGGTATTTAGTTAATCTTTTTCAACAAAGATATATTGAATAGAGAACATAATATACTGCAATGGAAACAGTGAATGTAAATGATAGCAAAAATTTGTATTATGAGGAAAATATAATACACTTAAGAATGGCTTCAGGTACATTGAAATTTGGACTTGTTCAATGCCACAACCATTTGAGATGCTAGATGAAGACAAAGGCATAGCATAATCACATGCATGAATCTTGTTTGTGAAAGCAGAACACAACAAAAAATTTCATGAGCCAAGTTTAGAAGACTATTTACAGGCATTTCTTTTTGTCCTAGGCAAGCTTCTGGTAGTAAATATGCATTCAACAAAAAGGATAGGAGGTTTCATTGGCCTGGAACTGAGCATGAAAAGCAAGGGAAAATCAGATGTGAAAATCATAAACAATGAATGCGAGCAGGCGAAAAAAATAGTGGCTGCAATGGCCAGGAAATAAATTAAGTAAATAAAGAAGCTTTTCTTTATTTTCTTTTTTTTAAATGTAGAATGACTTTATAGTGGCATAGTCATTTGCATTTTGACAGTTTCTTATGTAAAAGTCCAACTATTTGTTGTTATATCGGCATCCAACAACCATGACTACAACAGATCCAATGACATATGTCTCCTCTGATGACACTAGCTCAGAAATTATCATGTCTAGTGGGAGACAACGCACTTTGCACACTTGGTCAATTGTTTCAATGATAATGGTTGGCAATATTGCTATCAAGAATATATGGCATATCCACAGTCATACTCGCTCTTTTTTTAGTTCAAAGCCAGCTAATATGATTGTTTCCAGGCAAAAGCAAACCGCCAAATCGATTTATGAAAATGTCATTAATTGTAGCTGTGATTGTCATTAAACCATCTTTATCAACAAGATCTGCATGTATAATCTTTGTTTTTATAGGAGAATTATGGTTTCGATTATGTGCAGGTCCATAGAAAACTAAGATATCTCAAAGATATTGAAGATATTGAGATATTGTTGTGTGAAATAGTGCATAGTTGAATTAAAGATCAGCTTAGATCTAAATTTTAGGCTTTATCAAGTGCCGAGAGGGATTAAATCTCCCCAGCTGCAAACATTTCCTTGAATACCTCCTTGAGTGCAATACCTTAGTCACTTAATCCTAAGCTCTAAAATCTCTAGTTTAAGTCTCATATTTACTTTTTACTTTGTATTATTCTTTTTTGCTTATGGCCGACATAATATTTATTACTTTTTACTTTGTATTATTATTTTTTGCTTACTTTGTATTATTTTGTTATTATTTTGTTACTTGACAAATACTCTAAAGTCTCATATTTACTTTTTACTTTGTATTAAAAGTATAAAGTAAAGTCTCTAGTTTAAGTCTCATATTTACTTTTTACTTTGTATTATTTTTTTTTTGTTTATGGCCTATGTAATATTTACCACCTAATGCTAAGCTCTAAAGTTTTTACTTTAAGTCTAATATTTACTTTTTACTTTGTATTATTCTTTTTTGTTTATTGCGGACATAATATTTATTACTTTTTACTTTGTATTATTTTGTTACTGGACAAACTCCACAAACACACATGTTACAAGATCTCCCTCATACTGGACTGTAAAGCACCTCTCAGCTCAATGAGTAATCAGCTCTCACTTACTTTAATCTATATGCATGCTGAAATTGAAATTGAAATCAAACCAGACAAAAAAACAAATTTGAATGAAATTTGAAGCATCTGATTAAAATCTTCCAACAAATATAGTTTAACGAGGAACATAAATATGAACTGATATACCAGTGTCCGAGCCATGAAAGAAGAGCATCCAACCAGCTAAAAAATTCGAAAGGAATTCAATCAGTGTACGAGAGCATCACCTCTTTGAAGTGTTTGCTTTGTTCTTTGTCAAAGGAGCTGAAGTTGTCGCAATAGTATTGTTCTCTGGAATATCTTGTGAAGAAAATAAAATTATTTCTATAGAAGGGCTATTGAATTATGTTTTCATTGCAAATGTCGCTGCCTCGAAAGATTTATTGTTTGTTATTTGTTGTTTCTTCCGAATGATGAGCGAATATTGTGGAATTTGTAAAAGAAATGAAATATGAAAAGAGAAAAAACCCTTGCCATATATTTTCAGTGGTATAAGAGAAGTATAGGGAAAAGAAAAGCAACAGCTGTAAATCAAAATGCAGAACCTCAGAAATTTTTTAATGGTAACACCAATTGAACCAACTAGTACTTTCGAAAGCAAGTTCGACATATGTGTGTCAAAAGAGCAAAGCATAGGAGGTGCGAATTCCAGCATATAATGCAGTTTGCTATGCAGGATCTTTAACAGGCAAAGCATTATATTGAAAAAAAACTATAGAAAAAAGTGGGAAGGTATCAAGATATTGATCATTGTTATTTCAATACATTGTATGCTTGACATATTGAATATCTGCAAGTTCTTGCAACTTTGGAAAGAAAAAATATATTTGCAAAGGTAGTATTTAGTTGATGTTTCGAAAGCTTCATTATCCATTAAAAAGAAAATTGATGAGTCTTTTAAAGTTGTCAATATTCAGAATTGTGAATGGTATAAGAGAATCGAAAATAAATAAGAAGAAAGCAAAGAGCAGAAACATATGTAAGAGGGGAAATATTTGCAAATGAACAAGATCATATAGAAGAAAAGGGGACTGACAAAACAATAGTAAAATGATCAGACCCTTAGGCATACGAAATAGTAAATGAAATGGTATCAATGTCTATATTTGTCTAAAAGAAATCAATCATAGAACCATAGTTTGTTGTGAAGTTGTTTGTTTTTAATTTTAAATTGTTTGTGTGCATAAACATTTCTAATTTCTTTTTTGAGGGGGATTATTTTAACATGTTAATGTTAAAGTCACCAGTTATTATAACCATTGCTTCGCTGTTGTTTTCTGATAAAATAAAATTGAAGACATGCAACAATTTGTCATGAATGTTATTCAGTTTGATATAAACATTTACCAGTTTTACAATAATGTTGGGAAGCTTGACGACCGTCACAATTTCCTCAATTGATGTTTTATTATAAGTGGTTGTGTTGAGGATAGGAATATCTTTTTGTATTGTCGTGAGCAGGCCATGCACTGAATGTGTTGCAATGCAATTGTAATGGTTTTCAAACATATCAATTTTGGGAGGCATATGCATGTGAGTTTTTTGTAGTGATATGATGTTTGACTCTATAAGTTCTATGTCATTTGCGATATCATCAATGTGTGAAACCAAACTAACTGTGTTAAGTCAAGAAATGAATATGTGTGAACAAGATTTGAGTGATTTGAACTCATATTCAAATTGCAAGGGAGCATCATTTTCTAATCTATTTAATTGAGTAACCACTTTTGATGAAATCAAAAAAAAATTGCTGTAGCTTATTATAAGATATAGACATTCAATGTTTTTTACATGAGACAATGGAGTGTAAACAAGGTCATGTTTTTTTACTCCTAGAGGATCAAATGCCAATTTTTGTAGTGTTGAGCCTTGTGCTCTATGAATTGTTCGAGCATATGCCAATTGAACTGGAAATTGTGCCCGATGAAATTTCTTTTTTTCCAAGAGAGGTTTGTGTTGTTATTCTTTTTATGGTGTCCAATTGCGCATGATGAAACTAGTGAAAAGATGTTTCATAGAAGCCCTTGCAATTGAACCAATTTTCGGGTTTGGAAATTCAATCCATACAATGTCTAGGTCTGCTTCGGAATAGTGTTTGAAGATTCCTCCAGCACCGTTGACAAGGCCATCTTCAATTGAGTAGTTTCCGCCAACTATTTAGATTAGAATGTTTTTTTTCAAAGTGACTATGGAGAAGTTTCCGCCAACTATTTCGATTAGAGTGTTTTTTTTCAAAGTGACTATGGAGAGAAGCTGATTTTTCCTATGGCCATCAGAGAAGTTTTCAAGTTGTTGGATTTTTGTATCAGCAGCTACAAAAGTAAATTCTTATGTACTTACAACGGACAACATTTTAGAATTATGTTGTTCCACATATTTTTTACAATAATAGAGAAAGGGGAACGATGGATCAAGTGGTGGTTGTCTATCGAAATGTTCATTTATGTATTGGATATCATCAAATGGTTTTTTCCTTATCCTTATTATGTTCAAAATCGAGATGAAGATTTCATTTATTTTCCTTACAACGGTTTTTAGATCGTAGTATTTTACAGAGCTGTAAGGGATTTTTTTGTTGATGGAACCTTGGGAATTCAAAAATTCAAGAATCATGGACAGGTTCTGCTTGGCAGAGATCCGACCACAAAATATGACATCAAGAACTCCAAATGGTTTTGTTGGTGTGTGCATGATTTCGCGTAGTCACTTGTCAAAGTGATAGAGCATTCTAGAGCCTATCAGAGAAATTTCATCGATTAACAATGCTCGTAGTTGTTCATAGTATTTGCTTAATATATCTAGCGTATTTGAATTTAACGGAAGTAATGTTGTGGAACCCAACGGAAGTGCCTCGTTGGGCTTAGATACCTCATGGGAGTGCCCAGAAATATGTGAGAAATTGCAGTGAGTTGATTCTATGTACATATGTAGCCTAGGATAGTAGAATATTTGTGTGTGATAAATAGAATTCCGTTGTGAGTGTGACTGATTTCTGTGTGAAGTGTGTTTCCTATGTGTGTATTATTTTATTTCTGTGCGCAAGTAAAGCCACTGTGCAACAAGAGACTCGTCATATTTGAAGGAGCCACCGTATGGTAGTTTAAAAGAGAGTTGCACATAGAAGGATAAGTGTTCAAAGCCGGAGGGACTATACATCACTGATGAGAATTCCTGGAGACTCAGATAATGGAGGAAACCGTTGTTTGCATTATCCGTCGGTGATACTGTCTGCCATTGTTCAAAAAGACGCCCTTCCCAGTCATTGGAGTTGTTCAGTTTTCCATCGTTTTGATTGCAATCCGCGAACGAGAACGTGATGCCATGAAGGACTCCTCTTGTGTTGTTTTCACTAATGTTTGTAAAGAGCCGGAGAGGATTCGCTCCTATTTGCAGAGAGCATGCCACGGTGGTGCAAAAGGGGACCACAAATTCTGTGGATTGTATGGATGGAATCAAGATTTGATCTATATACAGATTTTAACGATGAATAAAGATCATGTGTAAAGTGCGCTATCCAAAGCTATCCAAATCGCTGTAGAAATCCTCCAAAGAGGAAGATAAATCATTGGTTGTTGAACCCAATTTAATTACTGAACCTATAGATCTATGTTTGAAAATAATTATTTTATGGAGTTGAAGGATTTTGCGTGTGTCTAGTAGTTGTGGGTTTGTTGTTTTATATTGCAATGGAGAGTGTAGTAAAAATGAAATGATACAGAACCATGAAGAACAGACCAAATAAATTTTATACTGATGTGACTGGTCGTGCTTCTGGAACATTAGTTACAGGTTGTTCTTAATAAGGTCAAGATGATATAACTCCTAGTGTATATTTTTTGGTTTAGGTCATTCGTATGATTACCTTTTGGGATATGTTCAGTATCTAGAGTACTCTCCTAGATCTTGTTGGATTCAACGAGCTATGTGTTCAACATATGAAAGTACCTTCATAAATCGGTCCAGTTACTTGGTTATTTATTTGCCAAAAGAAGCGAGCTATGTTATTTTTCATAGTAAAGTATTCAATATTATTATTCACTACAATTACTTTATTGATGGTCATAAGAGGTTGCAGTTTAAATGAGTCAAGTGGGAAACTCAAAGTTGTGGAGAAGAAAGAGTGTAAACTGAAGATTTCAGAGTGGGTGTAAGTGTTGATGAGCAGTAGTCTGACAAGATTCAGTATTGTTATGTTTTGCAATTGTGTTTTATAATGTAAGCATTAAAGGAGAGTGTTAGAGATAATGCTTTCATTAGTGCATCTAGATTTAATTTGAGATTTGTTAGGGTTGTTGGAGATTGTTGAGATATTCTCTCACCCTATCTTTCCAAGATTGATAAATTAGATGTGATAACACTTATATAAGTGTGTTGTATTTGGGTTTGAAAGTAATTTAGGAATATATTTTTGTGTGAATTATCTGTGTAATGGATGCTATCTCAAATTCTAAGTAGTATCTCTCTTTGCAAGGGACTTCAATTGAATATATATCTGAGAACATAGGTGATCTTTCAAATCTTCAGTTTTTGCATCTTCGCGCTTACAGAAATCTAAAATTGTTTCCTTTTCGACTGGGAGAACTTAAAAATATGAATATAATCAATATTACGGGTTGTGGTCCTTCAATGCTTAGATTAGAAATCTTTCAAAGTGTAAGATTACTTAGGTAACACTGATGATTGAATTCCTGTAAGATGTGTTGTATAGAAGGGGAATTTGAGATCTATTGATAGTGCATCATTGTCATGTTAAATTCATCCAATCCCTTGTCCACAATTGGTATAGTAATTAAGGCATTTTTAATGTATTTGATAAAGTGTTGGTAGTATTTATATGCCATTTCACTTATTTGAACCCGGATTTGAACGCATTTCAAGTCGGGTTGGGTTGGAAAAGCTAAGATGACCAGATTGATTTTACTATGTCTTCACTTTACAGGTTTGCATCCATGGTATCATTCAACATATGGCATATGTTATTATTATGTTTTTCCATTTTCTTATTGATAATACAATCTGTAAATAATTTCAAAACAATTAAAATTTTTGTTTTAAATATGTAATACATTTTGGAAGTAATTATGGTTGGTTAAATTTCATTTTATAAATTTAATATTAAGAGAAACTATTTAATAAATGGAGGAATATGAGGATATAGTGCAACAAACAATATTTGTAATGATGTGTTAGAATTAATGTTAATTTTAGATTTGGTTTGGGTTTATTAGATCAAGTTGGTTGTGAGGGATCTTCACTCATTATTAGATATTATTTGTTACGTTAATAAGATTCTTATTTCAACACAAATTTTAAAATTTTAAATTATCAACCGATTATTGATTAAATTCCCAATATTCTTCCTCGCCTTCACTAATGAATTATTCAGATTTACCTAATGAACTCTAGAGCAGATTTATTACAGTGTAGGGATTATAGAAATTGATTTTACCTATTGTTATTAACCTGGCACAGATTATATAGCATTTTAATCAAAGTTTTATGAGGTGATTCCCTTCCAGCCAATCAACAATTTGGGAGCTTTATTTGACCTTTAAGGCTAATTTAAGTCTTTGCGATTTAGGTTCTTGCAACTCATGTAGTTACACCAGTTTAAAGGGAATTGAAACGTTTATCCACCAGCTGTCCCACTCAAGCTCGCTTTTTCTTCTTCGGGACTGAGGTCGTCTCATCAGATATGTTTTCCTCCTTGCAAAGGATAAACTAGCAAGCCATATCAATATTAATAATATGGCTTATATACGTCGATCGACGTATATCTATTGTTTAAATGTGGTTGATATACGCCGATCGGCGTATATAAACCATATTATTAATATTGATATGGCTTGCTAATTGACGGTCGGCCTACGAGGAGGAAGGATTGTTCAATTTTAATTATTATTTATTATAATTATTATTATTATTATAAATGTTAATATTAAAATTATAATTATAATTATTATTATAATAATAATTATTTATTATAATATTATTGTTATAATATTGATTATTTATTATAATATTTAGTGTAATATTTATTATTTAACGAATATTTATTATAATATTTATTATTTAATTCTTAATTATAATATTAATTGTTTTTATTATTATAATAATAATAATAAAATATTTCAATACTACAATTAAAGTTATGTTATTATTATTTTTATAACAAATATTATTATTCGATAATAATTATTTAATATTAATATATATGATTATTTATAAATATATAATAATAATAAACCAATTATAAATAAACAAATAAGAAATTGTTAATATTTTTTTTAAATAAAAATAAATAATTAATAAGCAATATTTTTTCTCTTTTCTAAATTAATATTACATATATATATATATATAACATTGATGGTTATAATATACTAACGATAAATTAATGTGTGAAGGTTTCATAAATAATATATTAATATTAAGGTATTTTAGATTATATATATTAATATTATAATATAATAAAACATAATATTTATATTTGTGTTAGTAATGAATATTGATATAACATTAATTTTAGATATTATATTTGTTATTATTAAAAATGTTTAATAATGACAACATTACAGATAGTATTATTAAAATTAGGAAACCTTATTAATATTAATATTAATGTTGCCAATATTAATAGGTTGAATATTATTCTTAACATTAAACTTCTTAATAGTTGACATTAATATTAATGTTAATTATGTCAATATTAGTATTGATTATGTTAAAATTAGTATTAAATGGCTTATAATTTATATATGATTGAATTTATAATATTATATGGCTTATAATATTGTATAGTCTATTGAATTTATTTGGCTTGTAGACTATGGTCTATTTTTCAAGAATAAATGGCCATTTGACGATGGTTGTCTCTTTGTTGTGCATGTTTGATCAATGTTGACTTTTGGTTGCAAATGTTTGACCATAGTTGACTATAGGTTGACCATGTTTTCACATGTTTAACTTATGGTTCTCTATGTTTATGCATGGTTGACTTTTGGTTCTCAAAGATTTGTAATTATAATAATAATAATAATAATAATGATAATTTATATTCTTATTCTTATTCTTATTATTATTTTTTAAATATTTTATAATAATAAAAATAATTAGAAATTAAAAAAAAAAAAATTATAAATGATTTTAAGGAAAGTAATGAAAAATAATTATAACAATGTCTAATAATATTAATAATGTTTAATAATTAATGTGTAATGTTTAATACTAATTATTATTATTATTATTAATGTCTAATATTTAATGTCCAATGTTTATTGTAAACTAATGTTTAATGTCTAATGCCCAATGTAAACTAATCTTACTAATGTTTAGCATTGCATAACATAAACACATAGTTTCAATTATACTGAAAATACAATGTTGACTAATGTTTGTCAATGTTTAAATGTTTATTAATGTCTAATGTGTAAATTTAATGTTTATTAATATTAAATGTCCAATGTGTGATGTTCGACCACTATTTGAACATCGTTGACAATGGTTGAAATTTGTTTACCATCGGTTGACTATTGGTTAAACGTTAGTTAGCTATTGGTTGACTATTAGTTGACCATTGGTTATGGGTTAACATTGGTTGACTATTGGATGACTTATGGTTGACCATGGTTGACTATTGGTTGACCGTTGGTTCAGTATTGGTCGACTATTGGTTAAGCATGGTTAATTATAGTTGACCATTGGTTGATTATTGGTTAGCCATGATTAATTATGGTTGACTATGGATGACTATTCGTTGACCATGGTTGACCATGGTTGATTATTGGTTGACCATGGTTGACCATTGGATGACCATGGTTGATTATTGGTTGACCATGGTTAGCCATGGTTGAATATGGTTGACCATGCTCGACGATGCTTGATGGTTGACCAACACTGACTATAGTGTATTTGATATCTTAATGTTTAATTAATAAGTGAGTAATAAACTAAAATGATGTATGCATTAAATCAATTGTCTTGCATTATATCATTTATTAATATAAATTCATATAATATAATGTGTTAAAATATATCTAAAACTTTGTACAAATCAAATCTTAAACATAATTTTTAATATCTCGTCATATCTACATTTCATAATTATTTCACATTTTTTTTTAAAATTCAAGTATAGCAATGATAAATTCAATACAAACCAAAGTAATAAATGTATATTTAAATCGATACATGTTAAATTTAATATTAAATAAGAATAAGAATAATCAAGCAGAAATCAATACAAAATAAAGTATAAATACAGTATTTAAAAAATCAATTAAATACAATGAATTTGTTTGTTTTTTTGTTATAACTTTATTGAATTTGGTAAATTTGTTTTAGGACTATTTCAAAATCTAAGACCAACTTTCATAATTGAAGAGATGAGCACATCACTTCCCAATTTGAGCCCATATATTGATGCATTGAAATTTTTAAAACTTTAATCTCTTCTTTTCACACTTTAATATCTCTTCCAATAATGATTATTATATTATATAATTTTAAACATAACAAAAAATACATTTTAATTATAGAATTTTCTTTTAATTATATTTTATAGAATTTTATTTTAATATTTTCTTTTCACACTTTAATATCTCTTCCAATAATGATTATTATATTATATAACTTACTCACTTATACGGATAAACATTTTTCATAAAATTATAATAAATATTTAACTTTAACTTTAATATTATTATTTCATAACTTACTCACTTGAATAAACATTTTTTAAATTTGTACATCACATTAGTTGAAAGTGTGTATTAATATGGTCATCAAATACACAAGAAAATGAAATAGAGTTAGGTTATACAACAACGATCTGCAACAATGTTCTATAAAAAGGCCGTCTACCAAAAAGGTGGATAAATAATGCTAGGTCCCATATCAAATGGTGAAATAGAATTAGGTTATACAACAAGGATCTGCAACAATGTTGTATAAAAAGGCCTAATTCACAAGGATTTGTATCAATATCCAAACTAATAGTTATGGAATTGTTCATAAATAAGGATGATGGATCATTGACTCTCTTTCTTATGTAACATTGTTTCTTGACTTATGTAGCACTTGTCCTGAATTGATCTTCAAATCTAATTATTCATTGATCTTGTACTCTACCGAGAAAGTCCCTATTCTTGCTCTTGTGTGACAAGTCAACAAGTCGCTATTCTTGCTCTTGTGTGACAAGTCAACAAGTCCCTATTCCTGCTCTTGTGTTATAATTTGTTTATTTGAACATGATAAAATTGAAGAAAAAAAAACATTTTTTTTTTCTATAAAAAGCAATGGTTGCAACAAAAGTTTTGTTATACTTTTATTATTCTATCATAAAAATGTCATTGATAATGTTCATTAGATGTGAGATTCCACTCTATATTGACTATTTTAAAGTTAGTTAATTCAATAAAGAAAACTAAAGCTCAAACCCTCCTTTCTTCTTTCACTTCCCATAAATAAATATGAAAATAAACTTAATAATAATGTGATTGTATATTATGTTTACAAAATATGAGCAAATTCATAAAGAAAGAATGGTGTCTCTTTATGAAAAAATTGTATAAAATATTTAGTATATCATATTCATAATAAGTTTTGTAAAAAATTTATAATAAATATTATGATAACAATTTAAATATTTAATTATTCTTTTTAAATAAATGATATTTTTAAATATTTTAATAGATTTTTTATTTTTATATAATTAAAAAAATTTAACAACCAAAATAACTTTACATAAAAATCTAAGTAATAAAGTAAATCAACATCTACTATACTTCTGAAAAAACATCAAAGTTTCACTAAGTTGAGCCTACCTAAATTTTAGCATACTGCTGCAAATTACACATTACTTTAAATAACCCAAATTAAATATCTTTGAATAATATAACTTTCATAATCTATTTCATAAAATAAACTTAATATTGTATAAATAAAATAGTTTTATCTATATTAAAGTTAGGAATTAAGGATTTGCAAAAGATTATTTAATTGAAATTGTATTCTAAATTATGAATTAACTTATTTATAAAATATATCAATGATAAAAACATAAAATTCAAAAACAATACATAAACAAATAAATATATAATTAAACCATAGACAAACTTCTACATCTTTATTCTCCACATGCACTACAGGAGGGTAGATGCACTATTTTCTTTGACTTAATTGGACAATAGTCTTGTCGTTCTCTATTGTAAATTATTACACTTTTTGAAACATTCTTTTTAAGTGTAGTGCAAACATTGTTCAATTATTTATTTATGCAAACCATCACCACTTTAACAAGTTGGATAGACTTTCCATGACTACAATTCAGGCAACAGAAACCAGAGATATTAGAGACAGATCAACGCACACAATATATCTGAAAAATCAAATTTTCACTTGTTTTAGGCTATTCAATTTCAAACAAAGAAGCGAACTACACAGATGTGATAACTGCACATAGGTTTCTCATAAATCAAAATCAAATCATAGCAAGAGATTTTCGCTTCAGCAGTAGAATAAAAAAGGACGATCATCTCCATGCTTCATGCTTAAATCAATCTCTTGCTTCCTTCACTGAGCCGTCTTGGGATTGCAACACTTCGATACATGATGCATTCGGCTACATTGAACATTCACTGTAAAATATTGTAAAAAAGTATCAGTATCTTTTTAATATAAAGCCCATTACAGTAGAAAAAAAAAACACAATTAATCTTTCATTTCCAAATCCGAGTCTGCTTAATCAAATATCTGATTAATATCAAGTCATTAATTATTTTTAATATTGTATTTTTATGGATAGTTGCCACGTCAAGTCATTAATTATTTTTAATATTGTATTTTTACGGATAGCTGCCACGCCCTACATTGCACGGTATGCATGGCTCACGGAGAGGAACGCAGCCCATCCCACTTAATCAAATAGCAAGCCATTATTATTTTTTAATATTTTATTTTTGTGGATAGTTTCCACGCACCCCATTGCATGAGCCTGCGTGGCTCACGGAGAGGAATGCAGCTCAAGCAGCAGGTGTTAAAGAGAGAAATGATTCAAACCACAGCTAATCCTTTTAAAGTAATTATTAAAAAAACTTAAACTAATGGATTATGAAAGGTCTACATTTATTACATTTGCACACAGCTACAGATACAGATGCAGGGATTACTTGCTTAGGAGTGGAGTTATGTTATCAGCGCGACAGATATTTATGGAGATAAACCCTGCTTAGTATATTTTCAAATCTTTGCACGAGTAAGCCAGAAGTGCAATCTGGATAGCATTCAACATGTTAAAATCTCACAGTGTGCCAGCGCAGGGATAATATCAAGTTTCTACCCCACATTGATGTTGTCGTTCGCGTTCAATAACAGGTTGTGGATGCTCGACATGCAGAAGGATACTGAGATTGACCGTTCCTTTGGATGATGAGAGTAATGAAGTTGCAGAAAGCATAACGGATGCTCTAGCTTTTCATATCTGTATGGTAGCCAAGCTCTGACTTCACTTCTTTTGCCTAGTCTGTTTTTTCTTTTTTGGTTTTTTGGGGACCAAGTTGTGGTACTATCACCAACCACCAACGTCTCTGTTTATGTAAATAGATACAGTTTGCTGTAGGAAGATAAATAGATTATTTGTTCTATATGTCTTTGTACCTTAATTATACGATAAATAGTCCATCAACCCACAAGGTTAAACCCTATTTCTGTGTCTCAGAAGCAATCAGACCACCATTTTAGGGCTAAACCGACAAGTTTAAACCCTATTTGCGCTTCTTAAACCCTATTTCTCTGTGTCTGAGATGAATACCAGTCATGTCTATAATAAGTCTGTCTCAACCTTTTCCGAACAGGTTAAGCAAAAAGAATTCCTTCTCTGTCTGCTATGAGATACAGACCTTTTTTATTGGTTAGCTCCTAAGAAAAATATTCTTATGATAGGAACTTCAACGCGTGATAAAGCCTGAAAACCCCTTTATAAAAAAAAGCCAACGAAATCCATTGATAAAAAATAAGGCAGCGAAAGCCATCGATCAATTTCCTATTGTGAATGCGACTAAATGCGAACTGTGAATGCAAATTATAAAATGTAGGTACCTATTTCTGAGTTGCTGGTGTTTCCGGCGTTGGAGATATAGTGTTGTTGTTGCCCAGGTATGCCGTATGCTGTTCTTGCCGTATGTGCTTGTTGTTGCTGCAATGTAGAAGCTAATACATCGCCTCATAGTGAACCCTATGATATAATAGCACAACAGGAGATAGTGGAGCGTTTGGAGCGTTACAATTTATAATAGCACAACAGGAGATAGTCGAGCGTTTGGAGCGTTACAATTTGGAGCACCACGGAGCACCACCACTTGGCATTAACCGCGCACCACTTGGCATTCGAATTAAGGGTGCATGGCATTTAAATTAAATTAGTTTAGCAAGCCTATCTGCGTAAATATCCAAAATAATTTTCAGAATTACATCTAAACTCCTGCAAAAATGTATTGGCAACTACAATTGGTCTCGGCCTTCAAATGCAGAAGCCCCGTGGTTATTTTTCAGCAGAGCAATGCTACATCATCACAAGAGCTTCTTCATTGCTAGTAGCAGCCAATATCTGGTAAGCGTCATCATCATAAGAGCTTCTTCATTCCTCACAGCAGCCGATCTTTGGTAAGCGCCACTAACTATGGACATACCTTATTGTTGTTAGCACATAAAAATATGGAAAATTCACATCTCAGAAGCATATCTATTGATGTGTGGAGCAAGAACAATATAGCCGAAGCTGGTAAAAATCCCAGATAGGGACTTAAGCTGAAACATTTGCAGTCATTTTCCTACATCTGGAATGGCTATGAGCCTGAAGGTTAAAAATTAGCATATGTGTTGTTCTTTGTTTCAATAATATTCTGTTGTTATAATAGTGAAACCATTAGTATTGGTTGCAGCTGTCGAGTTTTGAATTTGGATCATTATCGTGGCTAGAACTCCAACCTTTCTACTAAATGTATTCTCACGGAGAATGCCCACCGAGTTTTGAATGTGGGTCATTATCGTGGTAAATACTCTAACTTTGCTTCTAGAGCAAAACCCGATAGACTTTCTTCTGGTTAGATGTTAATCTCAACTCTTGCGTTATAAAATTGATATAATCTTGGTCGCATGCTATGCCTAATGGCATAGGGTTTGAAGGGAGCTGAGCTTATCTAACCTATACGTTCAGGCTAAATAAACCAACTGGATCCCCAGACAGGTGAGCCCCCTTCACGGCGTTCAACTTCTCCGTTCGAGAATCCCTCTTCTCGTCTCCGTCGTTGTGCCGTGGTCCCCAGCTCTCCGTCGCGGGCCCTCCCCAATACCATATATGCTTTCCGGTGAAGTATTTTCGACAGGGATCTCCCCGGATCTTACGGAACGTCTCTGGTATCAATTACGAATAGAGTACAGTGCCGCTGGCATATCGCCATGAATTTTCCATGCCACCATCCATGACTATAGGCCACTGCCATGCGATATGCCTTTGGACCAGAGCATCATTTTATATGGGAATTTGAATGTGCTACTCCCCATGCCATGATATGCCTGCTGTATATATGACCATGCCATAGTAAATTTGAAATTTGAAATTTGTTAGTGGAGGGAGACTTCCCTCCATGGCTCTATGAATTCTGATTTACTTATCCGGCGGGCAGGGACAGGTTGCGGGAGGAAGCGTTGTGGGCGCGCTTGTGGCTGCTGGTCCTGTTGTCATCATCGCGGCTTCTTTTATGAATACTAGTTCTGAACGCCTCCGTTGGAGGAAGAGGAGCCGAACCCTGTGCAGTTAGAGTCTCAGTCTTTGCCCCTCACAACTTCGGCACAACAGAGCGATTCATCGACTATGCCCATTATGTATAACGTGCCTCCAAAACTTCTCAACAACTGCGTGCCTGGTGATCATGCCTATACATCATGGGTTTCTGCTACACGGCCTCCCCCTTATTGACCTAGACCGTTTTTGTAGCTCTTCAGGAAAATAAACAAGAGAGCTAGAGGCTTTTGTAGGTGTAGTGGTTGTTAATCATAGATCGAAAGATATTATATTTCCACTTAGATTATGAAATTATGAATGCAGCATTCATATTTATGTACAGGACTTGGAGGGAGACTTTGGATGGGAAGATGAAGCATTCTATGTTGCACGATTCCAACGGTGGCTCGAGGAATTACACTCACAGGACACTGCTGCGAAGACCGTGGCCGCCGCAGTACTCGAATCCCAATTGGCACGGAATTAACGATAAAGCGAAACCTAAGTCCGCCTCTCTTGTTAAGGATGAAGATGAAAGCAGAAGAGAGAAAAAGATGCTGTATCATACGCTCACGGATTCTATCTGAGCCGGCGACATCCACCTCCCTTGCATTGTGAACCCTTCTTAGCTGGCGGGTTGCGTTGGGTTGGACTAATAAATACCCATATTTCCTCCCCCTCCCGAACAAACGATCGGAAGGACTGTGGTTGCCTGTTCTAATCTTAGGCAGATGATGATAATAGCGGTGTATATTTTCATTAGGGTAATGTTTCGAATTGCAGGAAAGAGTTCCGTCCATTGCAGGTTTCTAGCGGCACGATTCAATTGTAGCGATGTTTTAGTTGTCTTTTATCTTAAACCGTTATTAAATTTATCAGAATTCTGAATATAAGGATTTTTTTCGAAATGTTTTGAACGAAAATATTAAGCCTCTACTCGTACCTAAAAATTAGTTATCTTAAATCTTTGAATTTTAGCTATCCTGGTAGAAAAGGGATCACTCCAATTTTTATCGTTGTTGACCTAATATTGCAGCGATTAACTTGGGTCAACTGTATTTTATGATGGGATTTATATATTACCAACCGGAATCAGACCGGAGGAATAACCATGTTTTTCCCTTATCAAAATTTATTTTACTCCATGTATATTTGTGTTAATGATTTATGTATAAATACATTGGCATGATTCCGTTTCATTCAATTTCTAATCCAATCAAACTATAATGCAATTTCATTTATCCAACTCGTTGGATTGGAGATTGGGTATTTAAAATAGTAAGGATTTGTTTACGAAATCATAATTCGGTTTTAAATAACGAATGCCAACAAAATAAGTTATTATCCATAACTATATAGTAAGCTATTTTACAAATTTAACCTTATTTCAAAAGTAATGGATTCCTCTTAAGCGGATCTTGTCATAATTTCTGAAAACCAACCAACGATCATCGAAGCATCGAGTGCCAAACCATGGGTAGAATGAGTGCCACGTTTGCTTGAGAATGATCCGGTAGAGCTCATATAATATACATTGCATTATATATACATTGTATCAAGCTTGGTTTATTAAGCAATACCAAGAAATTTGGATTTTATATACTAAGCTAATTTCACATATGAAGAGATTACTTATATAATTTAAGTTATATGGTTTTATATCTAAAGTGGAGCTTTTCTTTGTTTATAAATGATATACACGACACTTTCCTTATTATTTAAAGGTATTATGATTTAAATGATGATCTATATTTATGTTTTTCATATATCTTTATAAATTGATTAAATGAATAATATTTTTTTTTTAAGTTTTCTAAATGTTATTGATCATTTAATAAGTGATATGAAAATATTGGATTGTTTTAATAATTAAAAAAAAAATTCTTCGAAAAGTTATATGAATGTTGTAATAAGTTGTGTTTCTATTTTTGTGTATTATTATTCTAATTTGTTTTACTCGTATGTTTCATGATGCCATTAAATACAACTAGATTAAATAAAACTTTTATTTATCTATTTCAAAATCAAATAATTTTCTCTATATATAGAGATATCGATCCACAATCAACTCTATATATTATAATAAGCTATATTTTAACATTATAAATCTTTTATCCATAATCAACTCTATATATATATTATAATAGGCCATATTTTAACATTATAAATCTTTTATCCATAATCAACTCTATATATTACAATACGCCCTATTTTAACATCATAAATCTTTTGTATAAAAATTTTTACAATCAACTCTATACCAAATTTTCAATATCATTTTTACATTGATAAGCGTTTTAAAATGTTTGTCTATATATTACAATACGCCCTATTTTAACATCATAAATCTTTTGTATAAAATTTTTTACAATCAACTCTATACCAAATTTTCAATATCATTTTTACATTGATAAGCGTTTTAAAATGTTTGTTTAGGCACTATTCCCAAATTTGTAGTTTCTTTACCTAATCTAAGCTAGCCACACATCACTTTATTTTTGATTTAGCTCTCTCATATCCTACTTTCATGTTCTCTTCGTGGTTTAAGTTCTTCATCGCTATGCACATGGTTTTCTTCGTTAGCCCTTCATTTAATTACGTTGTTTTTTGTTTCATTCTCCATACCAAAGGATTAAATCCTTTAATATAAAAACATTTCCTTAGGTTTTTCTCTCAAAGAAAAAACCTTACAATTCATTATAATGTTTTATTATTACATTATAATGTTTTATTATTATAGAGATATTTTTTTAGTTTTTTATTATTATGATAATTATATAAATTCAATTTGTAATTATATTTTATTTCTAAAATTTAATATATATATTTTCAAGTTATGAATTAACATCATCCAATGCATTGTAAAAGTGCCTCTTGAGGTTATATATATATATATATAAATTTTACATAAAATTTATTTTTTAATATTTTATTGTCTTTTAAAAAATAAAATAAAATAAATTTATTTACTTTTTTATTCATTTCGTATAATAACATTATATTTTAATATTCAATAAATTAATTGGTTATTATAATTAATTTTTATATAGCCACTGATGTAATTAAGAAACTAATAACCTCTTTTGAATATTATGAACATCAATATCTATAAATAAACATTTACAAGTATATAGAATATAATGCTATCATCATTTTGAATATAATGTGACCTTATAAGAAAACTATTAAGCTAACATTTATTAATTGTTTCATAAAATTAAAGACCAATTTTAAACTCAACTTATATAGGTATGATAATGCTTTTATTTGAAATTAAAATAAATAAATAATTATTACTTGATAATATTGAAATATGGTAAATGATTATTAGTTTTAATTTAAATGATTAAGATGACGACTCCTCTCAGCATATAAGTTAGTTATAATGTCATAAGTTTTTTTTTCGGGGGGGTAACTAGGGGAATTGGCGCCGTTGAGCTACACCCCTGCGGGCTATAATGTCATAAAATTACCCCTTCTTTACTTATTCATTATATTTTAATAAACTATTATTTTCAATAATTAATATCAATTTAATAATTTTCTAGCAATAAATATTTAAAATCTAAAATAAATAATATAACACAATGTTTTTTTTAATAACAACATTCTCCACATACAGGTTAGTTATCCTCAAATACATTTGCACTTTGGGGTCATTTGGGTCAATAGTGGGATTATTGGGATTAATAGTTTTCTACATATTTTAACAATTAATTTCAACCACTTAGTGATACTCTAGAGACATTATTCAAGATGTTGATGGTTTTTTATGACATCAATTTTAATAAATGACTTATAAAGCATGGATATGGATATGGACCTCTCAAATAAGGCTAATTGTATATGGAATGGATATGGACCTCGCAAATAAGGAGTGATGAAATTGTATAGGTATCTAGAGGCCATGAAGGAAGTCCTTTGAGTTAAGCCAATGAATAAAAATCATGAGGGAATATCCATAACACATTTATTTGATGTTGACAAGACCCTTTTAGAGAAAGTGTATTCACTAAACAAACAATTTACACCCTTGGAGAAGGCTAGGAAAGAAGAGGCAAGAAGCCTAAGAAAGTGCCATAAAAAAGGAACAATGCCAAGAGGACAATGTGAAGGAAATATTAATTCAAGAGTAACAGGTTGAGGAAGCTTATCAACTAGATAAGGTATATTTTCATGTTGAAATGGAAAAATAACAGGTGAAGACAAGTCAACCAATAGATAAGGAGGTCAATTAAGGAGATGGTGAGCATGTTGAGACAATTATTTGTGCACCTAAGGAGGGTGAATCATTGGAGGAGGTACCTTGGGGAACCCAACTTTTTATATTGTAACTTGCTTGTAGATGAATATGTATTCAAAGAAGCTATCAACCATATTGAGGTTGGAAATAAGGAGCACGTGGATGACTTGGTAGTAGCAAAAGATGGATAATGTGCCTATGTTGAGATAAGCCAGAAGGAATAAACCAACGTGGATTTGGACCAAGTTAAGAGTGAAATTGTTAAGTAGTGGCATTAAAGGAAATAGAAGTCCACGAGGACACTATTGAAAATAAGTTAGATTTCAAGGTGGTAGTTATAGCAAGCACTAAAAGTGACAACAACAATGAGGGTGTGGAATTCAAAGTCAATTTTGAAGTTGAAGGCTCCCAAGTGTAGAAGGGGCAATAGCTTGAAGAAATTTTCTATGCAAAGGAGGTGAAGGAAAATCTCCGAGTAATGGAGATGTGAGAAAATGATGAGAATCAATTCTTTGAATTCCTACCAAAGTCAAAGAGTTCATGTCCATCCTTTGACACATAAATGATGGCTCTTGCATCATCATCATTGTCAAAGAGTTCATGTCTATTCTTTGGCACACAATCGCACCATTCCTGGCGATCAACATTAGCACCACAATGCATCATCAATCACATAAGAACTCTGGGCTTTCATTTGAAACCCAACAAATATAGTAAAGAGGATTGGTTGTGGCTTATTTCTAAAATTAAAAAGAGCCTCAAGACCTGGTGTAAATTGAGGCAAGTGTACTATCTAAATTGATTTTATGGGAATTGTTCCAAATTTGAAACAAATAACTATAAATAAAAAAAGAATATACAAATAACAAAAAAATTGTTCATGGCACT
The DNA here is from genome assembly GCA_027924585.1 of Larix kaempferi. NCBI lineage: Eukaryota > Viridiplantae > Streptophyta > Pinopsida > Pinales > Pinaceae > Larix > Larix kaempferi. The sequence goes on from BSBM01000313.1 coordinate 7,770,943, forward strand.
TAACATGTGGTCTATTAATTATGTTAGTTAAATATTTTAATATTTATGATAAAATTATAATTGAATTAATCAACATAATTTAAAATAAAATGAATAAACATGTAAATCATTCTTAATACACATCATTAACATAACAACCTATTTGCAGTAACACTCCATATGTAGAGTGACACTAGTTTACATTGAGAATGTTATAGAACGCTAAGGATGCAGGTGAGGGAGCAAAGCTAGGGTTTTCAGTGATCTCTGAAGGAGGAAGGACTGACGATGACCATGGCTACTACTATGGGGGGAGGCGATCCAGCCCCCCTGAAAACCCTCCTGAAGGGTTTCGGGTTGGGGGGGATCCCCATCTCTATTGAAGGAATGGGTGGAAAGGGAAATAGCTCCCAAGATGTTGGATCTGAAGGCTCGATTGTCGGTAGGAGGCAGGGTCAATGCATCCCTAAATCGACATCGATCCTATCCATGAAAATCAGATCTAGTAATATAAGGGAAAATATTCAATATATGTTAGATCATGCTCTGATTGGAAAATTGGTGGGTGTGATTCCCTCTGGAAAAGCCCTAATCTGGTGGATCAACTCAACTTGGAAACCAAAAGGGCACTATGATCTCCAATTGGGCTGAAAAGGTTTCTTCACCATTTCATTCCTAAATTTGGAGGACAGAAATCGAGTATTAGATGGAGGTCCCTATTTCTTTTACTCGGCTGGTCTCTTCCTGCGACCATGGAAGGAAAATTTCTTCCTTGAGAAAGAGGATATGCGGGTTGCGTCGATCTGTATCCAGCTCTACTCCCTCACCAGTGAATATTGGAACTCAGAAATCCTGGAGGATATTGGGAATAACCTAGGGTCCTTTGTTAATATTTCTGAGAAAACCAAATCCCAACGATACACTACCTATGCGTGGATATGTGTGTACATGGATATTTCTAAAGAACTTTGGGCAGCGCACAAGTCCACCATAACTACCTGGCCACTATGTCGCCACCTAATGACGGTTAGGTTCGGCGATGCCGAAGGATTATAGCGGGAGGAATTTTGATGGCAGAGGTGACCCGAAGGTGAATTTGGCTGAGTGCGAAAGCAAATGGGGGCTACGAGCGAAATAAGAGTGGGTCCATGCGTTTATTCACATGCTGGATGAAGTATCGCAGAATTGGTATGTTGCAGCAGAACTGTGACGCAGAACACTATCTTGGCAATAGTTAACAGTTGGCTTTAGCCAAACGTTCAGTTTATCAAACGAGAACCCCTTCATCCATAGTGCATTACAGGTGATTCGAGAGAAAGTATTTGAGGCAGTCCCGACAGAGCAACCGTTGGGGCTTCAATGGACTGCGACACCAGAAATGTTAATGGAATGCTACAATATCACGGGAGAGTTGGATGATGAGGATGATCCGAGGGCTATATATGTGTTGGATTCGGAAGGAAGCCGCAGTTTTGAGGAACCAGAAGTACCTTCCGACAAGTTCCAACAACCACTGAAGATCAAGAAAGTAAACATTGGGTCGGGGGAGAACCCAAAGTTCGCAAGTATTGTTGATTATTGGGATGACTCAACCATTGCGAAGATGACTGATCTGCTGCATGGGTTTCAGGATTTGTTCCCAATGAAATTTTTGAAGATGAAAGGAAAGCATGGCCATCCAGGATGCTCATCGATTCCTCGCACGTTTGGCACGGGGGAGTCAAATCCGAGCAGGATCAGCATCACCGAAAGACAACGGAGAAGTGTGATGACAGATTCGGATGGCTGGGGATAAGATTTTGCAAATGATTATCAAGTGTCAAGAAGCAAGTATAAATACTAGCGTAGGGATTGAAGAACGCAAGTCGGAGTAAAGGAAATCCAATGAGGAGAACCAAGGGGTTGTATGATGCGAGTCAGTGAGTTAGATGCAGAGAGTTAGGAGGTTGAGTGAGAAAGACCAAGGAAGTTGTGGAAAAGGGAAGTGAGATAGTTGCAATGGTGCACCTCATTTCGAGCGGGAGCACTCTAGGCGTGCTAAGAGCAAGAACGACGACCGTGCATGAACAACCAGCGAAGGAATTAGTGTAGACATTTGGGAGGAACAGAGATGAGGTATCACCCGAGATGTCTAAGAGTGTTGTAGTAGTTAGAAGAACTGTGGTCTCCCCGACCACCAGAACACTAGGGGCGAAGGCCCGCTGGCTCCAGCAGCGGATGGTCAAATGTGTGAAATAGATGTGCCAGAGCAGTTGGCCTGTTTCACAATTTGGCGACGTTGATAAACTTTTCCCCAGGTCGCAGCAAGCTTGAAGTGCACGAGCAAGTGCATAAGAGGTAGATGATCAAGGTTTCAAGAGACAGGAGGATGAGTTCGAGTTAGATGATCAAGGTTTCAAGAAACTGGAGGATGAGTTTGAGAAGTACATGACAGCGAGCTCCAGACGTCAAGAATAGCTTCAAAGGTTTACCACAACGATGGACGAAACCAACACTAGAGGTGTCTAGCTGAAGTGGCTCGAGGGTGAGCCACAAGTTTGTGTTGGGGGCCTTTCGGCACAAGATTAGTTCGCATAAAGTACGGAAGCCAACAGTGCGAAGAAGGACCATCTGCGGAAGAAAGGGTCATTAACGAAGAATAAGGAAGCGTAAGTTTAGATAGTTTGTTAGAAATGGGTCATGTGGACCATTTTGTAACCACTTAGTATTTTATAAATAGGAGTATGATTGTAAGCCTAAGGGCATCGATTTTGGGGAGTTTTGATCTAGTTTTGATCCAATTTTGATCTTTGATCTGTTTTGTATCTGCAATATGATGTATTGACTGTTCTGCGAAGGTCATTCCACAGGTTTTAATGAATGCATGAAGATGTTCGACTATGGTTCTATCTTTTGTCTTTACTTCTGCTAGATGGTGAATACAAATGTTTGCGAAATGTTTAAGATTATGTGTTTGGGTAATTTATGTTCATGGGAATGAGTAGTTTAATCATGTTAATGCGAATGTCCATTATGTATTGAGTTTGCGAATGATGAATTGTTAGCATTATGTGAAAGGTATTATCTCTGGTTTCTGCGAGTGCAATGTGTGTTTGATGCATGTCCTCAAATCCACTGCAGAAACTTGGTTCCTGCAGCCCCCTTATTCATCTCGAGTGAGACATCACTCGCTCTACAAAAGTTGCTGGAAAGGGTAAAACCTTTCTGGGTCGGTGCGTAAGGGAGTTTTGTTGATGGTTTGTTGACGACAGTGCGAAGTGAACCCCTGTCGACAGTCGCTGTGTCAACAGAGATCTGCTCGGTTACAAAATTGGCTATCTCGGTACTCAGATGAATAATGCCGTTGAGTTGGAAGGGTTACTTCAAGGCATCCAGTTGGAGGTCTCGCAGAATTGGACCCCCCTCATTGTCCAAGGGGACTCAAAATTCATTCTCCACATGGAATCTGAAATCCACCACGACAAACCTAGCTCCAAGGTGGCGACCTCTTGGCGTTGGAGGGGAAACTTGAAAATTTGGCGATGGTCTTCCACCCTGGATTAGCCTTTACCTTCGCCCATGTTAAACAAAATAAGAATAAGTTAGCAGACTTGTTAGCAAACCTCGGGAGTGATAAACACATGTCCATATGCGCTCTTTCGTGGGAATGCCTGCTGGATCAAGAAGACAGGGACAGATGTAAGGATACCTTATCCCAATACATCATCCATCATCATGTTGGACAGGCGAGCCAACGTCAGGTTGAGCCTCACCATGACACTTGACGGCACCACTTTGCTTCTTATAGTCTTGTCCCAAAGGGGAAGCTGGCAGGGAGGTATTTTCATTTAATCTGTGTACTAGTTCAAGTCTTGTTTGAGCATTAGGATAGTACCATGACCATGAAGGAGGATAGCAGGAATTTTGGTTGTTCGTGTGGGAGCCATTTCCAAGATCCTATGCGGAACGTTTCGAATTCAATGGAGAGTACCTGGTTAATTATGTTCTGGGGTGGTGATCTTCTTTATAATTGGAAAGGTGGTATCCCTGGATGTATCCAAAAGAGTGGTTATTGCATGCATTGTCTTGGTGTGTTTTTTCTTATGGAGAAAGGCAAAACCCAAAGTGCGGGAGTTATGGGGGATAAGAGTAGGGATGATGGGAGGAGTGCCCGAGATGGGTGCACTCTGTGTCGTAAAAGAGAAGATAACCAGATGAGTGAGGGAGGGAAATTATCTCATTCCCATTAGCATGCCCTCTGGGAGGCTAGGATCTTCGATCTGGATTTTCCCTCGACAATCCAGGAGGAGATTCAGGGTGTTGAGCAGCAACTTTGGCAGAATATAGACAGGGAGACCTTGCATGGAGAGAGCTGGAAGATCGAGAATTGGGTCATGGAACCAGCCTGAATACCGCGGGGAAATTCAACATGTATGAGCATACTGTGGCTCTGTACTGGGTGATGAAGAACCTTGTTGGTTATGCGCTCCAGGATCATATGGAGCAACATGAAGATGATGTGCAAAACATTCATGGTCAGCAACTCCTCGAGGATTCTAAATCTATGAATAGGAAGATGGGCTTCCTCCTACAGGCTACGGAACTTCGGCTCCGTGAAGCTCCTACTTCGGCTCCTGTTGCCCCTCCCTCGGGCCGTTTCCAGAATCTGCTTTACATCCTTCTGTAATTTCAGGTCTCTTTCCCTTTTTGTTGTTCTCAGCTAAGCGTTGTTTAGCGTTATGTTACATTTTTTTAGCTTGATAGGGAGCAATAGAGTCTGGTGCTATTCTGTGTTTTTCATGATTTTCAATGGAAGTTTGGTCCCGCTTGGTAGATTAGGTGTTCAATTTCCAGTTTTGGTAAGACATGCATGCCTGGTTATGAGCAGAAGGATAGTTTCTCAGTATTTCTCTTTTGTAAGGATTACGAGCTGGGTTATGATGAACAGCTGCAGAGCTTCGGGCTGCTTATGCTTGATTTTATTCACTGTTTTTCACATATAATATAAAATCTCTCTTACTTACCAAAAAAAGCATAACAACCTATTTTTTTTTCAATCTCATTAATATATAATTAAGATAACTTATAATAATAACATCTATCAATGCAGTTTTTTTCAATCTCATTAATATATAATTAAGATAATTTATAATAATAACATCTATCAATGCATGCACGAAAACATACTTTCCCTCATTATCCACAATATCTCTAAAGAACATCTCAGAGTCTTGTATGAATCACATCTTGTGATTATGAATATCTTCTGAAAAACCATAGTATACCATGCAAAGCCATTACATAATAATCAAGCACGAGAACTTGTGTGCTAGCAACTTCCAACTTCCTTGGTAAGATCAAGTTTGTAAGATGATTCCAATGAAATGGTAGATGAGGAGATGGCAATTGAATGGGTTCATTGTTTGCAAGGGAGATGTACTCCAAGAACATTTCCACAAGGTCATATTTTGATTATATGGAAGAACGTTTTACCTTTTCTCTAATATAATACTCTTCCAAGCATTAATTGCATTAATTGTATTGAAAGTCATTGTATATAGAATTTCATCTAATAAAAATGTTTTGGATAACACATATATTATTATATGTTATACTTTAAAAAAGTATATATAGATAAATCAAATTAAATTATATATATATAAATATATATATTAAAAAAAAAAAAATTATTTTGATAACTTTTATGAAAATATTTCTATTTATTCCCAATTTTAACATAAGTTCTTGAACTCACATATTTTTACATATTTATCTTTTCTAATATGTTTTGGATAACACATACATTATTATATGTTATACCTTAAAAACTTAGATATAGATAAATAAAATAAAATTATATATATATATATATTAAAAAAATTAAATTATTTTAATAACTTTTATGAAAATATTTCTATTTTTTCATATATATATATATATATATATAAATTTAAATGAGTTCATTATTTTTATTTATTCTCAATTTTAACATAAATTCTTGATAATATATTTTTATATATTTATCTTTTCTAATAAACAATAGTATATTTTTACATATTTATCTTTTCTAATAAACAATGAATATATAGAAACACATAATTATCAAAACTATATCTTTATTTGGAATTATGAGTTTTATTCAACTTAATAAAATTAAAATAAGTTTAAATTCATTTTAAATAATAAAAAACCTAAAAAATTTGATTCATTTAAGATATAAATGAAATTATTATAAATGTAGATTCAAGCTCGAATGTATACTTCCAAGGTATGAAATTGATACCCTTGCATGCCATAAAATATATATAGATATATTTATAAAATTGAATACCATTATCCTTGAATATAAACCAAAGGACAAACCATAAAGCCGTTGTGTTTTTATGAATGTTATGCAAGTCAAACATTTGTCAGCGGAATGCAAGTCAAACTTATAACAAAGTAGTTCAATATTTTTAATATTAAAATATGTAGGATTTATTGGAGGTCTCCACCGTCCCAAGTTTTCTGGTTTATCTGGAGAATGAGATGGTTGCATAAATTATGAGATAAACATATTGAATTTGGAATCTCTATAAAAATTGTACGAAACGAATTGGAAATGCTTATTTAGATCCTCCTCAACCAATTTCTTTTTCCACTCTAATAGCTATTGTTGCATTAATGGGATGAGTCTGGATGCATATCCCACTATCAAAATTACAAGCAATCAGAAATCACCGGTATTTTGCGACCTGCTGTGAATTAATACCACTGCAATATTCTAAAATTATTCTAAAGTATGGTATGTTCCAGACAGATGTTCGCAAAATGTTGACCTTAATTTCCAGACAGATGTTCACAAAATGTTGACCTCTTATGAATTAAGACAACTGCAATATTCTAAAACTTTTATAAAGTATGGTATGTTGCAGACAGATGTAAAGGTCTCCATCAAATGAATTGATGGGATATAACCACATATATTTTTATAACAGTGAAAAGAAGATTGAAGAGCATGGAAGTCATGCAGACTATTAACTGTTACTGTAACATGTTCATATGCAACAGTCTTACCTAATCCAAAGAGTTGGTTCTCTTGTATTATTGAAGTACAAAGTAATAACCAATCAAATTCAGTGAACATATTTGTAATAAAAGTATAGTGTGCATAGAAAAAAATTCATTCTGTAAGGCCAATCAACTGTAAAAAATCACTATCAATGCGGATTGTCTCATCTACAACATCAACTTGAAACAGACTAGAAAGAAAAGTTTATATTTGAAGTACACAACTAGGAAATGAATCATTAAAAAAAAAAGACACGAATAAACATTACGCTTATGAATAGCCTGTGCATTTCAATCATTTTAATTTGAAATCTAGCTTGAAATTTGCAGTTTACTCTTGTAAGATCAAGAGATACAACTCAGGCACACATGATGTATAGGCATGATCACCAGGCATGCAGTTGTTGAGAAGATTTGGAGGCACCTTATACATAATGGGCATAGTGGATGAATCATTCTGTTGTGCCGGAGTTGTGAGGGGCGAAGACTAAGACTCTAACTGCACAGGGTTCGGCTCCTCTCCCTCCAACGGAGGCGTTCAGAACTAGCATTCATAAAAGAAACCGCGATGATGACGACAGGACCATCAGCCACAAGCGCGCCCACACGCTTCCTCCCACAACCTGTCACAACCTGTTCCTGCCCGCGAGATAAGTAAATCAGAATTCATAAAGCCATCGAGGGAAGTCTCCCTCCACCAACAATTTTCAAATTTCAAATTTACGATGGCATGGTCATATATACAGCAGGCATGGAACCATATCATGGCATGGGGTATAGCACATTCAAATTCCCATATAAAATGATGCTCTGGTCCATAGGCATATCGCATGGCAGTGGCCTATAGCCATGGATGGTGGAATGGAAAATTCATGGCGATATGCCAGCTGCACTATGCTCTATTCATAATTGATACCATAGACGTTCCGTAAGATCCGGGGAGATCCCTGCCGAAAATACTTCGCCGAAAAGCATATATGGTATTGGGGAGGGCCCACGACGGAGAGCTAGGGACCACGGCACAATGACGGAGACGAGAAGAGGGATTCTCGAACGGAGAAGTTGAACGACGTGAAGGGGGCTCACCTGCTTGGGGATCCAGCTGGCTTATCCAGCCTGAACATACAGGCTAGATAAGCTCAGACTTTAAAGATACCGCACCCTCTAGTCTAATTGCAGAACGGTTTTGTCCTCCAAATCTCTTCAAGTTCTGCTCAGATTCAAGTTCACCATTTCAAAGTACCCAGGTAACATTTTTTCCAATAAAATGGAGGCGGAGGATGTTCCAACAGACGAAACTGATGGTGTAAGTCCCTCAAACCCTAAAATCTTCAAAATAAAATCTAAATTTGAAGTCAGAACCAAAATGCAAGACAAGAGTTCAGAGCTTGGTACTGGAAAAAAAGCACATGGTTTAAACAACTCAGACTTAAAATTTAATGGATAAAATCACGAAAATCCTCCAGAAAATGCTGAAGAAGATGAAGATTGCGTAGAGTCATATCCCCATCAAAAAGCAAAGAATGATGGAAGCTCAAAAGAAAATCAGAGAAAGAGAAAGTGCTCTGTGTCAGAAGATGCAGAACATGCCAAGGAAGTTGAGTCAAAACCTAGTTTGCTATTACAGAATTACAGGCTTCACAGTTGAAGAAGGACTCACCTCTCTTCCTCTCAATCCATTTGCTATTTTTTTATTAGCAAGCCATATTAATATTAATAATATGGCTTATATACAATAGATATATGCCCATCGACGTATATAAGCCATATTATTAATATTAATATGACTTGCTAGTTTACGGCCGATGTGCACAGAATATTTTAGTGAGTTTGACTATTAATATTATGACTAAGAAAATAATAATAATAAGTATTACTATTTTAAAATAATAATTTTTTTAAAATATCTTTTAAAAATAGTTATTTTATAAATATAATTAATCAATTATAAATAATTTATAGTACTAATTAATTATTTATTAACAAATATTATTTTAATTATTTTATAAAAACAATTATTTTATAATTAGGTTTAATAAATTATAAATAGTTTAGAGTAAAGATTAAATATTTTGTAATAATAATAATTTAATTATAATAATAATATTAATGATTATTATTATTATTATTATAAAATAACAAATGTTGAAATAGTTTATAATAATAATAAAAATAAAAATAATATTCTATTATAATAATTATTATTATAATAAATAAGAAAACATAATTATATTAAAATAAAAATAATAATAATAAATAAAAATAATTTATAATAAAGATTGACAATATTAATAATGATAATAATAATAATTTATATTCTATTTCTTTATTATTCTTTATAATAATAACAATAACAATAATAATAATAATAATATTATTATTATTATTATTATTATTATTATTATTATAAAATAATAATTTTTTAAATATTTTAAAATAATAAAAACAATTATAAATAAGAAAATATAATTATAAATGAAAATAAGAAAAAAAAATGAAAAAAAACCTAATAATGTTTAACAATGCTAATAATGTTTAATATCTAATGAATAATAATAATAATAATAATAATAATAATAATAATAATAATAATTATTATTATTATTATTATTATTATTATTATTATTATTATTAATGTCTAATATCTATGTATAATGTTTAGTGTAAACTAATGTTACTAATGTTTCGCATTGCATAATATAAATACAATTCTGCAAATACAATGTTGACTAATGTTTTTCAACGTTTAAATGTTTATTAATATCTAATGTGTGAATTTAATGTTTAATGTCTAATGTGTGATGTGTAAATTTGATGTTTAATGTCTAATGTGTGATGTTTATTAATCTCTAATGTTTAATAATGTCCAATGTCTAGTTTTATGAATGTTTATAATACTAATAATGCAGTTATTAATGTTTTTTAATGTATAATGTTTTGTAATGTGTAATAATGCTAATGTCTTTATTAATGTTTTTCTAATGTTTAATAATGCTTAGTATTAATAATATTTAATAATGTCCAGTGTCTAAATGTCTAAATTTAATGTTTATTAATGTTTAATGTGTGATGTTTAATAATCTCTAATGTTTATTAATGTGTAATGTCTACTTTTATTAATGTTTATAATGATAATAATGACAATCCTAATGTCTTTATTAATATTCTCTTATGTTTAATAATATTTAATGTCTAATGTGTGATGTTTAATAATCTCTAATATTCATTAATGTGTAATGTTTACTTTTTTTGTCTTTATAATGTTAATAATGCCAATGTTAATGTCTTTATTAATGTTTTATGTTTATTGATATTTAATGCTTAATGTTTTCTAATGTTTATTGAAAACTAATGTCTAATGTGTAATGTAAACTAATCTTACTAATATTTAACTCTTATTATAAAAATAAAATAATTAATAATAATAATAATAATGATTCTTGGGTTTTTATTATTATAATAATTAGCAAGCTATATTAATTAATAATAATAATAATAACCAATAATCAACCATGGTCAATTATTGGTCAACCAATTATCAAGGAATGGTAAACGAATTGGTCAACCCTTGGTTCACCATTAGTCAACCAATGGTTTACCATGGTCAATTAATGGTAAACCAGTGTAAACCATGGCAACTAATGTCAACCATGGTCAACTGTTGACCAATAGTCAACCAATGTGACCTAATGGTCAACCATTGATCAACCATGGTATAGCAATGGTTGAGTATGGTTGACATTGGTGGACCACTCCTCGACAATTGGTTGACTATTAGATGACTTATGGTCGACTACTTGTTGACCATTGGTAAGGCATTTGTTGACTTATGGTTGACCATTGGTTCATTATTGGATGACTTGTGGTTGACCATGGTTGACTATTGGTTCATTATTGGTTGACTATGGATGACTATTCATTGACCATGGTTGACTATGGTTGACCATTCTTGACTATTGGTTGACTAAATTAGCTGACCATGCTTGACTATTGGTTGACCATGCTTAACTTTGGCTAACCATGGCTAACTTTGGTGGACTTTTGGTTGATCGTGGTTGACTTTGGTTTTCGATGGTTGAATATGGTTGACTTTGATTTATCATGGTCAACTGTTGTTGAACATGGTTGACTCTAGTTGACCATAGCTGAATATGGTTGACCATGGTTGACATTAGTTTCTCTTGGTTGACCATGGATGACTTTGGTTACCATGGTTGACTTAGGTTGACTATAGTTGACTTTGGTTAACTTTGGTTTACCATGGTTGACTTTGGTTGACTATAGTTGAGTTTGGATAACTTAGGTCAACCATGGTTGACTTTTGGTTGAACATGACTTTGGTTGACTTTTGGTTCACCATTGCTAACTTTGGTTGACCATGGTTAACTATGGTTGACTTTTGTTTCTCCATGGTTGACTAAGGTTGACTTCAGTTGACCTTTGTTGACTTTGGTCGACCACAATTGGGTGACTATGTTTGACTTTTGCTGACCATGGTTGAATTTTGTCGACCATGATTGGTTGACTTTCGTCGACCATGGTTGAATTTTGTTAACTTTGGTTGGCCATGGCTGGGCATGGTTGGTTGACTTTGGTTGGTTATGGTTGACTTTGGTCGGCCATGGTTGACTTTGGTTAATTTTGGTTTACCATGGTTGGTTAACTTACAAGCCATGGTTAATTCATACATGTAAGTAGAACAACCATGGTTGACTACTTGAAAAACCATGTAAATTTAATATTTAACATACTTACATGTTGAACACCTCCCGATTGACCATGGTTGACCATGGCTGAATTTTGTTGACCATGGTTGAATTTTGTCGACCATGGTAGGTTGACTTTAGTCGACCATGGTTGACTTTTGTTGAATTGTGGGTGTCCATGGTTGAAGTTTTATTATCAAGGTTGACTTTGGTTGACCATGGTTGACTTTGGGTTACTTTTTGGTTGACCATGGTTTGCTTTGGTTCACCATGGTTGACTTTGGTTTACCATGGTTGACTTTCGTTGACCTTCCATGACTTTTGATGGACTTTTGGATGGCTATGATTGACCATGGTTAACTGTGGTTGACCATGGCATCCCATGGTTGACTTTTGTTGAGTTTAGTTCACTTTGGTTGACTATGGTTGACTTTTGTTGATCATTGTTGTTCATGGTTGACCATGGTTCACTATGCTTGACCATGCTTATTCACGGTTAACCATTATTGACCATGGGTGTTCATTATTAATATTATTCACGGTTAAAAAAATATTAGTGACGATTGGATTTAAACATGCGCATGAGTTATTTCATCAAATCTCATGAATGCTCTGATCATGACCCAGACGGAGAATATTCGGCTGTGTTTCAAATCTCGCCATTAATGTTTTTTTAAATGAAAATTCTGCAACCCCCGCCCCACCCCAAAGTTGAAATAAGATGCCTTACGTCGTATTAGTATGGTTTTCTAGAAAAAATAAATAATGCTACGTAGGACAATCATGGAGTATTAAAATATTGAAACATGCATGTTCTAATTTTGAACATTATCAAGCAAGTGTTTATCAAAATGTTTTATTGTTTAACTTTTGGACCTATCATTTTTAGTGACTTAAAAATTCATTTATTTAGGTTCAAGTAGTAGAATTTTTAGACAACACATATATTATATAATTTTGATTTTAGTTATCTTTCATACCATATTGAACAAATTAATATATCCTCCTTGCATATTGAATGCCTTGGTACATAAGTTTTTAATATAAGAATTTTTTTTCAATCTTAGTATCACATTAATACTATATTATTAGTTTTTCATGTTATATCTATTTTTATAAATACAATTTCAATGTATTATATATATATATATATATATATATATATATACTTTTTGCATAAGTTAAATTTAATATATATATATATACATATTTTTGCATGAACTAAATTTAATATAAACTAAAGTTTTATATGCTATAGAATTAAAAGAAAGCATCTAATCGGTCCATGAAGATAACCATATAGTATTATGGTGACTTTCCACTATTAAGATAACCATATAGTATTATAGTGACTTTCCTCAAAATATATTTTGAAGAGTTTATTTCACATTCTATTCACATATTTACTCTATAATAAATTTTAATTACTTTTATAAATTCATTAATAATAAATAATTAAGAAATATTTATAATATTTGAAACATATTTTTTTAATCTATAAAATTAATATTAAAGTTTTTATAATTTTTCTAAATTATTATAATATAATAAGCATACTATATTTAATTAATTTAAATTTGAGTTTGAAATTTATAAATATTTAAACTATAAAATTATTATTTTAAACCTAGCATTTTTAATTGGACAACTATATTATTATTTTGTTAACTCAATAAATTTCTAAATTTCACTTTTATCTACTATATAAAAATATTGCATTAATTTTACAATTATATCACAACTCCTTTAAACAAGCGTCTATGCATTAAAAAAGAAATTTTGTATTATAATAAAGTTATTAATATAAGTTAATGACTTTTTAAGAATCCATACATAAAAGATTAATAAATTTAAGAAAATCAAAATAGTTCTATTCAAACTCAATCGTTAATGGAAAATACGATATTCAATATTCACTATAATGGCTCATTACAGTGATCCCTATGCATTAACCGGATTAAAATAAAAATGTCGTTAATTATTATAATTGATAAGTTGAAAATTAAGAATAAATATACACCATTAAATACACGAGGGAGTATATATGAGTCTTAATACTTGTTTCTTTGTTTAACATGCCAATTACATTTTAAGACTTGTCTCAAAATTAATTGTTTATTGTTTAACATGGTAATTGCATTTTTTTTTTTTTCCTGATGAATGTTAATAACAAATCTATCAGGCTTTTGTTGAACTGTATTACAATATATTGTTATGCTCGTGTTCAAGAGAAATATACAATATAGTTTATGGTGGATACAACTATTTATAGCCTTTAAGAAATAATTTGAATGATGGACTAAATTGTAAGTCCTCAGCTGCTTTAACTTACACAGTTAATAGCAATTACAAGGAATCCTTAAGCTGTAAATGCAATCTCTTTCTCTTTCATTTGAAAATTTTCAAATGGAGTCCCTTTTAAATTGTACTCCTGTAAGCCAACCATCAACCGAAACTACAATATTGAACCAAATTCAGCAATGGTGAGTCAATCGGAACTACAATATTAACCATGGAAGCAACCTAAATAATTTGATTACAAAATTCAGCCTCAATTAACAAAATTTGCACTTGGTGTTAAATAAGAATAATCCTTTCGGGACTGTTTGTGCATGTAGTTGTAAGGTTAGAGAAAAGCGAAAGCCATTACATAACACTGAAATTCATTACATAATAGAACACTACAGCCTAACATGGCCAACCAGTAATGTTAAACCTTGCCATTACCTCCCTCTGTCAGATTAGATAATTTGCACGATCCCTTCCAGATTGGTGCGAGGCAACGGCAAGGCAGTGTGAGGCAGGGAGTCGATGGAGTGCAAGAACAACAAGTTTTGTAATTAGGACCACCAGATATAAGTATACAATGGTGTCCTGATCCGCATTGACTATCATCTGTGCATTGTGTATTTCCACACCGCAAAAGGATCTTAATCCCAAATGTGGGGAATTTTAGGGGAAAATCTTAATCCCAGATCTTCACTTGTTGATGTAATTATTGTTGTTAATAAGCGTAACATATATTAGGCTATGTAAAAGCAATGGCGAACAAAGTAGTACGATGCAAGCTGTGATTCTATTAAGGAGGAAACATAAATCTAGGAAAGAGTTTTATTAATCTAAAGATAAAAATAAGTTTTTGAAACTCTAACATGGCAAAATGTGTTTAAATATACATTAACTTAAACTTTGAATCATTAGGCTCAAATGCTCCTAAAAGAAATGCAACGAACTACCAATAACTATTCCTTAATTAAGGAAAAGAAAAAGAATTCACGAAAAGGAAAAGATGTTATAAAAAGGAAGGAGGTACAAGCAATGGAAGTGGATTTTTGAAAAAAAAATTCCAGCCACTTATAAAGAGTTTTTACTCTGTAAAATTTATTTACTGTATAGATTGAACATGTTATTGATGTTTCTTTCAAATGCATAAGAATTGAAATGTTGGTTAATGTGTATTATATATAGATTATAGAAATAATTTTGACACTAAGAATTGAAATCATAGGGTGAACTATAAATTTTTGGGCAGTTGGATGGAGAGTAAGCTAATTTCATATTATTGTTGAAATCCATATTGAAAACGCTTTCACAAGGTAATATTAAAATGCTTTCACCAGGTCGAGAGGGACGATTTCACTGCTACATGCTCATACAATACAATTTTATTCTTAGTTTTCAATAATTAAAAACTGATTTAGGTTTATGACCAAGCTCTAGAGGCTCCTCCGAACCATCAGAAAAACAGATCTACTAATCTCATGGAGAGATTAACCATATTTATACAGCAACAAGTTTAAAATTTATTTAAATTAAAGCTAAACATCCAGCTCCAATTTCTCAACTACGGGCTAATGTAGATACACACCCACACTATATTGGATATAAAAATTAACCATATTATACGACATCAAATTTAAAAATTTATTTAAATTAAAACTAAACATTCAGCTCCAATTTCTCTACTGTGCGCTGATGTATGATTTACTATCGTAAATATTAACTAAGCGCTAATTACATATAGAATATTCAAAAGTAATTACATTAACTATTTATACAGCATTCATTTTAAAATTTACAAAAAATAAACTAAACTATTAATTCCATTCCTTTTCAACTATTGCGCTAATTGTAAGTATAAAGAGATCTAGAAAATAAATAAATAAAGTAATTACATCAATCAATAATTAAGCCAGCTGTTGGCGTGAACGCTTAGAGCACGGGATTTAGTCTAGGATAACGATCTCTCGATAGAATGGAATACAAAATCCATACAATCAATCCATCCGAGGTATTAATCGGTTATGAACTTACATATAAGAAAAAGATCAGAAAGGTAACACTGATTATGGAGATCACACCCAGCAGATCAATATGAACCTAGCAAAATTGAACACGGTTTACATACAGGAAAACTGGGTATTGAAATCGAGATGCAGTCTTGTTCTGAGCTAACCAATTTTCGAAATACGAAATCTGATCTGGATATAGAACTAAGTGCTGCAATCGAAATGCAGTCTCATTCTGAGCTAACCAATTTAAAAATGATTCATACGCACAGGATGAGGACATTCAGATTAACCCAAGCGAATATGATCATGATATATATAGCTTAAAGTATACACACCGGATGAAAACGCTACATCGGCGATCCCCTAAATAGTCAGTTGACCCAAGTAAAAAAATGATCCACTAATTGTTAACCCCTTTTTTTTGTGATCCAGAATTTATAGATTCATACAGTAATATAATTTTCTGAGATATGTCAGAACAACTTAAATAACTTAAAGAAATCGATCTTCAGTACAGCTTTGCAATCCATAAAATAATTCAAGAATTCGAAAAGAAACGACATACAGTAATGTATTTTTCTTGGATCTGTCAAACACTGTTTGATCTTTACCGAATCCAGTTTAAAATGAAAGTCAGTAATAAAATGAAATTGAAACACTGTTTGATCTTTAAAATAAATGCATATCTATATCCTCAAGATCTTCAGGTATCAGCTTCCAGAGCCATTACCGCGGACGTAGTTCTTCTCTGCACAGATACGATTCTTTTGCGGGCCACAGCCCCCGTGTGTTGGCCGGAGACCTTCTTGTTGACTCCTCCTCCATCCGTCCAGTAGATGAATTGATCATCCCATTCTTAGTCTTCTTTGAAGGCAGCTGTTGATTGTCCATAAATTTGACATTCTTCTTCTCCTTTTCTTCGCCTGGTTCACGGAGTCTCAACATTAATAGACCTTCGCCACAGTATGTCTTCACTTCCATATCTCTATTGAATATCTACCAAATTCGAAGGCAAACAACATTGAGAATTTTTTAGATTCACGAAAACAAATAATCCCAAAGTCCAATCAGATAGCAAAATAAAACAATGTGATATACCTGACAGCCCAAGATCAACGCACTTACGCTATTGCAACATAGGCCTGATATACTCCTGCAGCTGAATCTGGAACCAAACTGGCGTCGATAGAGATCCTCGACACCTTGATGGGTAGCGATTGTAAACATCTGTTAACCTATAAAATGTAATGGTGGGGGTGAGTGGAGCTGAGTCGACGGAGGAGTGTGGGGAAGTGGAGCGAGCGGATTGATCATAACCAGTACATGTAGTGGATCAGTACCTGTTATTTGAATTAAATTATTATTTATTTTAGCAAGGTGGCGATTCAATTTAAACATGTGCATGACTTACCCCATTAAATCTAGATGCTTCATTTGGGCCTAAGATGAAGCATATTCTCTGATCATTAAAATATGGCAGTCAGTTATTAAAAATACAATAAATTAGCCACCCAACCCCACCCCCAAAAGTTAAAAGAATATGCCTATCAACGTAATAAATAGTATACCATGCATATATCCTGACACGCAATCAAAGAGCTTTGAAATACCAACAACCCAAGTATCACTTGAGATCCTCTATGTTTTTTATTACGAAAAATTCCATCCAATGTATCTAAACACGTAAAATCAATTTAATACTCAGTCATATTGGTCTGCTAAGGTTTTTTCTTGTATGCTCAGGGGCAACTACATATACCTTGGATCTACAGGGATCACACACTTTTAAGCTGGGCGATCTGGATCGATGA
This sequence comes from Larix kaempferi, assembly GCA_027924585.1. Lineage (NCBI taxonomy): Eukaryota > Viridiplantae > Streptophyta > Pinopsida > Pinales > Pinaceae > Larix > Larix kaempferi. Next base: position 7,788,760 of record BSBM01000313.1, read on the forward strand.
AATATATTAAACGTGTTACGATAGGGAATTCATAATAAGCTAGCCACGGAATATCCAAATTTCAAGCTGGTCTCACAAAAACAGAACGGATGGAGAAATCAAATATTGTCTCAGACAGCCATGAACAAAACTGCTATATGGTTCATAATGAAACCAATTCTTTTCCTTTGGGACCGAGGTTATATGCCTTAAACTTGGGACTCGTTTCCTTCACTCAAGATGCATGTGTTAGACGTTTTGATGCGCTGGAGGTTTCCTTCAATCGGGATGCATTCCTTAAAAGGTAATTTTATTAACCATGCATGCATGCCTTAAAGGTGTCATGGTAAGAACTTGCACTTTCATTAACTATGGATGCATGCCTTAAAGGTGGAATCTTAAGTACTTGGGAGGAATTAACATATGGACACCAACTGCTGGGACCACTATTGGTTTTTATATTCATTCCGGGAAAATCCTTTTTCCCCACTAAGCAATGCTCCTACACTAATATGAGAATACAATGTGAGAAATTATTTTAAATAACTATTCTAAGATATTTAAAAATATCCTGAAAACTTAATACTACTTTAATATAATGAACTTAATACTATAGGAATTCATATCCATTTGATATAATGAACTTGAAAAAGAATTATAATAATCGTTTCTTCAATATCCATTGAAATTAAAAGGGAATTATAATAAAAAAGATTTCAATTAGATATCCGTTCACCTACAGGAATTTAATCCAACTACATATGAAAACTATCAGGCACCCATAATCCCAATAAAGTGGACTCCACAACCCGGATCTCTCATCCAAATTTCTAAGTTTATTTAAATTTTAAAATACAAAATAACCATGTTCTTCAAAAACAATAATTGTTTCTTAAAAATGAAACGAAAACCACTCTTATGACTCTGCTTCCCATAGTTAAATTGGCAGATAAACTAGTCTGTCAAATGAAGTGTTGGAGGCCCAAAAGATCACATATATGAATAAGATAAATACTCAAGCCACAATGTTATGTAATTATATGTGTTTAATAAAACGATATAACTTTCATCAGAATAGATTTAATGATGAAGCTTTAATAGAGCCACTTCTCACAAACCTTCATCACCAAGAAAATCAAGCCTCTATAGAATATCATATATTATATTACTGTAATGGGTAACAACAAAGCGATGAAAAAATTTAGATCTATTGTGTATTTTAACAATCAACATCACCACCTTCTTAAAAAAAAATTGTAATGGTAAATTACTAACCAGATTATACGTTCTACTTACTTTGGTACGTTGCAATAAAGAATGGGGATTACCGACGAGAGCTAAATTTTGGTTATTATGCTGGTTTGTTTTCATTGAGCAAATATATTCAATTCTATGATATCTCCACTAGAATAAAAAAATATAACATGTGAATTAATCAACAATTCAATCATTCAGTGTGCCCAAAGAAGCAATCTTGATGGGCACGCTTGAGACAACTTAGAGTCCAGATCTCAGGTACCCCTACCCAGCTCTGCGCTTATCAAAGGATATTAACCTGCTATATAGAATAGGTAAGCATGAAGTGAATGCATGCTTCTGCCATCTAAGATTATCATTCAATTACTATTATCCATTGATAAACGATATGAGGAATTCGACACACGTATGAAACTCAATAGTGAGTGATTCTTTCTATTGATGAATAACAGAGAAAGAACATGGGGCCCCACGAAAAGAACGCAATATAAACATGTATTGGTTTCCCACCAAAAGAAATCAATTCTACAACACTATAGCCCGAGAAGAATACTGATAGCTATACCGCGAGAGCTCTATCTCTATACTGATTTCTATACCTGATTGCTATAGAGGACATAATTCCCAATTCTTCTCGGAGGAGGAGACAATGCGTTTAATATCATTCACTCACCTGCGTCGTGAATGAATATATTTCTTTTCTTTTATATAGGACCTATGCTCCACTTAGCAAATACTTTTCTTTAATGATTTTGTGAATACTTTTTCTCCCAAATCACCTGCGCGGAAATTACCTCCGTAATTTCACTACCTTCGCTGAAATTATTAACTTCACAAAATACTTTGTTGAATACTTAACTTTGCATAAGCTTCGCATTTCATGCAAATTAGTTTTGTAAACTTCTTTAACTTTACCAAGTTTAACTGCGCACAAGTAAATCTTCAAATACCTATTTAGCTACGCACAACCCAAACTTAAACAAACTTTGTATAAATGTATTTCATGCTAAAACATAGGAACCAAAACATATGTAGAAGTTACTGCGCACTTAAACTAGGGCTTTTACCACCATGAAATACTTGGAAATCTTGATTTGATTTACAGACCGTAAATGTAAACAACATTTACCAGGTCAATATGAAATAGATGTGTGAAATGCATAAACCAACATTCTTGAGAATGAATACATAAAACTAAAGATTTTATATATTACCTCTGTAAAACAGAGTAACTTTGTCGTACTTATAGAGAGATGAGTTTTACTTCAATCTTTACTTCTTACACGGAGCTTGGGCTCTTCATACATTTCACGGGATGAGTTTCTCCTCTTTTACTCTTCTTCCCTCACATACATCTCTTATCCTTCATCTCTAACATAATCTTCTGTGAGTGATTTTCATTTATAGAGTTTCATTATCACCGACTCAAGATCGCTTCTCATGGAAGCTTTTAGGTTTACATTAAAGACTATAATAAATTCTACCTATGAAATTATGAGCCTTTGAAATACAAACGGCTACTTAAATACTAATTTGATGTGAGCCGGATTGGCTGCAAACTGACTGACTGACTTCTGACATTGTAGACTGACTGAGTGTCTGACAGAGCCGGCGCATATCAAATACGCTATCAGCTCATTAATTACAATATTTCCAACACTCCCCCTTAATTATGAGCGGATGGGGATCATCAAAGAAAAATAAAATATTACAAAATATTTCAGAGCTGCGACATGCTCTGTTCATGTATAGTTCACTACGCAGGTGAACTTTTCACTCCCAAACAACTTCGCAGAAATTGGAATGGGTCCTTTGCCAATGGTTTTGTAAATATGTCTGCAACTTGATCTTTAGACCTACAAAATTCTAAACGGATTTCCCTGTTTTTTATCAATTCTCTGATAAAATGATACCTTGTGTCGATGTACTTGGTTCTCTTATGAAACACATGATTCTTTGACAGTGCGATTGTTGAATTGTTGTCACAATAAATGACTGTGGGTTCTTGCTGGACCTGCGACAGATCACTTAACATCCTACGCATCCAAACTACTTGACATGCAGCACTTATAGCTGCGACATACTCTGCTTCTGCTGAAGAGAGAGTTACTATGGGTTGTTTATCTAAAGCCCATGATACAACACCTGTTCCTACATGAAATGTATTCCCAGATGTGCTTTTCCTTTCATCTATGCTGCCTCCATTGTCACTGTCAGCGTATCTAATGAGTTTGAAATTTTCTGAGGTTGAATACAAAATACCAAAGTCTTTTGTTCCACTTACATACCTCATAATTCTTTTACCTGCTCGCCAGTGAGATTCTTTTGGTGACTCCATGAATCTTGAGATTAAACTGACTCCATACATGATGTATGGCCTTGTTGCTGTAAAATACATAAGGCTACCAACGAGCCTTTTAAACAGTGTAGGATCTACATTGGATCCATCATCATCCTTGCTCAATTTCAAACCTGTTATTATTGGTGTTGGAGCTGTCTTGCAATTTAACATCTTAAATTTGTTCAAGACATCACTTGGATACTTCGACTGAGATATAAATATACCTCTTTCAGTCTGTTGGACTTCAATGCCCAGAAAATACTTCATAAGCCCCAAATTAGTTATTTCGAATTCACTTTCCATGACTGTTCTGAATTCTTCTATGCCAAAATCACCAGTAAATAATAAATCATCTACATATGGGAAGACAATTAGCTTATTACCTTGCTAGTTGATTTTTGTGTACAGCGTAGGCTCACATTCACTTCTGTGAAATCCATTCTGAATGAGGTATGAGTCAATTCGACTGTACCAAGCTCTAGGAGCTTGTTTCAAACCATAGAGTGCTTTCTTCAATCTGTATACTCTATGTCCTTGTCCTGGAACTTCATAGCCTTGTGGTAACTCAACATATACTTCTTCTTCTAAATAGCCATTTAGAAATGCAGACTTAACATCCATTTGATAAACAAGCCATGTCTTTTGTGCTGCGATGGCCAAAACTATTCTGATAGTATCCATTCTTGCTACAAGTGTAAAGGTTTCATTGAAGTCTATGCTAGTTTGCTGTGTGAACCCTCTTGCTACCAATCTTGCCTTATGCTTCTGCACATTCCCATCAGCATCTTGCTTGGTCTTATAAATCCATTTGACGCTTATAACATCCTTGTCCTTAGGAGCATCAACTAATTCCCAAGTTTTATTTTTCTCAATGCATTCTATTTCTTCATCCATGGCTTTTGCCCAAACTTTATTTTCAATAGCTTCTTCAAATGTTAGAGGATCATTAACTTGAGAAAATAATGCAAAACATGAGAATGAATTTGGTGTACCAGTCTCATATATCTCGTGCACGCTTCTTGTTCTTGGCGGAGTTGATGGTGTCGAGCTGCGCGAACTTCTTGATGGATTTTGCTACACACTTGACGTGCTTATCGGAGTCGCTTGAGCTGTGACTTGTGTCGGAGTTCTTTGTGATGGAACATGTTGCGCAATCCTTGGAGTAGACGGAGCTGTGCAATTCTGATTTACCTGTGGTGTCTCAACCACATCTTCTGCACTGTCATCCTATTCAACATGTGACACGATTTTGACATTATTTTCCACAGTTCCATCCCATGCTTCATTTTCAACAAACTGAAAATATCGATTGATGATGAATTTTCTTGCAAGAGGATCATACAACTTGTATGCTTTTGTGTCTTCAGAATATCCAATAAAAATACATTTATGTCCCTTTTTGTCTAATTTCCTTTTTAGATCATCTGGAACATGTGCGTATGCTACACAACCAAAAAAATTTAAATGTGAAACACTATGTTTCATACCTATCCATGCTTCCTACGGAACTTTGTTCTTCACGCTCTCCATCGGACATCGATTCATGATGTATACAACAGTTTCCACTGCTTCAGCCCAATATTCATTTGACAGATGCACGGCTGCCAACATGCTGCGCGCCATCTACATAATGGTCCTGATCTTCCTCTCTGCGATACCATTCTGCTGCGGTGTATTCTACGTAGTGAATTGCTTCTGTATGCCATGATTTTTGAAAAAGTTTAAGAAATCATTTGAAACATACTCACCACCTCTATCTATTCTCAATATCTTGATGTTGTAACTACTCTGCTTCTCGACGAGTGCCTTGAACTGCTGAAAACAACTAAATGCATCAGATTTATGTTTTAGAAAATAAAACCAAGTTTTTCTTGTGAAATCATCAATAAATGTGAGAAGATAAGTGCATCCTCCCATGGATGGTGTTTGCATAGGTCCACAAATATCAGAGTGCACGATTTCAAGTGGTGTGCGAGCTCTGTATGACTTTCTAACTGGAAAAGTCTATCTGTGCTGTTTTCCAAAAATACAACCTTCACAAATTCTCTCTAGTTTTTCAATCAATGGCAATCGTTTCACCATTTCTTTTGTGTGTAGTAGCTTCAACCCACCAAAATTTAGATGTCCAAATCTGAAATGCCATAACCAGGATTCATCCTTTATTTCTGTCTGAAATGCAGCTTGCACTGCCCTGTCATTTTCTTCAGCTGTGCAATGAATGTTTGCTTCTTTGCTTTCTGCTTTGAGCACAGCTTCATAATTTTCATTCTGTCTTGTATGAACAACTTGAGTTGTTTTTCCTTTTATGATTGGCCTTCTCCTCAAAGGAAACAAGCGATTGCTTGTCATCGGCATTTGGCAATTAATTAATTGCTTGGATATTTGTCTTTAATCACACAATGCTTTTCTATCATGTGAACTTTGTATCCTTTCTCCATCAATTGTCTTATACTCATCAAATTATTCTTCAAACCTTGAACATAATAAACATCAAACATATATTTATGCTCCCCCTGTTTTGTTAGAATATCAACAGTACCCTTTCCCAAAACAGTAACTTGGATATTATTTCCAAGTGTGACATCAGTTTGAACTGATTTATCTAAACTAGAAAACAGATTTAAATTGCCAGTCATATGATTGCTACAGCCTGAGTCTAAATACCATATGTCATTTGGAATTTCTTGGATAGCATTGCATTCCAGCAAAGATGCACATGATAAAAACAATGATTTGTTCGAAGTGCCACTGTCGCTTGACTGAGCTTCACCTTGCTTTCCTTGGTCATACTGCTTTTTCCTACATTCATATGCGAAGTGTCCATACTTATTACAGTAATGACATTGAATTTTTGATTTATCATACCTTTGTCAACTTGACTGAGTGGTGGTTTGATTCTAGTCTCTACCAGTGCCATGCGCAGGGCTACTGCTGCGACCTCCTCTGAAAGAACTTCGTCCTCTGCCTCTAGAGTTTGATCTTTCTCTGCCTCTTCCATGACTTATGGATGACTGTGCTGTGAATGCACCTTCCAGTGATGTTTCTGAACCACTGATTCTATGTTCATGATTGAGAAGTGAGGCTTGCAACTCATCAATAATAAATGTGGACAAATCTTTGTTTTCCTCCAAGGTCACAACCAAAGATTCAAATTTCTTTGGCAGAACTCTAAGAACTTTTTTCACAACTCTTTGGTCACCTAAAGTTTCTCCATGAGACCTTATTTGATTAACCAGACCAATAACACGAGCGTAGAATGAGTCTACTGACTCTGTGTTTTTTATTAACAGAGATTCAAAATCTCTTCTAAGAATCTGAAATTTGGCAGTCTTTACCTTGTTCAAACCTTGATATGCAGTTTCCAGTGTGTCCCATGCTTCCTTTGTTGACTGTGTTGTTGCTACTCTTGGGAGTATTGATTCATGTGTTACTTGATGAATGTAAAATAATGTCTTTCCATCTTTCTTCCTCTGTTCCTTCAGAACATCCTTCTCAGCTTGTGTGAGATTGTTGTATGCTGCCAGATCTATTGGTTCTGCATAGCCCTGCTGGACTATTTTCCATACATCTTGAACTCTAAACAAAGCTTTCATATTTAGATACCAATATTCATAATTTTTTACCAAAAAATATGGGAGTTTGCAAATTACCCGAAGTGGAAGCCATTCTTAATCACTTTTCTCTTTTGTAAATACAATTTTTCTTTTTGTAAACCAGGCTCTGATACCAAATAAAGGGAAAAGGAGAACCTGCGCAGTCAAAAATATTTGACCTGCGCGGTTAATATCATTCACTCACCTGTGCCGTGAATGAATATATTTCTTTTCTTTTATATAGGACCTGCGCTCCACTTAGTAAATACTTTTCTCTTTAATTATTTTATGAATACTTTTCTTCCCAAATCACATGCGCCAAAATTACCTCCATGCTAAAACATAGGAACCAAAACATATGTAGAAGTTACTGCGCAGTTAAACTAGGGCTTTTACCTCCGTGAAATACTTGGAAATCTTGATTTGATTTATAGACCATAAATGTAAACAACATTTAGGCGGGTCAATATGAAATAGATTTGCCGAATGCATAAACCAACATTCTTGAGAATGAATACATAAAACTAAAGACTTTATATGTTACCTCTGTAAAACAGAGTAACTTTTCCGCACTTACAGAGAGATGAGTTTTACTTCAATCTTTACTTCTTACAGGGCTCTTCATACATTTCACGGGATGAGTTTCTCCTCTTTTACTCTTCTTTCCTCACATACATCTCTTATCCTTCATCTCTAACCTAATATTCTGTAAGTGATTTTCATTTATAGAGTTTCATTATCACCGACTCAAGATTGCTTCTCATAAAAGCTTTTAGGGTTACATTAAAGACTCTAATAAGTTCTACTTAAGAAGTTATGAGCCTTTGAAATACAAACGGCTACTTAAATACTAACTTGCTGTGAGCCGGATTGGCTACAAACTGACTGACTGACTTCTGATATTGCAGACTGACTGAGTGTCTAACAGAGCCAGCGCATATCAGATACGCTATCAGCTCATAAAAACATCATCTATATCAATGCATCCTTTATATGAGATAATTACATCCTAGTGTTCTCTTGCTTCTTTCAAACTTGTTATGTATTTATTTGAACATACCTCTACTAGTTTGATCCTTATAGCTATGTCCTAGAAAGTGCTCTTCATGCTAACATTGATTATATCATTTTTGTAACAAAACTCATTGCTTCAATAATTAATGAATCATTCTTTTAGGCAAGGAAATCATTTTCTCCTACAAATAGTATGTGATTAGAGTATTACTTTATGCATTATAGTAAATCACTCACATAGTTGTATAAATTCAATCTAAATATAAATAATTCATACTTAATGTACAATTCATAACCCTTTGTACATATATTGAAATCATTTCAACATTATACTGTTTTCCATAACAATACTATACAGCCATGTAAGTATTTATATCTTCTATGTATCAAGGAAAGACTCTCGTCATACCTGAGTTATAACAATGATGAGAATACTTATCCTTACTCCTTTGGAGAACTTTGAAGTTTGAAACTTTGAATGGCATCACCCCTCGTCCATTCCAGTTCCATGCATCCAAAAAATGAAACAAGAACAATTGATAAGTAAACTTAACAACCTTCATACTTACTTATCGCATGTTGAGCTCATTAGGCCCATGTGTTGTAACCTAATGCTCTGATACCATATGTAACATACCCAAAATTTCATAAGAATTAAAAATTTTCCATACAGTAATAAAATTTAAATATCGTGGAAGTATATTACTGCCAATTTAACATTTTTAATAACCAATCAGTTATAAGATAACATGATACCACAACAGTCAGGCATCAAATCAACTTAATAAGCATGTAGATCTTTTATAAGTTAATCACACCAAAACACAAGGATAATAAACATTTAACATAATCATAAGGTACACATATTAGCATTATGCGTCATATAAACAACCAAACAAATTATATTAATCATACATATAAACAAGTCAAGGTAGAGACGAGTACACACACACCAAAGACACATTGAGAAAACACACTTCAAGAGCACCATTTTTACCATGGTTCACCCCCATCTTAGGCTGCTTCCACAAAAGGGTTTTTTTATTAATATCAAAGTAAAGTAGGTACATCTTGCAACATTGATATTGCATTAACTGGAAATTTCATTCTTCTAAATCCTATTCTCTTATATAAAATTAGCTTTGCATAATATTTCAAGCACTTAAACTACATAAAACTCCTTCTCAATAAAAGATGTTTCTTTTTTATAAGATTTCTTTCATACTCATAATAAATCTGAATTTCCAAACTCTGTCGACATTCAAAATCTTAACTATGACTCAATTATCCTTTTGATACTATGCCCCTTTATAACTCGAGACTTACCTTCTTACTAAAGTTGGGAACATAGAGAATATTGGAACACTTCTATAAGCACTTTCACGCTTACCTGAGGTCAACAAAAAAGCACATTCATGATGCAATTTATGATCACAGAACTAGTCGGAATTAACGTTATTACATAAAATAAGTCATGGTTAGTAACAACTATAATTAGAACACTTGCGATCCTAAAGTATTCAAGGAACAAAGATTTGGTTACTACCATCTTGAAGCATTCAAGAGAGAAATCGTGTACTACCCTTTTAAGGCTTTCAAGAACAACGATCGGTTATCTCCAAGTATTCAAGGAACAAAGAAAGACTAAACAATAAAAATTATTCCACAAGAATCCACGAATTTAACATAAGTGCCCTAGGTTAGCTTTTCCAATATAGAGATGATTTCATCAAGCAAACTAAGATGCAAGACGCACTCAGCACATGCAGCCGCAGAGGTGATTTTAAGAAGCATCTCAGAATGCAAACTCCAATCTGCAAGCATTACTCAACACAGGTACAATAGACGCAAAACATAGTGGAGAGCAATACATTTTATCCCACAATAAAACGCAGAGATTAAATTAAAGACACACAGAGATTAAAGCTTCCTACTATCCCTTCGTTGATACCCTATGAAAAAGGCGAGGATAGAATATATATATATATATAAAAGATATATAACTGTATCAGAGGTTTTTAACTTGCGATGGCTGCGATCTACCTCGACGATGGAGATTACAATGAGACAAAAAAAACAAATAACAGAGTTCAGGTTGAGCGATGGCTGCGATCTATGTCGACGAAATATATTACCATGAGACAGAAAGACAATAAACTATAAGCAATGCAATCAATAGAGATTAATTTCTCGATCACTGTGAATACCTTCAATGGCGTTCAACAATTCAATAGATAGAGAAAATCTACAAGTCATGCAACCAACAGAAAAACCCTTTATAGCAATACAGACTAACACAGAAAAATATTTGCAGCAATGCATACCAACAGAGATATAATGCTGGCAACGTAAAATTCAGAGATCCAATATGGATCACCTTCGCTGGCATCTCAATGTTAGCATAACAATAAACTTAAAACTATATAACAATGGAAATATAATGGGTTGCAACCCCAGATCCCTGCCCAAAATTCAAAGGCATTCAGCATTCCATAAACTATAAACTATTCATCCACAAAAATTTGCAATACCGAGGCTATATAACAGCATATATAAACCATAGAAATGAAGAAAAGCAAGGATCGATCTTTCTTAGCCGTCCCTTCCACAAGGTTATGCTCTGTTGCCCCCGTGAGGACTACGCATCTCCCCCCCCTTATAGCCCAGATCCTTATGCTTCCAACAACCCTTAGTTACCACGTGTTGAAGTAGTGCGAACTCCACCCAACCTCCACATGCCAAAAATCAAGGATCAGTTCTCCTCGTAGAGGTCGCCCACTAAACATGAAATCCTATAACCGAAATGTATCGTGGTTATTTAATAATATATATTACTACTTCGGTCAAGTTGAGGGAATGTTTTTATTTCATTCCATATTAACATGCTTGTGATCAAGCATAAGTTGTCTAATCATATAATCCATATTAATATTTTGTAGATGCTCATAAGCATAAGATCACATAGTACTATTCTAGTGCTCAAGCATTGGCTATGTAATAATGTTCAACGTATTGGCTTATTCAGGTTCTTGTTAAAATAAGACTTCGCTTCTAATTGTTGGGATTTTAATGTATATACATATATTATATATAGAGAGAGAGAATGATTTCTTAGAACTCTTGGGATCATTTTCCTATTTAAAAAAAAACTATCTTTTTACTTAAAAGATAAAACTTATAACTTAATACAAGATGGGAGTTAGTAGATCCTTTCCTCTACTCCTAGTGAGGACACATATAAGTTAAAGTTAACAAACAAGATAAACTGAGCTTGCCAACTATATTATTTAATAAGTTAAACTTCCTTATTAGGTCTCCAGCATTCTCTTGTTGAAATATGATCAATACTTATAGTAATGGCGTCATGTTAATGCATAGGTCTTCAGTGTTTCCTATTCGTTTTATAACGAAGGCTCAAATACTCCTCTTTGGGACGTAGCAAGAAGTCTTAAAAAAAAACTCGTAGGCCCAACCCTAATAATTATCTCCTAAAGACTCCTATATTTTTAGATTCTCAAGGTTTCCCTTGTTCTTACCCTCTTCCAATGGGTTGCATTATCGTCTTCTAAATGTGCCACCACTCTTAATCTCCTAAGATTTACACTTGATGACTTTAGGAGTTGATCCACATACTTACAAATTTTATTGGTGGGGTCTTGGCCTTAAGCTCCTCACCGGGGCCATTTACATAAATGCATTTATATTTACAAAAATAATAATAGTAATTGGGTCAATTTGGAGGGATGTTACATGTATCTACTTTCCAGTCATCTAAGTTGTCCATTCCAAGATGGAAGTTTCCCTCACTTGATGAATTCATCCAATCTCTTACTCAAGAGGAAGAGAAGTTGATCTCCATGGGAATGATCAAACCCAAATTGGATTCAACTCTTACAGCTTCAGAGAGAGCGAATGGTAAAGGCAGGAAAAAGATTTTTGACAAGAGATTGAATGATACAAAGCCTACAGATAGTCCATACCAGTCATATGGGGCTTCGAACTCAAGGAATACCAAGCATTCTCATAAGGGAAGATCCAAGTGCACATACTGTCATAGAGGGTTCCATCCTAAGAGTTCTTGCATGAATAAGACTATAGATTTGATGTCTCAGTTACTTGAGAAGAACAATATTCCTGTAACAGCATATGCAAGGAAGAAAGACCCTGATGCTGAATCTTCTAGATCTGAAGACAAATAAATATGTCATGCCTTCATGCCAAGTGCATCAACAGATTCTTCCTTCATCATAGATTCAGGAGCCTCAAGACACATGTCTTCTTCCAAAGATCTCTTCTCCAACTTCGAAAGCTCAGTTGGCCCTTCCATCATGTTGGGCAATGATTTAGAAGTCTCCTCTCAGGGGATTGGAAGAATCAATCTTGACTATGGTTACTTTTCTGATGTGCTTTATGTTCCTTCTGTTACACCAAACTTACTTTCACAGTATCAAATGACCCATACTGGAGAGCCCAAAAGAGTCATCTTTTCTCCAAATTAAGTCAAGATACAAAACATAGTTTCAGGTGAAATCATTGCAAAGGGAGTTGCAAATCACAACTCCAAACTATATGAGTTCTCACACTTCTTACCTCTCTCGAAGCAATCAACTCTCCATACTCATGCAAATGAAGAAAGCAGATTGTAGCATGAAATATTTGGGCATCTTAACTATAAGTACTTGCATGACATGCATGCAAAGGAGTTGGTTGATGGGCTACCCAAGATCAAGTTTGCCAATGGAAACTGTCATGGTTGTTTGATGGGGAAGCATCCTAAGAAGAAGTTTGAGAAGGGAAAGGCTAGGAGAGCCTCTCAACCCCTTGATCTCATCCATAGTCATGTGGCTGGTCCATTTCTAGATCTGTCTCTAAACAAATCAAGGTATGTGCTCACTTTTATTGATGATTATTCTAGATTCACTTGGGTATATTTCCTTCAATTGAAATCAGAAGTATTTGGGTTCTTCAAGTTTTTCAAGTCTTCTGTAGACAAATTTTCAGATAGGAAGGTAAAAGCCATTTGCACTGACAATGGTGGTAAGTACATTAAGGGTGCGTTTCAATATTTTTGTACTGAAGAGGGCATTGAGATGCAACATATTGTTCCCTATACACCAGAACAAAATGGTGTAGCTGAAAGGAAGAACAAAACATTGAAAGAGATGGCCACATGCATGCTAAAGTCGAAAGGGTTGCACCCTAGTATTTGGGCAGAAGCCATTAACTATGCCACCTATCTTCATAACCGAGTTCCTCATAAGGGACTTAGTGACACTAATCCTTTTGAAGCATGGATGGGATACAAACCTGAAGTATCTGATCTTAAAGTGTTTGGATCTAGAGCTTGGGAAAGGATTCCAGCTAACAAAAGGACAACTCTTGATTCACAAAGCAGAGAGTGCATTATGGTGGGCTATGCATTGGATGCAAAGGCCTACAAGTTACTTGATCCTACTTCCATGACCACATTCCTGGAAAGTGGTGTACAGTTTGAGGAGTGGCCTCTCCATGATACTCCTTCTATTGAGCAAGGTAGCTCACCTACCACTCCCTTTGATTAATGAGAGAAATGCATCTTCACATGATGCTTCAAATTCAGAATCTGAAGATGGAGATGATGATGATGGAATGCTAGATCCAGATCCACAAGAACCTGAAGGTCTAGCAACTGATGATGAAGATGAGAGAATGAGATATCCAGATCCACAAGAACCTGATGCTCCTCCTCTTCCTCGATGGGATACCATTACACTCTGATATGTCAGTGATTTGGTTGGTGATCCACGTGATCATAGAAGAACCATATCATATTTTCAGCATGGAAGGGTCCATCCTCCTCACAATGCTAATCCATTTCAGATCAATCGATCCTTCTTCAGAAATGAAGGACACTTATCTCCTTCAGGGGTGAGAGATGATATGCTTCATTAGCATCCTTCAGTCTATTTTGAGGGAGGGATTTCTTCCCACTGGGTTTTCCCTCTTTCCTCACTTAGTTTATTTAGATTGATTGTACGGGGTGACCTTTGGTCTTAGTCACTGTTTTAAGTTATTTCTCATAGTATAGCTTACGGGGGGTGTTGGAATATTCACGTCATCATTTTTGTATTTTGCATGCCTGCATACAAAACTGCATGCTGCATGCATTTGCATGCCATTGCATTCATCTAGTCATCATCATGGTTGTCTCCCTAGCACTTAGAGCTTGCTTCTAGCTCTCCAGAGCCTATCTTTAGCCCCCATTTGGCCTCCTACCTACCTGATGCACCCTTCTTGATTGTTCTGCATGGCAAGTACGCCTTTCTCACCTACCACTATTAGTTAGAGCACCTTTACTCACCTACCTTTAGTTATCACTCAGTTAGGGTGCCTTATCTCACCTACCGAGAGTTATCACTTAGTTAGTGCATGGATTGAGTAGTTCTTCCACTTATTGCTCATACTAAATACCTATAGCTCCTAGTTAGCTAGTTTTGGAGTGCCACTTGACCCTATGACAGCCTCATGCACCCCCTTTGGAGTCTCCATTCCCTGATTTATGCCTAGATGGTTCTGTTGTACTTAGTTAGACACACTTGACTAACTCTTACCATTTATGACTAATACTACTGAGTGGATGATGTCTCCATAGTTATACAAGCTAGACTTTAAGCTCAGATTCAAATTCCCTACTTAGATAATTCAAATCATATATGATGATCCATCACAGATTATTGTAACACATTATTTACATTCATAATTCCATTGTATGATATTGACATTGTCTATTATTCTGTGTTTGTGAGTGATTATTGAGTGCATTCTTCTCTTCTTCTTTTCAACATACTTGAGAGTTTGATTGTGAGTTGTTACAGTTGCTATATCTCTTGCATATTATCACATGGTGTTAGAGCAGGAAGCAACTATTCGAATTGCAACCATTGCAGCAGTTGCAGCATTTCTTTGAGCAGCTATCTTTCACTTGTGCACCAGAAGCCTATGAGTTTCCACAACAAATTCTGGTGCTATTACCTGAATTCATTGGAGAAATCCAGTGAGGTCTATCCAAGTGTGAAGGACTTAGTTTATGTGCCGAGTGTTCTTAAGGTAGTGTTCAGTCGAAGTGTAGCATTCTCCATCAGCAAAAACTCTTCTTGTTCTGCAGGTTTATTCACTTGTTTGGAATCTTCTTCAACTATTCGACTTTCTCTATTCATATGGATCTAAAGCTCACATCTTCCAACTATGTTGAGTGGAAAGCCAAGATGGATCTCTTCCTGAGATCCAAGAGCTTCATGCGAATACTCAATGGAACGATGGTAGAACCTCTTAGTGCAGTTGAAAAGTACAAGTACTTGGATAGGCTTGATGAAGCAGTTGGCCTCCTCCTTCTCTCAATTTCTGAAGATCTTCACTTCCATGTCATCGATCTTACATCTCCTAAAGAGGTTTGGGACAAACTCTCGAATCCCTTTTTGGACATAAAGATGATATGAAAGGACACAAATTGGAGGATGAGCTCATATGTTTGAGTCCTGACAACTTCGAATCTATCAATGCCTTTTTCACCAAGTTAAAAATCTTTATATCACAGTTGAAAAGATATGAGATAGTGAAAGAAGACAAGTAGCTTATACTTGCCATTCTCTCAAAGTTGGGGTCAAACTTCTCAGTTTTTGTCTCTACTTTCCAATCAGCTAAGTTGTCCATTCCAAGATGGAAGTTTCCCTCACTTGATGACTTCATCCAATCTCTTACTCAAGAGGAAGATAAGTTGATCTCCATGGGAATGATCAAACCCAAATTGGATTCAGCTCTTACAGCTGCAGAGAGAGAGAATGGTAAAGGCAAGAAAAATATTTATGACAAGAGATCGAATGATACAAAAGCTACAGATAGTCCATACCAGTCAAATGGTTCTTTGAAATCAAGGAAGACCAAGCATTCTCATAAGGGAAGATCTAAGTGCACAAACTGTCATAGAGGGTTCCATCCTGAGAATTCTTGCATGAAGAATACCATAGATTTGATGGCTCAGTTACTTGAGAAGAACAATATTCCTATACCAGCATGTGCAAGGAAGAAAGACCCTGATACTGAATCTTTTAGATCCGAAGACAAAGAAAGATTGCATGCCTTCATGGCAAGTGCATCAACATATTCTTCCTTCATCATAGATTCATGAGCCTCAAGACACATGTCTTCCTCCAAATATCTCTTCCCCAACTTCGAAAGCTCAGTTGGCCCTTCCATCATGTTGGGCAATGATTCAGAAGTCTCCTCTCAGGGGATTGGAAGAATCAATCTTGACTATGGTTACTTTTCTGATGTGATTTATGTTCCTTCTCTTACAGGAAACTTACTTTTAGTGTATCAAATGACCCATATTGGAGAGCCCAAAAGAGTCATCTTTTCTCCAAATGAAGTCGAGATACAAAACATGGTTTCAGGTGAAATCATTGCAAAGGGAGTTGCAAATCACAACTCCAAACTATATGAGTTCTCACACTTCTTACCTCTCTCGAAGCAATCATCTCTCCATACTCATGCAAATGAAGAAAGAAGATTTTGGCATGAAATATTTTGGCATCTTAACTATAAGTACTTGCATGACATGCATGCAAAGGAGATGGTTAATGGGCTACCCAAGATCAAGTTTTCCAAAGGCAACTGTCATGGTTGTTTGATGGGGAACCATCCTAAGAAGAAGTTTGAGAAGGGAAAGGCTAGGATAGCCTCTCAACCCCTTAATCTCATCCATAGTGATGTGGCTGGTCCATTTCCAGATCCGTCTCTAAACAAATCAAGGTATGTGCTCAGTTTTCTTGATGATTATTCTAGATTCACTTGGGTATATTTCCTTAGATTGAAATCAGAAGTATTTGGGTTCTTCAAGTTTTTCAAGTCTTCTGTAGACAAATTTTCAGATAGGAAGGTAAAAACAATTCACACTGACAATGGTGGTGAGTACATTAAGGGTGAGTTTCAATATTTTTGTGCTGAAGAGGGCATTGAGATGCAACATAATGTTCCCTATACACCACAGTAGAATGGTGTAGCTGAAAGGAAGAATAGAAAATTAAAAGCGATGGCCACCTACATGCTAAAGTCAAAAGGGTTGCACCCTAATATTTGGGAAGAAGCCATTAACTGTGCCACCTATCTTCAGAACAAATTTCCTCACAAGGGACTTAGTGACACTACTCCTTTTGAAGTATGGATGGGATACAAAACTGATGTATCTCATCTCAAAGTGTTTGGATCCATAGCTTGGGAAAGGATTCCAACTGACAAAAGGAGAGCTCTTGATTCACAAAGCAAAGAATGCATTATGGTGGGATATGTATTGGATGAAAAGGCCTACAAGTTACTTGATCCTACTTCCATGACCACATTCCTGGAAAGGAGTGTACAGTTTGAGGAGTGGCCTCTCCATGATACTCCTTCTATTGAGCAAGGTATCTCACCTACCACTCCTTATTTGATTGATGAGAGCATTGCATCTTCACATGATGCTTCAGATTCAGAATATGAAGATGGAGATGATGATCATGCAATGCTAGATCCAGATCCACAAAAACTTGAAGGTCTAGAAACTGATGATGAAGATGAGAGGATGAGAGATCCAAATCCACAAGAACCTAATGCTCCTCCTCTTCCTCGATGGGTTGCCATTACACTCCGATCTGCTGGTGATTTGGTTGGTGATCCACATGATCATAGAAGAACCAGATCATATTTTCAGCATGGAAGGGTGCATCCTCCTCACAATGTTGATCCATTTCAAATCGATCGATCCTTCTTAGGAAAAGAAGGACACTTACCTCCTTCAGGGGTGAGAAATGATATGCTTCAATAGAATCCTTCAGTCTATTTTGAGGGAGGGATTTCTTCCCACTAGGTTTTCCCTCTTTCCTCACTTAGTTTATTTAGATTGATTGTATGGGGTGACCTTTGGTCTTAGTCACCAGGGCCCTATTTTACTGTTTTTCAGTTATTTCTCATAGTATAGCTTGCGAGGGGGTGTTGGAATATTCACACCATCATTTTTGTATTTTGCATGCCTGCATGCAAAAATGCATGTTGCATGCATTTTCATGCCACTACATGCATCCAGTCATCATCATGGTTGTCTCCCCAGCACCTAGAGCTTGCTTCTAGCTCTCCATAGACTATCTTTAGCCCCCATTTGGCCTCCTACCTACCTGATGTACCCTTCTTGACTGTTCTACATGGAAAGTGCGCCTTTCTCACCTACCACTTTCAGTTAGAGTGCCTTTACTCACCTACCTTTAGTTATCACTCAGTTAGGGCACCTTATCTCACCTACCGTTAGTTTTCACTCAGTTAGTGCATGGATTGAGTAGTTCTTCCACTAATTGCTCATCCTAACTACCTGTAGCTCCTAGTTAGCTAGTTTTGGAATGCCACTTGACCCTATGAAAGCCTCATGCACCCCCCTTGGAGTCTCCATTCCCTTATTTATGCCTAGATGGTTTTGTTAGACTCAGTTGGACACACTTGACTGACTCTTACCATTTATGACTGATACTACTAATTGGATGATGTCTCCATAGTTATCCAAGCTAGACTTTGAGCTCAGATTCGAATGCCCTACTTGGCTAATTCGAATCCTATATGATGCTCCATCACAGATTATTGTAACACATTCTTTACATTCATAATTCCATTGTACAATATTGACATTGTCTATTATTCTGTGTTTGTGAGTGATTATTGAGTGCATTGTTCTCTTCTTCTTTGCAACATACTTGAGAGTTTGATTGTGAGTTGTTACAGTTGCTAGATCTCTTGCAGATTATCATAGGATTGTTTCATCCCCAGGCTTCGGTCCCTGAATTGGTCCGTAGACTCTTGTCTTCGAGAGAGATGTTGGTGAATGATGTAATGTGCACTCCTGGACTACTCAGCATAGCAGTAGGTGATCATTCACAAAACCTGTAATGATGTAATGTTTGCTCCTTGACTACTCAGTGCAGCAGCAGGTGATCATTCACAAGTTGTAAATCCTAGATTTGATCTAGGTCACACCCCAGTTGAAATAGTACTAGCTCTGTGGTTGTAAATCCTAGATTTGATCTAGGTCACACCCCAGTTGAAATAGTACTAGATCTGTGGTTGTAAATCCTAGATTTGATATAGGTCACACCTAGTTGAAATAGTATTGGCTCTACAGTGTATTGGAATGATGTAATGTGTGCTCCTGGGCTGCTCAGTGTAGCAGTAGGTGATCATTTGCATATCCTGTAATGATGTAATGTTCTCTCTTGGACTGCTCAGTGCAGCAACAGGTGATCATTCACAGGTTGTAAATCCTAGTTTTGATCCAGGTCACATCTAGTATGAAAAAGGACTGGCACTATGGTTGGGATTGCATCGTCCCTAGACATGATATGGTGTCTTAAAGTGATAGGGATTGATCATCTCGCAAGTGGATCAATATTGTATCATCCTTGGACTTATGTCCTAAAGTGAGAGGGATTGATCATCCCGTAATTGGATCATGTGTGTTGCAGGGTGTTCTGCTATGATGTTGTTGATCGGAAGATCCATACGATGAGGCTGTTGATTGAGAGATCCAGATGATAATGATGTTGATCAAAAGATCTAGACGATGAGACTGTTGATCGAGATATCCAGATGGTGATTGATCAAAAGATCCAGATGATGATGATGATGTTGATCAGGAGATACAGATGATGATGTTGTTGTAGTTGATCGAGTGTCGTAGAAGATGAAGACTCAGTACTGAAGATGTTGATGTTCCAGTATTGAAGATCTTGAAGATGTTCCAATAACTGGTTGAGTTACTGATGATGATTAAAGAAAGCTTCCAATGATTTATAGATGTATCATGTATCATGTAGTTGATGACTTCTTGCTCCCGCAGATGTTGTTATAATATCCTTCTCGTTAAGGGGGAGTGTTGAAATATTGTAACTTCTAAGAATATTCTATTTGTACTTTATTATTCCAGAGATGTTTCATTCCTCCCTAGAGATCTTATTGTATATCCGGAGATGTTTATTCCTCCGACGGGATGTTATAACTAGGGTTATTAGACCTCCCTAATGGGGTCGGCCCTAAGTTAGTTTTTTAGGGGTTATTAGACTCTCCTAAGAGAAGTCGGCCCTGTTAGGATGAAAAGTCAAGTCGGAGTATTGTATAAATAGAGGAGGTGTATTCCTCATTTAACACACTCATTCACTCATTTGTGAATTGCGCATAGGAGAGAGAGATATGCATAGGAGGAGAAGGAGCTCTTGTTTGGGGACTACATCTTTGTATTTGGTGATCATCTATATTGAGAAAATTTTTGTTGGGTTTTCTACCCCATGAGGGTTTCTCAGGATAAATATTTGTCTATCTTGTGATTGTGTTTCTTTCAGTGATCCTTATGCTCTTGTTGTTGAATTATGTTGAAACTTAACATTCATAAGGTGTTGACATCAATTCAAAAGGGGGAGATTGTTGAACTTTGATTGTCATTGATGTCAACTAATGTCTAAATGGAATCAGTATTCTTGTGCCAGTGTGAAGAAGTATATGAAAACCACTTTGAAGAAGTATATGTGTAAGCAAGATGAAGAAAGACATGGATTCCAATATAAAGAAGCATATCCATAAGTGCATCAAGCATATCTAGTTCGAATAAGTACATAAGGAATACATCCTATCACATATGGTACATGTACAGATATCAATTCCACCTAGTCATATTCCTTCAAGGTAAAAGCCAAAGAGTTGATTGGACAAAAGTTGAGTTGGTTGGAGAAAGGTTCGGGAGTGCAAGCAGCTTGGAACAAGAAATAGTTGAAATGTTAATATTTGGTTGAGCTTTGGTCTTTAATTATTTTAGATGCCGAAACCTTAAACAATGAAACAACTCAATCACATGAAATTCATACATCCATAACACAAGATATACCTTGGGGAAAATCCTCAAAACTATGAGAACAAAAACCCTAGCAATTCTTCTCAGTATAATATAATGGATAGCATAGAATGATTTTATTTTACAATATAGCAGATTCCTTTCAGAACATAAGAGATCACTAAACACTCTTGGTGAAGATATGGAAGCAATAGAGAAGAGAGATCAATCGGATGTGTGCCGAACACAACAATAACAAGCAATAAAAATACCTTGCACGGCGAGAAGTGCCTTTGCTTCAATAATAATATCCTGCACACAAAGAGAAGTGCCTTTCCTTCAAAGGAGAAGAGAATTTGCTTCACATTGAACTCATCAATCTCGTATAACACATTTATACATTCTTCTCTTCTATTTTTATTTTCTAACTTTAGGATGAACTCCCCTTCAAACTGGATGTATCAATAATGCAATACAGAAGTGCACCCCACTTCTCATGCAATGTTTTATCTCACTCAACTGTCACTTAGGATGAACGCACCTCTTAACTTAAAGCTTGCACACTTAGTTAGGTGGCTAACTTAAGTATCAACATATCCATTTCCATTGTTATTTATATACATAGTACATGTCAAAGTAGTATTTCTTATGCAATTTGAAAAACAAATTTTTCTATACAACTATTATTTATGCTCTAGGTCCCATCGACTCTCAATAGCTTTCTAGGAAATTGAAACTAAACTCTAATCTAGTTTAGAATATCAATTTATGTTTTCTTATAAGCAAGGCACAGTTTGATACAATGCTGCAGACAAATTGTTCAATATATGTTATGTCCCTTGTTCGTGTGTCATATGAAGTCTGTTACTTGGAGTAAATATCAACTGTGTTAGCTAAGATAAATAGTGAATTTTATACTATTAGTATTATTTGTAAAAATAGGGAAAGCCAATGTATCTCATTTACAATATTTTGTTGACATATGGTTTATTGATTGTACAATTGAAAACATATTTATAAAGTGCGGATTGGAGGATGTAATAGGATGTTATCCATAGACTTGATGCTATCAAATTTTTTTTTGAGCCTAGCAAGTTAATCTTTGATGGCCTTGTCAAGACTCTCGAGATTACCACTCTTTGCGCCTTTGCAAAATAGGTATAAACTATTAGCTATCATAAAGAATAGTCTCTAGCAAATATCCACCACTTATTCAAAAACAAAGTATTTTTTGAGGATTTCTTCAAATAGATATTTTTCATTTTCCGATAAGATGTCAAATCCACCGCTTATTCAAAACAAAGTATTTTTTAGTATTTTTCAAATACATATTTTTCATTTTCCAGTAAGATGTCAAAAAATATGACATGTCCAAAATATGGTAAATGTTTATTTACAAGCTTTATGAATATAGGAATAAAATTTGGACCACCCAAAATAATTCATGTCTTTACATAGGTTTCGATAAAGCATAAAACTTTTAACGATTATGATTGTCAATATTCTTGATGCAGTTTTCCTTGGATTGCACCATTTCTCTTAGGAACAAGTTTGGAGTAAAACTGTTATAATAACTTGTTTTTAAGCCTTTCCAATAGCTTCCAAAAATCCTTCACTTAACAAAAAAAAAGAAAGAATAAAATTAATGTAGAGCTAGATGGTTGCTAGTTTGGTTCCAAATCCTTTTGCAAAGCTCAAAAGCACATGCATGGAAAATTAGCATTCATCAGAATAAATTACAAATTACAGTCTTTGACATCCTATGTTTAATATTTAGCTATTGTATAAAGTATTTGTGAAGAGAATATAGATATAGAATTGTAATTATAGATATTTACAAACTTACTCTTAATATTCGTTTCAAAGATTAACATTTTATATTTTATGCAATTGCCAATTCAACAAGAGAATATAATTGAATTTTTTTTTATTAAATAAAATAAAATTTTGATAAAAGTGCAAATATATTTTATGATATTAAAGAATTGTAAAAAAAAAAATTATGTCATTATAAATAAGCATATTAGAGTATTGTTTCAAACATACAAATGTACATGATGGATGAAGAGGTAGCACACAACTCGGAGAAAGACATTTCACAACAGAAAATAGCACCAAAGGTTGAAGATCTAATGTTTGCTTCGTAGATCTGTGTGGAGACTGGTTGCAGGTTTAGAAAGGTAGTACTTTCATTGTTTTTTTCTTTATATATAACTTACCTTATTCATGTTGCTTGAATACATTAGCTCAGCTCCTCCAACAATGATGTATGCGACATTGGAAAAACTGCTTGAATACAAAGTCAAATATTGGAAGACAAAGTCAAATATCGTATGCCCCAGGAGCTATAATGAATAAGCGTCGGAACCCTAATAGACATATAGTGCATGCATTTTATCAATTATGTCAAATTACATAATCTAAGTTTGTTATTAAATTTGTATATCCATAATATTTTTATTAAAATTATATTTATGGTTTCTAAATTTAAATATTTTTATTACAATTATATTTATGGTTTCTAAATCTAAATATTTTTATTAAAATTATATCTATGGTTTCTAAATATAAATATTTTTATTCACTTTGACCGCACTATTACTGTTATAATTTTTATACTTGGCTACATGTGCATGGATACTTTGGTTTATTATACTTGGTTACACGTGCATGGATCTCATGCTTATTATAGAATCTATCTATGATATACATTGCATGCATTTATTATAGAATCTATCCATAATATAATGCATGCATTTTATCACCTTAATTTAAGGTAGACATGCTTAGAATTTTGTTTTTTTTAAATAACATCTCCACGATCTCAAAGCACTCTGGTTTTCTATATAAAAAAGATGCCCATATAATCCTTTTTGTGAAAATAAAATAATCTAAGACGACTATATATTTCAATGCAACCATGAAAAACAAAATTCCAAGAAAGCATGCTAAATTGTTCCAATTTCAAGATAAGCTCACAAAAGACAGCTAAGTTTTATGAATACAATATGTAAATTGTTCCAATTGCAAGATAAGCTCACAAAAGGCATACCTGAATTTTACGAATACAATATGTTTTGTTTGTTATATAAAATTTCTGCCAGCAAAAGAACAATAAATTTCTGAAATTTTGGCTGATGGGTGCTATTTGCACATCCAAAAGTTGCGAATGAATGTGCAATTATTGCTTGATTTGCAACCAAATGTTGTAAACGCATGCCCACAAAAGTGGAATCCTGCCCTTCCTTGAAGATGATGACGCCATGAAGACAGGTCCGTTGTTCGAAATTAGACGACCCCATCAGAGGACCCCATCGGAGCCGAACCTCAAGACCCATTATCATCTTTTGCCCTCGCTGAAGAATAAGGCGCAAAGGAACATAACTGTGAAGGCTTTAATGTTGGCAAGCAGCAGCATTACAGTTGCTTTAATGCTCTTCCGTTGAAATCTTCAATGGCTATACAATCTACAAGCGTGGATTTTGTGCAAACCAACGAAGATGATACATGTTTTCAGTCTCCAGAGTTCAACAATTAGCGTCCATTGTAAAGGTTTGGTAAACATATCAGCCAATTGTTCCTTAGAACCACAAAACATTAAAGTAGTCTCTCCATTATTGACTAACTCGCGTATAAAGGGATAGCGAGTGTCAATGTGTTTACTCTTTCTATGGAACACATTATGTTTGGACAATTGTATGGCAGAACTGTTATCACAATAAATATATGCTGGTTCTTTTTCTGTGTCCCATATCCTTCAAAAGTATTCTTAACCAAACTAGGTGGCATGCTGATGTAGTTGCTGCGACATATTCTGCTTATGCAGAAGACATACTAACAATGGGTTTTTTTTAGAGGCCAATGAAATCAGACTGGTACCAAAATGGAAAGCATAACGAGATGTGTTTTTCCTATCATCAATACTGCCTACAAAATCACTATCAGTGTACCCTGTACTGAGTGTACCAAAGTCCATAACCAATTGTGCCTGCAACATATCTCAGAATTCTTTTTCCAACTTTCCAGTGAGGGTCTTTGGGAGACTCCATAAATCTAGAGATCAAACTAACAACATACATCAAATCAGGTCTAGTTGCAGTCAAATACATTAAACTGCCTACCAATTTTTTGTAAAGTGTAGAATTTACTGTTGGTTCATCATCATTCTTGCTTAACTTTGTTCCTGTAGCAATGGGAGTTTCTACTGGTTTGCATTTATCCATTCTGAATCTCTGCAGAATGTCTGTAGCATACTTATGCTAACAAATGAAGATTCAATTTTCACTTTGGTCAACTTCTAGACCAAGGAAATACTTCATGAGACCAAGATCAGTCATTTTTCATGACTGTCTTAAATTCTTCTAGCATCAGATTTCCAGTATAAATCATATCATCAACATAAAGACATACAAGTAGAATGTTACCTTGTTGATCTATTTTGACATATAAAGTGTGTTCATTGTTGCTTCTGTTGAATCCATTATTGATGAGGCAAGAATCAATTCTGTTGTACCAAGCTCGTGGAGTTTGTTTTAGACCATACAAGGCCTTTTTCAGCTTACATACCTTGTGTTCTTGACCTTTGACAACATAACCAGGTGGCTGGTCTACATATACTTCTTCTTCAAGTATGCCATTGAGAAAGGCATATTTCACATCCATTTGATAAACAAGCCACTGGTTTTGAGCTGTTATTGCAAGTACAGCTCTGATGGTGTCCATCCTTGCTACTGGAGCAAAGGTTTCATCATAGTCTACACCATATTGTTGTGCAAATCCTTTTGCAACCAAACTTGTTTTGTGCTTTTCTATTTCTGCTTTTTCATTTAGTTTGGTCTTATAGACCTATTTTACTCCAATATTGTTTTTTTCTGACGAGAAATCAACAAGATCCCAAATCTGATTCATTTCTATAGAATCAATTTCTTCATTCATTGCTTCTACCCACTGTGCATCTTTTATTGCTTCATCAAATGATGTTGGCTGACAGGAAAATAGGGCATACTGCAGTTGCTCATCAATAATAGGAGTTTGTTCATATCACTCCCTTAAGCTTCTGGTTCTCTGGTTCTGTGGTGGACTATCTGTTGGTGTTGCTTCTTATTGTTGTTGTTGTACCTCCAATGTGGGCATTCTGAGTGGTTCTGGTAGTACTGGACTGTCTTTCTGCTGAAAATCTGTTGTATCATTATGAGGATCACTCCAACATTTATCTTCAAGAAATTTGACATCTCTGCTCACCACAAGCTTTTTGGTGACAAGATTATACAGTTTGTAAGTCTTATGTTGTTCACTGTAACCAGTGAAGATACATATTTCACTTTTCTTATCAATATTTTTTCTTAATTCATCAGGTATGTGTACAAATGCCACACATCCAAATATTCTGAGATGTGAAACACTAATTTTAGTGCCACTCCATGATTCTTCAGAAATCTTATCCTTCACACTTATTGTGGGAGATCTGTTCAGTAATTAAACTAAACATGCAACAACTTCATCCCAATAATCATCTGACAACTTCTTGTATGACAACATACTTTGGGCCATGTTCATGATGGTTTGGTTCTTCCGTTCAACAACCCCATTCTGTTGTGGAGTGTATCTGGTAGTGAACTCGTGTTGGATGACATGCTGCTTACAAAACTCTGCAAAATCATGCGTGTCATACTCACCTCCACCATCTGATCTGAGTATTCTAGTGGATTTACCTGACTGTTTTTCAGTCAATGCTTTGAACTCTATAAATTTGGAGAAGGCATCTTATTTGTGTCTAAGAAAGTAGATCCAGACTTTCCTGCTATGTAATCATCAATAAAGGTCAAAAAATTACATAATACCTCCTATGGACTAGTTTTGCATGGGTCCACATAGGTCCGTGTGAACTAACTCAAGGTGTTCTTTGGCTCAAGATGTAGAAGTGGGGAAATTGTCCCTTTGGTGTTTCCCTGACATACAGTCTTCACAAGAACTGGATTGTTCATTCATAACTGGTAACCCCTTCACCATGGGTTGTTTTTGCAAATGACTGAGACTCTGAAAGGGTAGATGACCATACCTATAGTGCCACAACCAGGTTTCTTCTAAAGTGGAAACAGTATGTGCATATGACTGTGGCATGATAGCACTTCTCGGACTAAGTGAGAAGATTCTATTCTTGGTCATTTCTATTTTTTCTAAGAGTCTTCTACTAGGGGCTTTATCATATACAACACAATATGAATCAATGAACCTAACGTCACACTTATTCTGAATCAGTTGACCCACACTAATCAGATTGACTTTCAGATTAGGAACATAAAATACATCATGTATTAGCTTATTTTCATTCTTTTTAGTAAGGTCAGGAACAACTCCTTTTCCTTGAGTAGGAACAAGATAATGATCACCAAGCTTGATCTTTGAATTAATAGCCTTGGATCTAGATCAGAAAATAATTATTTGTTACCTGTCATATGATAGTTGCAACCTTTGTCTAGCAACCATATATCTGAAGTGATATTCTTCTTCAGTTGCTTGGCATGACAGAAACATGACTTCTAAGCTTTCTTCGGCGTTGGAGACATGGGATATGCCACTGTTCTGATCTGCTTGCTTCTTTATGCAGTCTCGTTCATAGTGGCCATACTTCTTACAATAGTTGCACTAAATGTTGGACCTATTTTTCCATTTCTTGCCTCTCCCCCTCTAGTTCTGAGAGTTGTGAGAGTGATCACAGTGATCTGAATGTTCATGAGCAGTTCTATCCCCTATAGAATGAGAAACTCTTCCTCTTCTTCCTTGTCCTCTGCCTCCTCTTCCTCGACCTCTGTTGAATGAAGCCTGAGTGCTGAATGCATTTGACAGAGACTCTTCCTCTTGACTCAGTCGAGCTTTGTGGGACAGAAGGGACCCTGTTAACTCTTCTAGGGTAAACTTGGACAGATCTTTAGATTATTCTATTGCAGTAACGACCATAGAAAACTTCTTAGTGAGACATATAAGAATATTTTGAACAACAACCTTTTGTTCCAAGGCCTCACCATAGGTTTGGAATTGAGTCACAATACCCAAAACCCTAGTCATGAACTGATCTACATTTTTAGTTTCCTTCATCTTAAGACTTTCAAACTGAAGTCTGAGGGTTTGAATTCTTACTGTTTTAACTCTATCGGTACCTTTGTATGCAGTTGCAAGGAGATTCCATGCTTGATATTCCGTGGTAGCTCCTGAGATCCATGGGTAAATGGATTCTTCAATGCATCTTTGGATCAACCATTTTGCAGTGAGATCTCAATCTCGAATTTCTTCAAGAGTTTCTTGAGAGCATTAGTCATAGCAGCCACGACAGTTGCCGTTGGTTCTGTGAACTCGATTTCAACCGTATCCCAACACTTGTTGGGTTGGAGAAACGTCTTCATCTTGATTGACCAAAACTCGTAGTTGATGTTGGTCAGCATTGGTCTGGAGATCTGTTTCATGTTGGTACTTGCCATTTTGTATGAGTATCTTTAAACATAGTGGCGCAATTTCTTTAGCTAACACTGTGCGCCAGAGCAAAATTCGTGTAAGTGAATAGTGTTTCGTGCACTTTTCCTTAACAACAAGTGTGCCAATGGCTCTATTTTCCTTAACAACAAGTGAGTCAGTGGCTCTCTTTTCCTTAACAACAAGTGTGTTGGTGGCTCTCTTTGTCTTAATAGAAGGTGCGACGGTGGCTCTCTTTGCCTTAACAACAAGTGCCCTAGTGGCTCTCTTTGTCTTAACAGAAGGTGCGCCGGTGGCTCTCTTTGCCTTAATAGAAAGTGCGTCAGTTGCTCTCTTTTCCTTAACAGAAAGTGAGCCGGTGGCTCTAAAGGAAAAATAAATAAATAAAATATTTGATGCGGCCCCAAAGATGTGAAGCTACTCCTCCACGTCGATGTGTTATGTCTTGATCTACATGTGTGTGCTTTCCGCTATGTGAAAAGGCTTACCCAACAACAACATGTATGGATCAAGCCATGCACTCTAATACCATGTTAAAATATAGAAGGCATAAGTAAATAGAAGATAGAACACAAGTGGGAATATTCATTTCCTTCTGATTATTAATTGTGAACTTCAATAGGATTATATCACATCAATACTACTGTCCAATACTATGGGACACCCAACTGTCCTAGTCAACTAACAAACACAACTAATTAACCAACTCATAACCATTGAGATTACAATTCTTAACATGCAACACAACCGGGGTTTCAGTTTTATTTGATTTTTATCTACCAGTAAATGATAGGTTGCTACCTACCTGTGATCGAAGGGGCATACAAAACCAAGTTCAAAGTGTTTGCGCATAGAACAAGCCATGGATAAATAAGTGTCTACGTTGTCTTACTGCTTGACTAAACAAGCACTGGATAAATAAGTATCTTGTTGGCTTGCCCGCTTAATTAATGTAGTAGGTATTTGATAATATTTGGTAGTTTAAAAAAATTATAAATTATTTTTATTTATTTTTAAATTTTGATAAAAAAGATCATTTCATTAGATAATTATGTCCCATTAAAACTATATTCAACTAATTAAAAAATCAAAATTATTTTAATTTTTTAAAATATTATGATTAATAATAAAATTGTATTCACCATTTTATAAAAAAAATTGGTAAAAAATAAACTAATACACTTTTACTAACAATCCGTTAATCCGTGCTTTCGCAGAGAATAATAAGAAAATAAAGAAGGAAAAATTAAAGTTGTAATCCAACACACCTCGAAGAAAAAAGAATTAATGTTGTGCACTCGAATAAATTTGGAAAAAAATAAATTATCCAATGAAGCAAAAGAAAATGAATTTGATAGTGGGAGACCATAGGATATGAATAAATAGTTAAGTATAAGTAAACCTTGACCAATGTCGGAGACTAAAGAGTGTGAATAAATAGTATAAGAATAAGCAATGAACTTATATTTTAACATGTCGGAGACAAAATAATTAAAGTTGTTAGTACAATAATGTAATAGAATAAATGAACACGAAAGGTTTAAAGTTGTAATCGATCAAACCTTGAAGAGGAAAGAATTAAAATTGTCATCGATTAAACCTTGAAGACGAAAGAATTAAAGTTGTGCACTCGAATAAACTTCGAAAGAATTAAAGAATAGAATAAATCAAAGGAAAATGAATTTGACCATCCCATGAGAATGATTTTACTATATTTTACTATTGAAGATAACAATCGGTTAAAACTTCTTGCAGGTTATAGAGGAGTTCGTGCACTCGCAACAAGCTTGGCTTGTTTATCACTGAATTTCATTAACTAGCAACACAATTAACATCTATATATTTCAATTCCCATTCCCTTCAATTAACCTCGCCTTTCCCTCAGTATACTGCATAGACAGTTCTCCCCTGCTGTTATATTCACAATCTGACCTGCTGTTTTCTGTTTTTTATATTCATAGTATTGTCCATTCTGCTCTGATTTCATCTTCTATTTTGTTTTGATCTCACTGATGGCGGCGCAAGCATTAACGGATATTGTAAGATGCTCAATATTACGGGTTGCAGTCCTTCAATGCTTATCCCTGATGAGATTAGAAAGCTTTCAAAGTGTAAGATTCTTTAGGTAACACTGATGATTGAGTTCCTGTGTGATCTGTATAGAAGGGCAATTTGAGAGCTATAGATAGTGCATATCTCATGTTAAATTCATCCAATCCCACGTCCAATTGGTAAAGTAATTAATGCATTTCGAATGTATTTGATAAAGTGCCGGTAGGATTTATATGGCATTTCGAATGTATTTGATAAAGTGATGGTAGGATTTATATGGCATTTCTGCACTTATTTGAACCTGGGATTGAAAGCATCTCAAGCCTGGTTGGGTTGGAAAAGCTGAGGTGACCAGACTGAATCATTCAATATATGGCATATTTGTGTTCATGTTATTATTATTTTTTCCCATTTTTGTCTTGATAATACAATCTGTAATTTATGTCAAACAACTAAAATCTTTATTTTGAATTTGTAATACATTTTGGAAATAATTATGGCATGTGAATTTTTTTTATACATTTAATCCTAAGAAATTTTGTTTAATAAACGGAAAAATATGGGGATATATTGCACCTAAAAATATATGTAAGAATATGATACTAAGATGAATTTTTGGTTCCTCAGTTTTTTTAATATTAAAACAGACCACATTGTAGAGCTGACATAGTATTTGTCTGCTAGACAAAATATAATATTCTGTACGCATTGTAAACTTAACCTGTGTCCTTCAAAATTTAACACATATATAAAAAAAGACTCAGAAATAAAGACCTTAAAGTGCTGTAGAATATGTAGAATACATCTGTCCGCAACACACCTACGGAGTTAGTAAATTTATGAGTGATCTGTTAAACATTTTATTAGATAAGTGTTTTTGTATTTGCTTAGATTTGTATTATATTAGTGTTCCAACCTTATTTTATTATTTATCTAGATGTTTTTGCATATGCACACGTATTTAATATTCCAAGTTTTAAAAAATATTTAATGCTTTTTCATTATTTTCAAGTAACTTATCATCTTTCACAACTATTGTTATAAAATATTCATCCACTACTTTAAAGTTTAAATAGTTAATTTTTAAATTAAGTTACACTATTATATTGCATAGTTATTTTTAGTTCCTGTCATAGGCAGAGATTATATATCCATGTTTATGCATTAGTTAGTATTAATATTTCAGTTTTTTAACTTAAAAATTATGTCCTATTTTTATTGGATAAAAGGTATTGAATTGACCATTTTTATCATTGCCAAGTATTAAATTTAAAAAAAAAAAAACTAAAATACTTACCTTTACCTTAACATTATTTATCTAACCTGCCAATTTGACACCATTATTAATTAACATGCCCACTATTATTGTTGATGCTTAACGTGCAAGAAATCCTCTGACTGGTCTCATCTCAAACCCTTGGAATTCTCTCCTTTGCGAATTTTGTTGTCTGTTATTTTGCTGTGTGTAAGAACATGAGGGAAAACGAGAAGGAACCTAGGGGACGATGTACAAGGCCAAGGATAAGAACACAGGGGAAAGAGGTATGTGAGATTTCCCTTCTGTAGATGTTTTCTAAGGATATCCGCATTGTTAGGTATTAGAGGTGTAGCAAATGATGCACATTCTCTATATTTTATGTATTTTATAAGCCATTTGTGTATAAATCTATGAACCATAAACCCAAAACTTTATATGTGGATGGATATGTATCTGTATGTTTCTTATGAAATCCCGTTGTCTTTGTGCAGGTTATTGGATATGGAACTCGTTGAAAACAAGGACAAGAAGCCCCTTCTGAAGCCCCTTCTACTTTATGTCACAGAGGTAGCGAACTGCAATGTCCGTGAGGGATTTGAAGGAGAATTACTGGCAGGATTGGAACCCAACACCCTTCACATGTCTTCGCCTCTGCAATCCAAGCAACTGCATGGCCTAAGGCATCAACTCCACCATCAGGTTTTTTCTCATTGTTTGTGGGTGTTTGTGTCATTGTCGTTTCTGGCAATGGTGTTGTTGGTATTCGTGCATTGCTGGCCATCCTTGTTACTCAGTCTTGTCAATGTGATGTTCAATGGAATGGCAGGGTTAGCTATGACGGTTTCCAGGCTACTAGTATACAAGCAAAGAGACTTGCTATTCTACCTTGCCTGGGCATTTTCCTTGCCCATTTGGGTGTTGACAATCCCTTTATCTTTCCTTGAATTGGGAATATGGATCATCTTAACTTACTATGTGGTAGATATTGCACCATCAACAAGCAGGTGAGTGACACACTCTTCTTGTTTCAGAATGTAGTTTATTTATCTTATGTTTAGGATGTTCAACTCTAATAATCACCTTTATGATATTTTGTCAGGTTTTCTCAGCAGTTCCTGCTACTTTTCTGGGCAAACCAGATGTCCTTGTCACTTTTCTGTTTCATTATGTCAGTGTGCCGAACACTGGTCATTGCAGGAGCATTTGGAAACTTAGTACCGTTGTTATTTTTTTTCTTAGGAGGATTTGTCATTTCTAAAGGTTTGTTTTCCATATCCCTTCAAATTTGCATTTTTCAGCATAGAATCTCAGTGAATAACATCAATATTGGCGTGGTTTGGGTATTGCAGATGTTCTTCATCCATGGTGGATTTTGGGATACAATAGCCATCAATGAATATCTAGACAAGTGTTGGAGCATGGTAAATTAAAACATGAACTAAATGCGCTAGTGGGCATGTGCAAGCTAATGAGGATCACTTTTGGCGGATTAGATGCAATAGAAAACTCAAAAATTAGGCATCCCTCAACTTACATGGTTTTTTTGAGATACTTACACAAGATATATTCCATCGAGTAAAAAAGATGAAACGTAGGAAATTGAGTCACGTTTCCGAATATATAAGCTTGAAGTATTGAAAATTTACATATCAAATTTCATGTTTTCTAACTGCCACTTTTTATTTTTTTGGAAAATGATAAGGTATATGTTTTTGTGGGTGCAGCCTTTCAATGTCTAAATGACGGTTTCAGGCTACAAAAAAATGGCCGTTAGGCTTTGAAGGTCTTAATGAAGTTATTTCGACTTGGATTTTTTATAGGATATAGAGGTCGGTGTCTACTAGTGCAGCATATAATTGTTTTTAAAAATGGTTTTGAAATGCAAAAGTTACGGAATAAACACTAACAATATGTTTTTTGACTTAAGGAGTGATGACACAAGAAAATTAGGAAATAAATAGAAAATCTATTTTTTTTTTTTTTAAATTACATATTTGGAATCTGCATAAAAAATTCTTTCTATGCTTAAAATTTCGTCAATAATGGTCATGTATGTCATGCTGTAGAGAGTGGTGAAAAACAGGCATATTGAGAAAAATGGTGGAAATGTCTAATTAGCTATGGTTTAGTAAATTCCATAGCACGGGTTTGGTAAGTCTGAACCAACCGCATAGAACTGTGGCTGACACGCAGGTGCGGGAGGAGTGGGTGGTTAGGTGCTCAGGAACGCGCACGCGTTTATTATATAAAAAACGCGCTAGCGTTGTGTATATACATAATGCGCACGTGTTATTACCTTCACAAAATAATGTTTTGAAGTGTTAGATGGAGATAAAAGGGGTGAGAGAAAGATGATGATGATGAAGATGGTGGTGATGAAGATGATGAAGATGATGATGATGATGATGAATATCATGATGAAGATGATGATGATGATGAATATGGTGATGATGATGATGATGATGATGAAGATAATGATGATGATGATGTAGACGAAGATGATGATCATGATCATGATCATGATGACGATGAAGATGATGGTGATGATGAAGACAATGAAGATGATGGTGATGACGAACACAACGATGATGATGATGGTGATGATCAAGACAATGAAGATGATGGTGATGACGAACACAACGATGATGATGATGATGATGATGATGAAGATGGTGATGAGGATGATGATGATGATGATGATGATGATGATGAATATGACGATGAGGATGATGAAGATGAAGATGGTGGTGATGATTATGAGGATGAGGATGATGATGATGATGATTATGGTGATGATAAAGAAGAGGATGATGATGATCAATAATCAGGTGATGATAAAGAAGAGGATGATGATGATCAATAATAATAATAATGATCATCATAATTAACATCATCTTCATCATCATCATCGTCATATTCATCATCACCTCCATCATCAACATCATCCTCATCACCATCTTCTTCATCATCATTGTCATCTCCATCTTCCTCATCATCATCATCATTTTGGTCATCATCACCATCATCTTCATCGTCTTCATCATCATCATCTTCATCGTCATCATCATCATCATCATCATCATCATCTTCATCATCATCATCACCATCTTCATCATGATCATCATCATCATCATCATCATCATCATCATCGTCTTCATCATCATCATCATCATCATTGCCATCACTCTATCTTCCCTGGTTTTACACCTCTCTCCCTCTCTATCTCTCTCTCTCTCTCTCTCTCTCTGTAAACCCCCTCTCACTCTCCCTAACCTCTCCCCCATTCCTAACAATCCTACTCTTTCTATCTCTCTGCTACTCCCCCTAACCCAAAACCCCCTCCTCTCCCTAGCCCTTACTAACTCGTGCTCTCTCAGTCTCTCTCTCTTCCCTACACCTCCACCTACCTCTAACCACATCTCCCATCTCTCTTTCTCACTCCCTACATCTAACACCCTCTCCCCCCTCTCTCTCTCTCCCTCCTCCCCCCCCCCCCACCATTGCTAACCCCCTCTCTCTCTCCCCCTCATTAACCCCCTCCTATCCCCTTACCCCTAACAAATCCCCCCTCTCTCACTCTCTTTTCCTTGCTTATACACCTCTCTCTCTCTCCATCTCTCTCTATCTCTCTCCCCCCTCTCGCTCTCTCCTAATCCCCCCCTCCTAATGTCCTTGAGAATTTTGAGAATTTTGAGAATATCTTGACTCTCTTGAATCCACTCTTTGGATTTTGGAGCCTCACTATCACCAGATATCAAATCTGCAAAAGATAAGGCATCATAATCATACAAGGCTTGAAGGGAGTCATACCAATGGTCATAGGGAGTCATACCAATGGTAATATTGGGGTGAAACCATTAAAGAAAAATATTTGAAGGGACTTGCCCCTTGCCACTGGTTCAGATCTCATTGTACTTCTCCTGCTAGTTGCTCATAGATTTGGTGCAGTCTTCTGAAATCTCTCCCTATTATCAATCACTCTTTATGTTGGGCAGTGGGTCATGGTGTTCAATTTTTTGTCGGAATTGATCTGATTTTGTGTCTTCAAGAGAATTACATGTTATCTGTGGACCTTATTAAGGAATTACAGGTTAGAGGTTACTTTGTATTGAAGCAGTTGATCAAATCCATCGATGAATCCACGATAAGGTGGTTTTCCTCTGAAGACCTGGGTCTACCTAGTGCTCTCAGTGGGGAATGGGATGCTTACACGCTTTCTCTGATGGCGGCTGAGATATTTATTAAGGAGGATTCTGATCACTTGTTTTGGGA
The DNA here is from genome assembly GCA_027924585.1 of Larix kaempferi. Classification (NCBI taxonomy): domain Eukaryota; kingdom Viridiplantae; phylum Streptophyta; class Pinopsida; order Pinales; family Pinaceae; genus Larix; species Larix kaempferi. The sequence goes on from BSBM01000313.1 coordinate 7,824,867, forward strand.
AGCCAACCCTCTAAGGGATCGGTAATTGCGAAGATGGCCTACAATATACTGATGGAAGATAAGGGGGCTAACTTGGTGACAGGTTTGCAGAGGAAACTATGGAGTGATAATTTTCCACTCAAAATTAGTTGTTTTATCTGGTTGTGCATGGAGAATAAAATTTTGACATGGTAGAATTTACAAGTTCGTGGTTTCTATGCATCGGGTATTTTCCATCTATGTAAATGCTCATCTGAAGATATCAACCATCTGTCTGGGATCTGTGTCTCTTTTCAGGGGGTGTGGAAATTGCTTAGAGACAGATGGCCTTATCATCCTGCATGGAATCGTGCTCAATTTACTGAAAATATGGTTGTGTGTTCTGAGCGCTTGGGCGTCGACATCCAGATTGATTTTTTTATTATTTGGGAAGTCTGGCAAGCTAGGAATGGTTTGTTGTTTCTGGGAATCTGGCCTCGAGTGGATATGGTTTATGCTCGGATATGTGCTTGGATTTAAATAAATACCAAGCTCCCTATCAACATCAATCTACGACCGGTACCCTTATATAGAAGCTAGCTATACTTTTCCTATTGGTTTCTTTGATGGAGCTGCTCGGCATCGGTTGTGTGGTGCTGGAATGGTCATCAAACTATCATCTGATAATTTTTATCATTATTCAACTTAAAGCAGGGAGTGGTACTAACACAAGAGCATAGTTATTGGCACTCTGGGGGCTTCTACGGTTTTCCAATAAGGATTTTATAGCTTTGGCTCATGTTTTGGGGGACTCTCAGTGTATCATTGACTGGGATGTGGGAAAGGCCTGCCTGAGATCTCTTCTTTTAGACCACTAGATGCACTAGACTCGCTCTTTGATTCTACAGTTCAAGGGTTTATCTTTCTCTCATATCAATCGTTGTTTCAACAATGTTGCGGATAGCCTATCAAAGATGTCACTAGGCCTTATGGATGGTATCCTATTGATTAAGGAATACCATGCATGTACTCTGGTTAGAGACTACATATTAGATATTTGGTAGTTGTTTGAGGGGGGAGTTTTCTTTCGTTTTTGGGCTGTTTTATGTATGAAGTTGAGACACTAATGAGGAATTTTTAATGTCTCATGGTCTCATATTTTTTATGAATATATTAGCTCCGGATAGACTGGCTCTATGTTTTGGACGAACACTCGTTGTTTTATGAGAAGATCTCGCTTCTTGTGGTTACTCTTTATGTCATGTTGACACATCTTTTTCTCTTAATAAAAAGGTGTTTTTTTTTCATCTTGAAAAAAAAAGAGTCATATATTCATATTGCTTAAGCAATTAAGCAATATGAATATATGACTATCCAAGTTAAACTGAATTGACATACATTACAAATCATTATAACTATGCATGTAACATTGCAATCAATGTAAACAACTAAACATTGTGTGTAATTGCATTGGTAATATAATTGTTGAATATATTAAACAAATCAGTTTTGTGGTGTGTGCAAAGGACAACTACTTTCCTATTTTTCACCACTATGTACCCTAATATAGTGGTGACTTTATGAAATTCAACCATTAGTGAGTTACATGGTACTTAGTAGGTTATCCAATGGAGAATGTGGAGTTGCGGTGATTGGGATGTTATCTTGAATCTCCTCATCAATATCAATCTTCTCCACATATACATATTATTATTTTATAGGACCATTAAAGCACTCGTTAGAACCATGAGGCACCTGAGGTGGTTCACCACCAATTTAACCTGAACCTATACCCCTCCAACATTATTTGTGACTCTATACTCCATGACATGTGTAGTCTACTAGGGAGCCTCCACATTATGGTCATACTATTGTTGTTCAGATGTGGAAGAATAGTCACCTTTTGCTATTTCATTTTTTACGGGGACTCTAGGGATGTTTGACATATAGTCTTTAAGGTCATCAATGATATGCACAACCACCCTCTAGGTTCTAGTCCTCTGAAATGTGTGATACACATGCATAATATCTTTGATAGCACCTAACATGTGACTCTTGTTTCCAAAATTTGCAGGTCATGGAAAAATGGATATGATGTAATAGTATCCTTTGATGACTCAATGGATGCCATAATTGCGATATGCTCTAGTACAAGCTAAATAGGATGAGTAAGAATTGATGGTGGAAATTGGCTCAGAGGATGCACAAATTTCCATTTCTTTGTTGTTTCCCCCTTCAAAAAATTGATCACTTGACTTGGACAATATTTTAATTCCTTACCTAAGAAGGTAGCCAAGTTGAGGATGGATTTCATTAACATAACCAACAAGGATGGAGACTATGAAGTATAGCTTGATGTCTCAATAGGCTTGGAATTGAATTCAAGCAGACCTCAATTCCTTTCCTCTTCTTCAAGACATCTCTGACATGGGCATCACTTGATTGGTCTGAGGAAGGTGATGTGTAAAAAAAAAAATTGGAAATATGTATCTATTAACCTCTTTTTCCTATTGGGAAAAAAGATACAAACATTAGAAGGGTCATGAGAAGATCCCATAATTACCTCCCATGGTTTTAAAGAATTTCCTTTTCTCGTTCTTGAATTTTTGAGTCTTATTGATATCATTTAGTGAATACAATGTGCGAGAGCTAAAAATCAATCCCCAAAATCTATTAACTCATACAAATGAAAAAATTTATTGCAACAAAATTTCCTTTAACACAGTAGAAACCTTATAAGAACCAAGAAATATCAAATATCATTGAAATAATAGGATCAAGATAAAAGAAAACAAAAATGGACAAGTCATTAAAGTACTTAAAATGACTAATTAATTCAAGGTCAAATGAATTGGAAAAGAACCAACTGCTCAAGACTCCATTGATTCAAATCACATTGAGTTCATAAAAGACAAATGGTTGCTTGAATAGTTCATAAAAGCTCAAAGAGTTTATTCAATGAAGTTTGACTTCCATATTAGAGAACTAGACTAACCCATCCAATCATAAGATTGGTCTATGACAGTATTGATTATTTCTTCCAAATGTGTAGTCAGGTTTGTCATGTTGATGTATTTGTAAATTCGAAAGATATTCACTTGTGTATTGTATGTATTACATTTGTACTTTATTGTATCCCCGACGGAGATGTCTTATTCCTCCGATCGGAAGTGTCTTCATTTGTATTCTATTGTTATACCTCCGACGGAGAAGTTTGTTCCTTTAGGATGGAGAAGTCATTATTGTACTTGAGTCATGTAAATTCATTAAGGTCCATCCTCCCATGTATGATAGGGCATTAGACCCCGGAGTAGTGTCTCAAGTTATATTGTAAGTGTCGTAACTTAAATTTGATGGGTTATTAGACCACCTTGGTGGGGTCGGCCCTGTATGAGTCATGTGGGTTAAAGGGTTATTAGACCACCCTAGTGGGGTCAGCCCAGTAACAAGTGGTAATGGGTTATTAGACTCCCCTAAGGGAGGTCGGCTTAGTTAGAGTAAAAGGCAAGTCAAGGCATTGTATAAATAGAGAGTGTGTCTCTCTCATTCTAGTCATTCACTCATTCACTCACTTCACATTAGTGAGAGAGAGGAGGAGTGTGCACAAGTGGAGGAGGAGTAGCTTTTGTAGACATTTATCTTTTGGGGATTCATCTTGGTGATCTTTTTATTGGTGCTTATTCTCTCTATGAGGAAGTTGCAGGGTTTTTCACCTTCTTGGTTTTCCCCGGTGAAATGCTTTGTGTCTCTTGTCTCTTGTCTCTTATGTTTGATATGTTGTACATGTTGTTCTCTCAATTAAGATCCTAGATAAGATTGAATTAAATGCTAAAAAACTAACGTGTCAGTGAGCACTGTAATGTATAGTTAGTATTTCATGTCAATCTATTTATGTGTATGTCTCTCTGTTAACTATTCCTCAATTAGGTTAGCTTGTGATCTTGACTAATCACCTCAATAAATCCAATGAATATCGGCAACAAAGAGACAAATCCATCATAGTAGATGAAGCTATCATCTATATCAAATGTCTCCAAAAGTCAATGCAAGACTAGAAAAGAATCAATATGCTGCCACGAAGGAATTCAAAACATTTGAATTGCAGGACTCCATGGAGCCGGTTGTTGACAACTAGACACGAGATTCTTGTAATATCATCTTCAATCGATCATAGTTTACAAGTATGGTTGATATTAAATGGTCACTTTACAAACTCATACCCAGCATCCCTTGAGTGCACATGTATATGTGAGGTAGGTCTATCTTTGCTAGACGAGATAGCTCAAAATCCGAAATATTGGCATTCGATTCAGATTGTAAAATGTTTGTACATATTGGAGGGAAGGCAAAGAAATGGAGATACGCCAGTGTTTCCATCAGGCGCGCAAAGATCAAATTCAAATTCAAACTGGATTGTACTTGGTCGATATTAAATGGAAATTGAAGCTGTTAAGTGGCGGATGGGACAACTACAGGATGGAGTGAGGACTAGAAGACATGGGCGTGAAATGAAGTGCTTGGACGGGACCGAATAGTCGATAATGGAGAACATCTTAGATGCTAATAGAGAGCATTTCCGAGTAGATGCTAACAGAGAGCATTTCCGAGAGACCCAGAGGTGGGCCCAAGTCACCACGTATGTTCCTAACAAACGAATCTGCAATCGACTTAAAGGTTGTCGAATACATCTGTCCGCAACACACCTACGGAGTTAGCAAATTTATGAGTGATCTGTTAAACATTTTATTATATAAGTGTTTTTGTATTTTCTTAGATTCGTATTATATTATTGTTCCAACCTTATTTTATTATTTATCTAGATGTTTTTGCATATGCATACGTATTTACTAGCAAGCCATATTAATATTAATAATATGGCTTATATACGTTGATTGGCGTATATAGGCCACACATTTAAATGTGGTTAATATACGTCGATCGACGTATATAAGCCATATTATTAATATTAATATGGCTTGCTAGTTGATAGTCGACCCACTCATTAGCTTTGGTGAATTATTATTACAATAATAATAATTAAAAATATTATTATGACCACACAATTAATATATTAATTAAATAATAATAAATATAATAATTAAATATAACGGTTAACCATGGTTGACTTTGGTTGACCATGCTTAAGTATAGTTGACTTTAGTTGACTATGATTGAACATCATTGAATTTCGATGTTCATGGTTGACTATGGTTGAACATAGTTGACCATGGTTGACTTTTGTTGAATATGGTTATTCATGGTTGATTTTGGATGACTGTGGCTAGATTTGGTTGAATTTGGTTGACTATGGTTGACTTTGGTTGACCATGGTTGAATTTGTTTGGCTTTGGCTGACTATGTCTGACCAAAGTTGACTTTGGCTAGCCAATGTTAACTTTATCTAACCAAAGTTAAACATGGTTGACTTTGGTTGAATTCTTGTTAATAATGGTTTATCATCGTTGATTATGGTTTACTTTTAGTTGACTTTATTGACTTTGGTTGAATATGGTTGACTTGGTTGACTATGGCCGAGCATGGGTGATTATGGTTGAACATGGTTAACTATGGTTGACCATGGTTTACTCTGGTTGACCATGGTTTACTATTGTTGACCATGGTTGACTTTGGTTGACCATGTTTGACTTTACTTTACGATGATTGACTTTGGTTGATTATGGTTCACTATGGTTGACCATGGATCACTTTGATTGAGTAGGGTTAACTTTTGACTGGCTTTGGTTGACTATGGTTGACCATGGTTGAATTTTGTTGAATATGGTTGACTTCGGTTGACCAAAATTGACGTTGGTTTACTTTTGGTTGACCATGGTTAACGTTGGTTGATCATGCTTGACTTTGGATGACCATGGTTGGATTTGGTTGACTTTGGCTTACCATGGTTGGCTATTGTTGACCATGGTTGACTTTGGTTGATAATAACTGACTTTTGGTTGACTATGGTTGACCATAGTTAACTATGGTTGTGCATGGTTGATTATGCTTGACTACGATTCACCATGGTTGTTTTTCATTGACCATGGTTGACTTTGGTTGATAATAACTGACTTTTGGTTGACTATGGTTGACCATAGTTAACTATGGTTGTGCATGGTTGATTATGCTTGACTACGATTCACCATGGTTGTTTTTCATTGACCATGGTTGACTATGGTTAACCAGGGTTGGCATTGGTTCACCATGGTTGGATTTTTTTATGATCGTTAACTTTTGGTTTACCATGGTTGACTTTGGTTGACCTTTCATTAATTGCGGTTGACCATGGTTGAGTTTTGTTGTCCATGGTTTGTTTTGGTTGACTTGTCTATGGTTTACCATGGTCGACTATAATTAACCATGGTTAACTTTGGTTGAACATGGTTGACTTTGGTTGTCAATGGGGTAGTATGGTTAACCATGGTTGATCATGGTAAACTATTCTTGACTATGATTGACAGTGGTTGACTTTAGTTAACCATCGTTAAGCATTGGTTGACTATGTTTGAGAATGGTTTACTATGGTTGTACATGGTTGACTATGTTTGACCATGGTAAACAATGATCAACTTTGGTTGAATACGATTGACTGTGGTTGACTTTCACTGACCATGATTGACTTTGGATGACCACAGTTGACTTTGGTTGACTATCGTTGAGCATGGTTACTATAGTTGACTTTGGTTTACCATGGTTGACATTAGGTGGATTTGGTTCAGCTTTAATTGACTTTCGTTCATCATGGTTGACCTTGGTGACTTTAGTTAAATATTGTTGACTTTGATTTACCATGGTTGACTTTGGTTCACTTTGGGTTTCCTTTGGTTGACCATCGTTGACTTTGGTTGTCCATGGTTGACTATGTTTGACCATGATTGACTATGGTTGGCCATGGTTAACGTGGTTGAGTTTGATTAACTTTAGTTGACTTTGGTTAACTATAGTTAAATTTTTTTTGCCACAATTGGATATTGGTTGACCATGGTTGAATATGGTTGGTTACGGTTGACCATGATTGACTTTGATTAACCATTGTTCTTCATGGTTGACTATCGTTTATAATAGTTGTTCAAGGTTGACTAATTTAGCATTAATATTGTTACAATAGATTAATATTAAAAGTATGGTTGACTAATAGAGTTAATACATAGTAAAAGTGTACAATGAGACATTTGAATACATGGAGTATATTCACTGAAGCTATTAAGAATATTAATATGGAATTTCAATTTGACCATGGATGAACATGGTCAAGATGGATGTTTATGGTTGACTATGGTTGTGCATGGCCAACCATGGTTGTGACCATGGTTATTCATAGTTGTTCATTATTAAGCATGACTTAGTATGGTTGGCTAATAGATAATATTAGATAATGACATTGTTAAAAAGTTTAATAATCATTATCGAAATTATTAATATTAGTATTAGTATGAATACTAATCTTGTATGACATTAATAATAATATTAATATTAGTGAGGGTTCATTGTCAATCTTTTACATCGCTATTAATAATAGTTTTAACATTAATATTATTAATATTAACCTTATATTAAATTTTTTATATTAATCTTATTATTAGCATTAATATTATTATTAATGACAACATTGGCAATCCTTTACTTTAATATTAATAATAGTTTTAAAATTAATATTATTAATATTAACCTTAAATATTAATATTATTTTATATTATTAATATTAAACATTAATCTTAATATTAGACAATTGTATTAGTATTAAATATTTATTTTCATTTTAATAATATAATGAATAATTTTATTAATATGTATAACAGAATAAAAACATTATGTTTATATTAATATTTTTTTAAGTTAATATTAAACATTAAGATATGGAACGAACTTGGAATTAATATAGCAAAGAATAGTTTCACAATGTTAATAATATTAACATAATCACTTTTTATCAAAGCAACGGTTTTTCATTGATCAAATTAAATTGTAAATATTTAAAATTATATTTAAATTGAGTACATGAACTAACCATTGTAAACTAATTCTAATTATGTATTTAATTGTGGTACCCACACCGGAGTCATTTATTTGTCCTTTATTTATTTGCTCTCTTTAAATAATTATTTGCTTTAAGCAGTCGCAATGCAACTATTAATCACCTAGCTAGTATATCGTGCTAAGAGTATAACGCTTTATTATGATGTTCTTTATTATTATGTTCTTGACATATATTTTTCTTGTAGATTAAGCTTTATTAATCTGAGATTGGGGATGGAATATTTAGCAAAGCTATAGTACAAACTTTGGTAAAATATTTATTAATTAAATATTTTAATAATTCATTGTTTTCTAGCACGATTTCATTGGTGCTGGACAAACTGATGTATGCCTCAGTTTCTACCTCCCGGACCTCGGCGGCGTGCTGAGATCATTCAAATAGTACAATGCAACCATTAATCCGAGATTGGGGATGGAATATTTAGCAAAGCTATAGTATAAACTTTGGTAAATTTTTTATTAATTAAATGTTTTAATAATTCATTGTTTTCTGGCACCATTTCATTGGTGCTGGACAAACTGACGTATGCCTCGGTTTCTATCTCCCGGACCTCAGCGGCGTGCTGAGATCATTCAAATAGTACAGTGCAGCCATTAATCGGAGATTGGGGATGGAATATTTAGCAAAGCTATCGTATAAACTTTGGTAAAATTTGTATTAATTAAATGTTTTAATAATTCATTGTTTTCTGGCACGATTTCATTGGTGCACGTATGCCTTGGTTTCTACCTCCCGGACCTCAGCGGCATGCTGAGATGATTCAAATAGTACAGTGCAGCATAGGAAAAGGTACTCGTAACTCGAAATATGTTTCTTGTATTTTACGGTGCTCGTTTAGCCAAATCCATCACTTTCTTGTCAGATCTTTCTCGTTTTTCCCATTCAAGTCTGTAACTTCAGGGTCCGATTTATGGGCTCTCTGATGGCTTTGTTTCTTTGTTACCGCGGCCATTCAAGTCTGTTTTTCCCATTCAAGTCTGTAGCTTCACGGTCAGATTTATGGGCTCTCTGATGGCTTTGTTTCTTTGTTACCGTGGCCATTCAAGTCTGCAGCTTTGCGGTTTATTGGTTCTCTAATGGCTTTGGTGGGGGTTTGTTTCTTCGTTACGACCTCCAACCAATAAGATCTGATATTCCAATGATGCCGGTGGCCACATAAATCCTATTCAATGAAAACAACCACAGGACATTCCAGATCACAGATCTGAGGGTAACAGCAGCAACAAATTGATAACTGATATTCGCGGAATCAAGATGACCGATCGCCAACATCACCCATCATTTATCCTGATGAATTCGACAGTGTCAATCCACAAAACAAAGAGGAGAGATGAGGTATTAAGTAATTCCGGTCGTGGTGTAGTTCAAAATTTGAATTTTCAATTTGTTGCGACTGAAGATGGTTATTTAGAACGCATATTGGGGATGGTGTGGTGGCTCCACTAGTACAAGTTCCCATCCTCTGCCTGCCTTCCTGGATTCCGATGGCGAATTTAAAAGTTTTAGAAGTCGCCGGGGGTAAATTAGAAAAACTATGGACACGTCAATCTCAGGTATGTTTATTGTTCTTTTCTGGTTTTATTCTATATTGTATTCATAGACTATCATGTACCTATTTTTTATAGTTGAAATTCGAACATTGCAGACCCTTGTCAACTTGCGAGAGCTACATATCTTCGCTCCACTTTCAGGCTTTCCGAAGTCCATAGGGAAACTGAAGCACCTTGCAAAGATTGTCTTATCTTCTCTAAGATACCAAAGTATCCCGCTGGAAACTTTGCCAGAAGAATTCTGTGATGTGCGCTCCTTGAAATACTTAGAGTTAAGCGGCTGCTGCAGACTATTGTTGCTGGGATGTTGTGGTATAAATCTTCACACTTAGTTGCTCTAAAAAATAGGCTTGTATTATTGGAAATTGGAATCTCCTACATCCGTGTCTCATGCTCCATCCCCAGCTCTAGCTCCAAGCCATCGTCAAAATCAAATCGAGATGTCAATAGCCGCGGCACCATAGTTGTCTTTAAAAGGAGTCAGAAGCTTGATTATAAAAATAGGCGGGCTTTTGGTATGATAGTAGGCATAGTAATGGGAGCAATCTCTGCATTTATGTTTCCATTTTTCTTTTAGGATTTTTTTTTCTATATCCTAGAAAAACCCAAGGTTCAAGGTGCAGTGATTTACAGTTTGCTCATTAAAAAAACCAAGGATATGGCATTCCTAGAGATAGAGGAGGGGCTTAAAAAGACCAAGGATTTGGAATTCCTAGAGACAGAGGAGGGGCTTACTTCAGGGGAGCCTATAGGCAGAGGCGGGTCAGGCGATGTTTTTAAAGCATGTCTTCCTTATGGAAAGGAAATTGTGATTAACAGAATCCATCAAATACCTCCCAATCCCTCAGATTTAACAAACGATAACACTAAGCTTTTGGACAAACGGAGGAAGCAAATTTGCTATGAGTTGGAGAATCTGGGTAATATCAGACACAGAAACCTCGTTACCCTTCTAAATTATGTTGCAAGGCGTGATTGTAATCGATTAGTTTATGAATACATGAAGAATGGCAGTCTCCAACAAGCCTTAACAAAGGTTAGAAAAGGTACATTGGAATTAGCATGTCCCATTCTCCATAAGATTGCCTTAGGAATTGCCACTGGTCTTCAATATTTGCATTATAACATCACTCCTAAGATCATCATCTATCGTGATCTCAAACTTGGAAACATTCTTCTTAACGAAGACTTTGAGGCTCGTATTGCAAATTCCGGTCTTCAAAGGCACTTCCTGAAGCATCCACCCATGCAAGTAGCTCAAATGTAGTTGGAACAGTGGGATATATTGCTCTCGAATACCATAAGACATTAAAGTTCACAATAAAGTATGATGTGTATAATTTTGGGGTGGTGCTTTTCTGGTTACAGGTAAGGAACCATCTCATGATTTCTTCCAGGAAATCTCACAGGCTAGTGTTCCATTATGGTTGAGGAGTGTCTCAGAGGAAAAGGGTACAATAATGAAATGTTTCTTATTTTTAATATTGCTTGCTTCTGCACTGGCGATGATTCGAACAAGCGTCCCACTAGCAGAGATGTCCTTACTATGCTTACACAAATCAACAATGGCGTAATATAGATTTCCATTGAGTAGTACTGCACGTCCATGCAGGCATGTGTTTATTTGTTTCCTTTTGTTGTTATATGCCAAAAGTACTGTATCTTTCATAATTTTCCATATAGATATTCACAAGGATGCTTTATTAGATCAACACGACAAAATAATAAGTTGTAGTAGTAATTCTGTTGTTTTTCGTTTGCAAATATTTGGTTCGGCCTCACCTTATCATAGTGAAAATCATATATATATATATATAAATTCTAAAAGCTTGTCCATGTGTGATTTTTATTTTATTTATAAAATATCGTTGTACAACTATGATAAAACAAGGAAGTGACTAATACTTTGGAGGCGTCATTTTAGTGCGAACTGGGAAGCAAAGTGGGCATATACCTAGTGTTCTCATATATGTGTCCATTGACAGTGCAATATTGTAGGGCTGGCATGCTGCACAGCCTTTCTGTGCAATGTACGAGTACGACGACTAAAATATTTGTGCATGTCTTCTCATGCAATGAACTCAAAGATTTCCAACACATTCATTTTGAACATGTATTCCGGGAAGCCAATATGGAGGCGGACATGCTTTCTAAGAAAGCTCTTACCTCTGAGACTGGGTCATCATGTGGCAAGAATGGCGGGAGGATATTCTGTTTTCTCAGGGCTCTTATCATCTACATTGGACTTGATACTTTTTGGTCATTTTATTTCCTTTATATGTTATTATGATGGTTTTTGTATCTTATTTGGTGTGTTGATATACTTACATGCTCTGTTTAGCTCTATGTGTAGATCTCACATAAGGGCTAGCTCCAACTCCTTGTTGGACATTTCTATACTTCCTCTTTTTGCGGCACTATTGACGGATGATATTGGTTGTGCTTTGATATATTTTGAACTGTTAGATATATTATATGATATTTATGATGATTGGCAGCTGAGGCTGTCTGTACATGTGTGCCTTTTTTTGGTTGGACACTATGATGTTTCTGGTGACTGATGAATCCGTTTCTCCTTCAAGAGGGATTCATGATATATTTTGTGGACCTTTGACATTTATTCTGGACCTTTTCTGATGTTGATATTGGCACATCTGCCTATCTGACTGACATGTCACATATGCTCTTCTGGGACGGATGGTGAGCAGTTTGTATATTTCTGTCAGCTGGTGTTATTTACTATTTCGCATATTAATAGTAAGTTATATTTTTCTGTGAAAAATGAACTTGACTGTGATTCATTGGGTTGCTTGTTACTTTAAAAATTCTTAAAATTGATAGATGTGCAATGAACTTGGACTATGATAGATTGGGTTACATGTTAGTACCCATTGTTATTTTTTCATATTATTAGTCATATGATTTTGGACAACTTCTACGTATGACACTTATTTCTTACTAGTCATATAATTTTGTACAACTTCTACGTATGACACTTATTTCTTTTTATTTTTTTCAAACGAGAGAAAACATGTACATAGCGAGCTAAAGCTGGAGTTACACCAGTAAACTTACTGTTGAAGGTCTTACTCCTATTGAATGAATGTCTTACTCCTTTTTAAAAGTATTGGAAAATTTGATTAAAAAATATTGGCAAACTCAATACTTATTTTTATAATATAATAATTTATTTTTAAGTTGAAATATATTCCATTTTTTGTTTGGGAAAATTCTTTATATATAAACGTTGCCAACTTTATGACATTGAAATGCTCATTCTAGAACAAAATAAAAAAAAAGGTGTTCCTCATATCATTATGTTCGATTACATATAAGGGTATTTCTCAAGGGAAATACTTGTCCACTTACACGGTTTTTGATTGAGGGTGTGGCATTACTAGCACCTCAGTATATTCGAGGAATAGAGAATTTTCATAAGGTTCATTATAACTTAAAAGAGGAGAAACAATTTTCCCATTGTTAATTTGATTATAAAGCCACATGGAACAAGCTTATGAGGTGGCTAAAGGATTAGATATAGTGTTTTGTTGTAAACTTTTGAATGGCTGGTTTGTTTCGAGTCTTCGACCAAGTAGCTTGATATATATATTTTCATATATGTTTGTGATTGTTTTTGTATTGTATATTTTTATATATGTTTGTGATTGTTTCTGTATTGTTTTTGGACTGGGCCCTGTAACCCTTTGATATCATTTTAGAGTGTACAAATTATGGAGATGCTTTCTCAAAAGTGTTTTGACCTTGGTGGTTTGTCATTATCCGTTTGTTGTATTTTTCTTATAATCATATACAATCGAGTGTGTTTTCCTTACAAATATATTTTTGTTGTTTTATAGATTTTAGTCTCACCAAATTAGCAATAGGGTAATTGTTTCATTGAATTAAACACTTTTTTACGTCCATCAATTGTCCACAACTCAAAGCAAATAGCTCATCCATACAACTTTCTGCAAATAGAGCATGTGGCAATGTCAAGGACATTACCACCACATGACTCTTGTTTATTAAATAAATTCATTGTGAAAGTTAATTTAAAAAAAAAACATTATACAAATTTTGTGTGTATATATATATATATATATTATGTTTATATTAATATTTTTTTAAGTTAGTATTAAACATTAAGATACGGAACGAACTTGGAATTAATATAGCAAAGAATAGTTTCACAATTAGCTAATATATCGTGGTAAGAGTATAACGCTTTATTATTTATTAAATAAATTCATTGTGAAAGTTAATTTTAAAAAAACCATCATACAAATTTTGTCTATATATTAAAATATATATATATAAATAATAATATTATAAATTATAAATAAATAATATTTTTAATAACAATTGTAAATAATTTACACTTTTGTTAGTTTATTATATATTAAGTTTTTTAAGTTATTGTTTTGCAATTGTTGGAACAACTACCCAACAAATTTAAATACCCATTCAAAACAATTAAAGGATATCTAATGGTAAAAACAACAACCCAACAAATTTAAATACTCATTTAAAACTATTAAAAGATATCTAGTGATAATAAAGAATTATACATACAAAAATTAAATATAAAAAAGTAAAGATAAATAAATAATTGAAAATTGTAAACACAAATTTAACCCATCTCCTCCAACATCAACCGTTTCAAATTAACCCATCTCTTATAAGTTTGATATCAAATTCTATAATTAAACCATTTTATCAACTTTTGAAAATATTACAATTTAAAGTAATATATCAAATTGAAAAAAAAGGAAAATATTACAATTTAAAGGAATATAAGTTTGATATCAAATTCTATAATTAAACCATTTATCAACTTTTAAAAATATTGCAATTTAAAGGAATATATCAAATTGGAAAAAAAAAATATTACAATTTAAAGGAATATATCAAGAATACGAAAATTAGCAGGAATAAGAAACTAAACTATATGATCCTGAATATGAACACCTATGGTTGAGGGGGCTAGTAAAGCCATTTATCTCGTCAAGATTATCAATTGAAAGAGACTTTATTGTTTGCTCAAAAATGGATCTTATGCTATGTAATTACTTCATCTAAACCCAGCTTAATTTGCAATTTTACAAACCATAGATATTGAAGAGAATATATTCACAATATCTATAATATACCAGTAACAAAATTAATTTTCTTAATTTAAATACATTAAAATAAGATTAAAGTATTGTGAAAAGTGCATTAAAAAAATATATTATCTTACCAGAAGAAAATATTCATTAAAAAAATCATACTTATAAATTTACTTCATTCCAAACCCTAAAACTTGAAACTAGAATATTTACAATATTTTCGCTACATAAATTGAGATCAAATAATCTTTTCTTTATAAAGATTAAAACTTTAAAATTGAAACTTCAATATTGTACCCAGTATTATCAATATCCTCCATAGATTGGGAAGAAATGCGACGGATGGCAATGCCAGTTCCTTGTCTCTGTTGCCCGACATTTTTGGATCCAAGCAAGAAGCTGCAACAGTAGCAATGGAGTTTTAATATCAATTGTGACGTAGTAACCTAATTTTGCACTTTAAAGATAATTTCTTCATCTGAGCAAAGTTCCATTGTATAAAAACTCTGATCTCATGTATCCTCCAAATTACAACAACCAAAAGATTTTGCTTTAAAAACTTTCATGAATTTTCAAATTGCAGGAACCCTAATTTTTTTTCTCCATGATTACACGGTTTAAACTGTTCAAAAATATTTCAATTGACTGAACATTATACCTGTCATCATGAGGTCTAACTTGATCGTTGATGGAGACCAGTTCAAATATAAGAAGATGATAGCTGAAATGAATCTTGAATACAGACCACAACATATCCAAGATAAAACAAAAAATAATTTAAATACCTGGTGATCATCAATGTGCAGTGATCAAGAATTTGAGGATCTCGCTACCATTTCATGAATGGAACGAAACCTTGACTGATCAAAACAAGAAGAAAGGACTACAGGGAATCAAATTAAGCACTAGTGGAGGGATACTCTGGATGGTGGAGCTAGCCACTGAATCGTTACCATTTAGATGAGGGACCAGGGAGCTGACCGCCATGCCATGTGGATTTACCAAAAATCAAGAAATTAAATAAATTTAAATATATTTGTTATAACTGCAAACAAGATGCTCAAAATTTAATATGTAAAATCTCATCCAAGTGAACGCGACTAAGAATATCCACAATATAATCAATCCAACCCGTTAAAACTTATTTTTTATAAATTTGACTAACCCTACTCCACCCCGGAGTTGAAATAAGACGCCTTACAGCGTAAATATTCCAAGTTTAAAAAAATATTTAATGCCTTTGCATTATCATCTTTCACAACTATTATTATAAAATATTTATCCACTACTTTAAAGTTTATATCGTTAATTTTTAAATTAAGTTAGTATTATATTGCATAGCTATTTTTTAAATTAAGTTTCATTATGACACTCCATAGAGATTGAACTACCTTTTTGTAAGCTATAATTTACTTCTTCTAGCAAAGTGCAAAGTGTGAATAATAATGATAGAATATATAGTTTCATCCTTAAACTAAATATATGTTTTAGATTTTTTTATGGTATTAATATTTTATAAAACAAAAAATTAAATATATATTTATGTATTTTTCATTTTTATGGGGCAGGGTCCATAAAAAATATGGAGTGTGAGTACTCGTTGGATGTCGAATTGAATCCCATTTTTACAAATATTCTTGCTCAAAATTTGAGTAAAACCACAAGGAGATAATTTGAATATACAAAATAAAAAAGTATTTTTATGACAAATATGTCAAGTCAAATATTATCGTTGTCTCTTTTTCTTTAAATTCTATTGGTTCTTGAATTGCAACTCAGCAATTGCTCTTTTCTTAGACCCCAAATTTTCTCTAATAATGTACAAGTTTTTGAATTAAAGAATAGATTCACATGATGCATTAGATTGTAATCATAGTTGAATGAGATAGGAGGTAGATATGTTGGAGCCATATTGAATTTTATGGATTTCTTAATGGTGGAGAATAATATGATGTCGAATGATCCAGGGCAGCACAACAATAAGATTAATAATAGCAACCAACCCCATTTGCAAAAACATTTCTAGGGGCCTAGGAATAGAGAGGTGGGTTTCATGCACCGTCTTAATAATAAATCTACAATTATATCCAGTGATCATATTCACAAGGAGAAATTGCAATGAGGTGGGAAACAAAAGCATCTCAAGTAACCAGAGTCTTTTGTGCCATGATTTAAACATGGAATCTCTAGTGACAATATGGGAAAGGAGCAATTGCAACGAGTTGGGAAGCAGGAGCAATTGGAATGGATGCATGTGATGTGACCATGTAGAGGTGTTAGAGTAGTAAACATGAGCATAGAAAATGGAATAGATGTAGGGAAGGAGAAACTGGAACTACAAGCAGAACACCTTGTGCTAAAGGTTTTTATGAAACATACTCAAAAAAAATAATCCCTTCTCCATTTATATCAGAGATTGCTAGTGGAGATGTGTGGTCATAGGTTTTTCAACCAATGCACCTTAATAATAAATATGCACCGATGCATAGCTAACAATGCGCACTAATAACCTTTATTATTACAAAACTTTAAAACATCATTTTTATTTTAAAAACCATACATCGCTGCTCCAAGGAAAAAAAAGAGCACATGTGCCTAAAGAGTGCGCTAAAAAATATAACAGCATCGATGCTTATAACAACTAGGTGTACTAGTAAGCATAATAGGACTAGTATCTCATTTTTTACACTTTGACCCAAATTTCACTAGTGCGTGATAAAATTAATTTTATCGCACTGGTGCATTATGTATATATCATGCACTTGTGTATAAAATTATCGATCTTTTCATTTAAAAATAACACTTCAATGCACTTTGATACCTAAATGCATTGATGTGTCTTTATTTCAGGTGCACCAAGGTAGGGTAATATTAAAAAGAAATTACTGGTCGTAATTTCACTTTTAACTTTCAATATGTGCTTTCGACCACCTACACAAGAACTAGTGCTTGCAGTGTTTTATTATGTCACTTTCATGTTTTAGTAGTTTTGTAGGTGAATTTTCAATTTTTTTCTCAAAGAACCAACCATGCCTTCTCAGAGGACCAGGTAAATTTTTTGTTACCTCTTTTGTGTGTGTGAAAGATACTTTTTATATTCATAAGGCCATATTTACAATCATACCTACACAGGGATTTGAAATCATGTCTCCATATTAATACAAACTTAATTACCTCACTGCTTGTCGATAAACCATATTCTAGTGGGTATTACCTCCTTATTTACAATTTTAGTGTATTAAAATTTTAAATTCATCTTTAGCTTGCCCATTTTTTCATTTTTTTTAAATTCTACACAGTAAGATTTATGCATTCCGGTTGCAACGAACTGTGTCAGTGCATCCAATTAATTTACAGGAAGCACCACACAAGTGCATCCCATACAACGCAACACCCCGACGCATCCTAAAGCAAAAATGAATCGGTATCTTGCAAATAGAAAATAAAAACCTCACTGATTCATTTTGACCCATATGTTGCATCGTAACCTGGGTTTTTTTTCGCAAAAGGAAACGCCCATAATAATAAAAACAAAAAACCTTTTCGATATCTTAAAAAACACAATGCACTAACTCAGTTAAAATGAAAGTAAAACACACAACTATTGTGTTCCATCCAACCTAACGCATTGGCATCGGCGCATTCTGTAACACAATGCACCACCTCCTTAAGAATTAAACATAAAAATTGACTGGTGCATTCCATCCCTTGTAACACACCATGGACGACACATTTTAGAACACAACACACCACAACACAGTAAATAAAGACTAGAAAATAGACTAGTGTGTTTCATCCGCTATAATGTACCGTTCACTGTACGTGACAAAACACAATGCATTGGTACACAAAAAGTAGAAACCTCACATCTGCATTAACTGTACAGTAGTGCACTATTGTTGGTGCATTCTAAAATAGAATCCACTACCACGATAAATTAAAGATCAAAATCTTAACAGTGCATTCCTTCCACTCAAACAAATTGATAATGATGCATTCTAAAACACAATGCATCACTCAATTACAAATAAGAAAAAAACGTAACCGATGCGTTCCAACCCCATATAATGCATTGTAACTGGAGCATCCTTCAACACATTGCACTGTCCATAGAGTAAAAATCCAAAACCGTTTTAGTGAGTTAGAAAACACAACGCATCAGCCCAATTAAAATAAAATAAAATACACATTGTTGCATTCCATACCACCCAACACACCATGCTGGTGCATTCTATAACATACTGAACCACCACCTTAAAAGATAGACATAAAAATATACCCGTGATGTAACACACTATTGCTGGTGGGTTGTATAACATAATGCACCGCAACACCAAAAATAGAAAAGAGAAACCTTACTGGTGCATTGTGGCACCTATAACACACCATTCATGGTGCGTAATATAACATAACGCATCACGTCAAATGGTATGTTCTGGAACACAACACACCGCCCCCATCATAAATACAATCAAATCACGTCGGTGTATTCCATCTTAACAAACGCACCGTGGGCAATGCATTTTATCACAAAACACACCATCTCATTAAAAATAAAAAATAAAAAATTCGTTTAGTTCGGTCGCTTGTAAAACACTATTGTCTATGCATCTTAAGAAAAAATGCATTGATCATAGAGCGTATTATTTATTTTAGGTGCACCTTTCACTTTACCACTCTTTTTGTAAACATAAATTAGTATTAGTAATTTATAAATACAAAATGGTTATGTATGTGTGTGTTTTATAATTTCAGTTTGTTATATATATATATATATGCCTAAAAAAAAATTGTATGTGAATTATAGATGATGACAATGAGCACTACAGTGGTAGCCAATTGACCCGTATAGCTTTGCATGTCAATGGGAGGTTGTAGAGAGGCAGAGGTAGATGCTTCCTCACCCTATTATGCCTCACACATAGGTCATCTTGAGGAATTTTGGCCTCCTCATTTTTTGTGAAGAGGCTACATCCCTCAAGGGGAACTCTTCATTTTTACAACAATTGATCCCTTGTTGGTATCATGCAATGCAGGCTTTTATGGTTGGTCATGATATCTGGTACCATCGCACATAGGAGAATGATGATTTTATTACTATGTTAACTAAGACAAGGGAGGTTTGGTTGTTTTCCCTTGATCTATTTCCCAACATTGCAGAAGAGAGCTAATTGGCATATGTTCAAAGGTATGTCATCCCAAACATTGTCTATGCTACTCAATTCCAGGTTGTTGGTGGCAAGTTGCAATTAAATGAATTTTGAGCAAAAGAGGTTAGGCTCCTGTATCTTATTGTCAAAGCACTGGCACTCTTTACCTCTTATGAGAAGTGCATTAGTTTCTCTCTGATGTACTATGTATATAGTTTAGTTTAGAGGCCCTAATTGATTAGGTGGTCGGAGACATTTTGAGACAATTTTGTTTTTCTTTGGATTTTTGTCGCTCTATTTTTAATGGCATGGGATTATTCCTTATGTGTCAGAGCTTCTTAGGAAATGGGGGATGGGAGAAGATGGATACATAACTTGTAAATACAATGGAAGGATGTTTTATCCAAGTTATAGATTCATACTTTCACTTTTACTCAAAAAGTGAGCACTTGATTTCATGGAACTCAATGGCCAAAGGAAGTTTACCCCTAGCATATAGAGTAGTATTGGCTTCCTAGGAAATCGGGGAAGGGATAAGATGACTACATAACTTGTATATCCAATACAAATATGTTTTATCCAATTCATGGATTCATAGAATGCACTTTACAATTTCTTTTTCATAGAAAGAGGGAACTTTAGTCAAGCCACACTCAGATATTGAAGGACTAGTTATCATTTATAGGCTATTGAGGGTCAAAGATTAAGCAAATAAACAATAGAGATCATGAACTGAACTAGAGAACTACATCATTCCCACGGTTATAGCAAGGAATCGAGAGATGAACCAATGGCCAAGATCACTAGGTTATGGTTTATCTATTTTTCTTATGAGAAACCAATAGAGATTGCTTATGGATCCATTTTGGATTGGTTATACATTGCTAATGGTTTCTTATGGAAAACCACCAGAGATTGTTTATAGATCTTATGAGTGGGTAATGTGACCAATATGACCTTGGAAACATATTAATTACAAAGACTCCATAACAGCACTAGTCTTAAACCGCTATATTTTGTCAAAAAATATAGCAACGGTCACATAGTGTCATCAAAAACCCATTAGAATGATCATTGGTGACAAACATTTTTCTACACTCACCAAAAGTAACATAAAAGAGTATTCGTGAGGGCTAATAAAAGATTGTCACTAGAAATGTCACCAAAGAGAGAATCAATAATGAGCCTTTAACAACCCTCACCAAAAGTGTCACTAAAAAAGGATTTAGTAACGAACCATAAAAAACAATATCAAAAGACACTTATAACGATAATGTTTTAAGGATCGTCATCATATAACGATAATGTTTTAAGGATCGTCATCATATAGAACATTGATGACGGCAATTAAAGGTTAGTCTTATAACAATGATGTTTTAAGGGTCGTCATTGTATAAAACATTGGTGACGGCACTTAAAGGTTAGTCACATGCATGACCCTCAACCCTCACCAATGACTTTTGTCATGCATGACCCTCAACCCTCACCAATGACTTTTTTTCTTATAGTGAAGTTACTTGTTATTTCGGGTCAATTCATTAACTATCCCAGGATGGTCATGTATTTGATTTACTAACATCGATGCACATGAAGAAAGGTTGATTGTTGGCTAATGTTCCATCATCGATGGAATTTTTGCTACCGACTAAGGGAATTATTCAAAATTTTGAAGGGATCGGTTGGCATCTGCCATCAACCAGCAGCCGACCACATGCAAACAATTATTATTTGTCCACCTGTCGAAGTTTGGTCGGTCTTGATAAGTTACCCACCAGCCTTTCTTTTGGAGACTCTTAATGTGGGTGATGACTCTCCAAACTATCCGTCAGCAGACGACTGTGTTTCTCATCCATTACAGCGTCAGTCGACCTCCGACTTGGATCCATCGGTCTCTGACTAGGAGTAGTCGAATTTAATTGCTATTTGTTTGGAAAGTATGGTTGAGGTAACATATTATTTTGCGTCGACTAAGTTATATAAGTTATATGACGGAAAAAATCTTAAATACTTCTAATTTGGTGTCGAAGTTTTAATATAGCCCTGCATGCATAAACTAAAATATGGTCGATGTCAGCATATGGTTGAACTTTCAATTGGTCAATATATGTGATATTATTTTGGTCGATGCATTTCAAATATGGTCGATGGTCATTATAAATGGTACATGGATTGGTCGATATATGTGATATTATTTTGGTCGATACATTTCAAATATGGTCGATGGTCATTATAAATGGTACATGTGGTCGATATAATCGACTCCTATAATTGTAAAATGTGGTCGATATATAACTTTGGTCGGTGAGTCCATATATTTGTAAGTTGAAAAAAGTATGTGGTCGAATCAATTAAGTTACTATGCCAAAGTGACTTTATTTTATACTTTTGAGTCGAGAGGGAGAGGGGTGAAGCGTGAGTCTTGTCCAGGCAAGTGATGGCCCTCCTCTTTGTAATTAAATTGGTCTCTAGCTGACTTGGTAAGTCGAGTTGAGTTGAGTTAGTCAAGTCTAAAGAAGTTGGCCATGACCATGTTCGCACACATAAACAGAAAGCACAAAATATTACAGGTAATATTAATTTTCATGACAAATAACAATGGAATTCAAGTAGAAGACATCTTACATCGCACATGACAAAGCTTAAACGTAAAGATGATGGCATAAAGAACACTTAAATTGATCGAGCCCCCCGGTGTGGAATTGCAAAGCAAATCTTGAATTGTGATATCAAATGTTGAAGGAAGAGAACTGGTATGGAAAGCAGGGCCAAAAGACCTCCATTCTGAGCCATTGGAAATGAGTCCAGTTAGATGTTTAAATGGTGAGGCTCTGATCGACTGTTCCCAGATTGAAGACATATGTTGATCAGTCACAAGTCACGACTACTTTCTACATACTTGCTCTCTTCAGGACAAATAAGTGTTTTGTTGGTGGGAGATATGTTGGAGGGACCGTTCGGGCCCTTAATTATCATCATTAGTTTATGACAAATGAATGGTTAGAGTAGTTCTATAACCTATCCAACCATATCTATATTGTATAAATACACTATTCAAGAAAGAATAAAATAGTTGAATGCATTCGACCCATCTCTATTCTTCTTGTTGATTATGGTGCGTATGCTATATTCTCTACATGTTTGCAAACTATCTATGTTATCTTAACAACATACTATTTATGGCCTTTGTGGAACAAGAAAGTAGTGATGAAAAGAAGAAGATTTGTTTGTAAAACAAGAAAAACACACCAGTTGCGCAAAGCAAACCTAGTTCACTGGATAAGTATTTCTTTAGTGGGTCCTTCAATACACCTTCAAAGCCTGTTGCAGGAGTTAAATCTAACAGTCAATCTGAAGAAGAAGAAGCTACAGAAGTTGATTGGGAAAGTGAATTGGTCAATGCTTTGGATGAATTAAAGAATTCAAGAAAGAAGAGTAAAATATTATAGGACCAATTGTCGAAGACTGGAGAACGGGTCAAGAAAACAAAAGAGGTTCAAGAATCTCATGGAAAACAATTCAGTGAAAAGATGATGGATTATGAGAAACAACTGAAGTGCGCAACTGATAAGATCCAAATACTTGAAGAAGAAAAGTCCATGTTGAAGACTTCTCTGGAAGAATTAGCACACAAAAATAAGATGTTGACAAGTCAACTTGAGTTGAAGAATAGAGAGATATCTCACTTAGAAGACAAATTGATCAAGATAAATGGAAAGAAACAAGTTCAAGATCACACCACTAGTGATCCTTAGATTTGTGCAGAGCTAGAAAGTGACAAGACTAGTCTTGAAGATGAAATGAAGAACAAGATCAAAAGAAACACATCAATTCTGAATAAGATTATGAACATTCAAAGATCACTAGAAGAAAATTCTGGACTTGGTTATGAGAGAACATGGAGGAAGGTCTACCACAATGAGCATCGTCTAAATCAATTGAATTCATTCAAGTATTACAATTCCTTCAATGATTGCAACTATTTTCATTACACTAACCAACGAAGGGTCAATAGAATGAAGTGCGCAAGGTGCAATCACATTGGCCATATTGCGAAGTATTGTCAAACTGTGAGATGCTATGCATGTGATGGCTTTGGAAACAAGGCTATGTACTGTCTAAAAATAGTGAATTGTCCAGATGAATATATTCTATCAAATCGCAATGCAAGAACCAAAAGAGGAGACAATCAAGCACATAATCAAAATGGAAGTGCACACATGAAAACTTGGGTAAGGAAATCTCCTAAAAAATGCACAGAAGAAGTAGATGATCCAAGTACATCGAAAGCAGCAAGTAATTGTTGCTCCTCTTGTTGATCTCCAAAAGATTGAGTGAGACCCTTGAATTCAACATGATGCATCTTAAGAATTCAAGGAGTATGTTAGTGAAGGTTACAACTTGAAGATGTATGTTGCATAAATGTTGCAAAATTTATATGTGTTGAGTTGGTTTATCATAGAAAAGATCTTCAATATTGTTAATGAACAAAGATATGTGTATATATTTATTGAGTTAGTTGTTGAGTCATGTTGAAGACAAGTTATCGCACAAAAGGCACATACATGTGATGGAATAAAGGAAAGTACAAACCAATGGTAGTGAGAAGTAAACATGAGTACGCGGAAATATAGATACATAAACATATATTGTATTATATTCAAAATCTATGCTTTTACAAAATGCATTTGCCTTTTGATGCTGAGAACAAAATTGAACATCAAAAGAGACTTCATGCCGAGGAAAAAATTGTGAGTTCAAGAAGACAATTGAGGCCAATTCAAGCAAAATTCAAAGCCTCAATTCAAGGTCTATGTCTGCATCTTGGTCAGTCAGTTGTTGTGCAATTCAAAGCTCCAAATCCATTGAAAACAGTTCATCATGCTCAGAAGTTGGCTGCAGGGGATAAAGTTGCAGAGTTGAAGATGATGCTTGTTCAACAAACTACTCAGCTCGAATTGAATTTAGTTTGTGAAGAATTCTCTCTCATTGTTTCTCCAGAAAGTCAACACGTTTGGTCATATTAGACAATCCTCTGTGTTGCTGAAATTCACTCTGGACTAACCGTACCAATGGTTAAATTCAAACTCTTTCATTTGGCCTTGCCAAATTCCCATGCTGACTCCGACACGAGTAAACTGTGATTGTTGCGACTGAACAACAAGACGCACACTATTAAGAGAATCATTGAAATTTTTGAATAAGGAATCCATGATTAGAGAATATGGAAGACAAGGAAGAAATGAGACGTGAAGCAATCAAGAAGAACAAAGGTGATGAACTAGTAAGTTCGCAACTCTCTTATAGAATTGGATGGTAATTCTCAATGCACGCGAAATTTAATTGAAGAGACATAAGTAAATTGCATTCATGTCCGTGCGATTTAGAGCTGGTAATGGATTCACCAAAAGTAATTGCTCGAGTATATAATTCTAGGTAAAAGGACAAAAAGTGCAAATCTAATTCATTATTTCGTGTGATGGGAATGATGTTTCCCTAATATCTCAAGTACAATTCTGACATGTCAAAGGTGCCATGTCCAAGCTAGATGACAGGTAGAAATGCATGTGAAGTCTTTGATTGTCATGGAAAGATATGCGATGTAAGAAAATGTAACGAGTATTGGTGACATCGTAGTAAATGTGACGAATGGAACACTTAGATGCAAAGGGAAATCAACAGGAAATACATTGCAGATTCGGTACCACACGGTTTACATAAAAAAGATCATAGCATGATGAATTATGCCGGGATTGATGAAGTATTGACGATAGGAACAAAAGATCAAGACAAGAAATTAGTTGTACAGGGTGAGCTTATTTGAGATTGCTATGAAAACAGAGTACAAACGACAAGGCATCGATGCAGAAACCCTAGCAAAATAAAGAACCATAATGACAGGGGGTGTAGCCAGGTTATTCACACTAGCTAGTGCAGAAATGCAATTACTAAGAGTTTTGAAACTCTTAGTAATAGTTCGTGACTGTGGTGTGCATGCATGCAAATGAAAACAGAAAATAAAATGGAATACCCAAAATTACTATAGTAAAATAAAAACTAAACTAAAACTTTAAGCATCCATTCATTTGATATTCAACAAACAAGAGTTATGAATCAAAGAATGTTTTTTGTATTTATGTAAAAATGGATTTACAAAATAGATTTACATCAATATGGTGACATTGCATGGGCCCTTACAGCCGTAGAAATGGTGGTGCTTTGGGTCTCCAATGTCTCTTTCTCTCCATCGAATGCTCACTGGTAGCCAAAACTCAACTACAGGGAAACACAAGCTCAAATATGGAGGCTAGGGTTCTGTAGGAATGTCGGTAGAGTTTCAGTAAGGAAGAGTAATGATGTCTTAAATGGGTCCCCCCACCACCTTTTTATAATAATTTTGGGTGGTGGTATTTTGTCCTGTGGTTTTGGGAAGCCACTAGTATTGGTTAGTGGTTTTTTGAATTTTCCCTCATTTTCTTTTATTTTGAATATTTTCCCTTTTTCTTTTTCTTTTATTTTTCTTTTTTGGGGATTTTAACTATTTTGGAGGAATTTAATCAATTTCTTGATGGAAATAATAATTTTTTTCCCATTTGCTTGCAAACTTAGGGATTTTGGGTTTGTGGAGGCCAAATGTTTAGGAAAAGGGGATAAATGGGTTATGTGACTAGGGGGATGAGCTAGGTGATCAATATTTGGGCGTTAAAAGATTGTCCCCTGATATGTGAGGGTAGGATCTCATCGTCTGGCCAATAGATATAATAGGTTCTGAATTTTCTAAGCTAGTGACCATTGTGATGGTGGAGAACAGACACTGGTTGGAGAGTGGAACAAGTGCTTCATAAGAACTGCAAGGGATATAAATGCAAATACAACTCCTCAATAATGGATGAGGGACATATAGTCTCAAATATATGGATGAGGCGGGCATACCCATGCTTGTATCAATGTATCAAGATATACAAAGAGACTCACTAATGTGCTAGACTTAGGAGGCATCCATGGTCTTCGACCAGTAACTGAAAGGATCAATACCCTATACGAATCTCAAGGAGCGATGATGGAGCTGAAGTTGAGCACGTGAGAAACAACCATGTTGAGGGGAACTAAGGACTCCCCTTTAATGGTCCGTAGGAACTCATTACTGATGCTAATGATTCCAAGGTACAAGGAACCTCTAGGTCTATCTTCTAGAATAGATGTGCTAGCGTCGATAGAGTGAGACCTTCAACTACCAAGGAAATGATGTTTCCTTGATAGGAGTGCAGGGGATACAACCAAGATGTGATAGAATTGTACATGGGACTAAGACACTATCTAGGGATACGAGGGCCACTAAGTAATGGGACTCAAACTTCCTTTGTTTAGAGCATGACGACAGGGTTGACCTGGAAGCATATGAAACTCACCTTGAGAGAAGGGGATCATAGCTTAGGGGATCACGGATTGTAACTGCAATGAGGGATACTCAGAGGGGGAAACTGATAGGTGATAACGGGGAAACTACAAGGATGACACATCATAGAATAATCTAAACAAAGGCAACCATACTCGGGATGATGCCATGATATGGGACTATATGTGATCTGTAGCGGCACCGAAAGGCACTGTTTGAACCTTCTTCATGGTTTAATGAGCTCAAATAAGGGATAGAAGTATTCTTGATATGGTACCGTCGTGTGGATTTTTATGATCCCAGGACGGTGGGTGATCGATGGTGCTTTCAATTTTAGAGAGTCTGAAAGTAGGAATAAGACTCTGAGGATGTTCTTTTTCATAGATTAGTCCCCAAATCCCCAAAAAGCATAAAAGTATGCAATGGAGAACTCTTCTAGATGAAGGGACTAGAGTATTCATTTTTTTGTAATTAGTCCATCTGGCCCGGAAAAGGGTTAAAAGTATACCAGATAAATGCCATTTCAAATACTTTAACAAGCATGAAAGGAAGCAAGATTGCTCGGTGATCTTTTCATTATTTAAGGAGTCAGAAAAGAGTTTAACATAAACTCCCTAAGTTCCTTTTTTGTAAATGATCTGCTCAGCTTGAAAAAGGGATAAATGTATACTAAACAGACGGGAAAGTCAAGCAAGAAGGAAGTGTTCAAATCAGGGGATAGGTATGAGTGGACCATTGAAAAGGTGCATGGAACACTGATGGGGCCTCCTTGTGGGTGGATGAATGGTGGCAAATCAATGCAATTACTGTAGTATGGAGGGAGCAGAGGGCTTGTGAATAGGTTGTAATCAAGGAAATCGAAAAAGAGATAAAGAATCACAGGTGTACTTGATGGCACGCAAATCGAGGTGGGAGGTCATGTAAAGGACAGTCGATAAAAAAGTACGTGAGAGTGAGAAATAGACTCAAGATTCATCATGGGCATGAAATTTTGAATTCGACAGTGTGAACGATGGGAAAAACGAAGGTCGTGTTAAATTTTGAGCATTAATTCACAATACTCTAGGCTCTTTACTGAGAGAATAACATATACAGTATATCAATGCATGACAATCACAATAAGTATGACAATCATCACAAGAATCAAAAGCATAAGAGACAAGAGACACAGAGTTTCCGTGGGGAAAACTCTAAGGTGAAAAACCCCACAACTTCCTCAGAGATAGAGAGAGCAATGGCTCAACCAAAGTACAACCAAAATACACTGAGATAGTCTCCTAGTAGCAGATGATCCTCCTCCTCACTAGTGCGCCACTTTCTGAGTGAGGGAGATGTACTTTTTCGAATGATCTAAATAGAGATCACCTGATCTCTATTTATACTAACCTGTTTTCCCAGTGACCTTATGGGGCCCACTTGTCTAGCTAGGTACATCCACATTATAATATATATTTCAGGGCCAACCCCACACATGGTGGTCTAATAACCCATCGACAAGTACACACACTTGCGACACTTGTCAATCCACATGACGACACTTCCTTATAGAGGAATGACACATCTCTTATAAGGGTACAATAAATATATATAAAATACACAGATGAAATACATTCCGAAGTTACATATACATCAACACTCCCTCTTAACTAGGAAGGTATTTCTCGACACAGATCTGCTAGACAAGTCTTCTTCTCAGGATCATCGTCATCGATGCATCGTCGTCATCATCATCACTGCTGCTGCTATCTCAACCAATCTCTGAATCTACTCATCATAGGAAATTCTACAGAGCCAGTCCTTTTTCATACTGGATGTAGGCCCACCACCTGCAGGTCTTCATCATCATTGGCCATACTGTGGAATTCTCAGGACTTATTACGTGCGTCACAAAACCTGGCTGCAGCATCCAAGGCTATTACAAGCACACAGCTCTACCTGTAGGATCTCCCAGGAGCACATTACATGTGACCCATCACAAAACCTGGCTGAAACATCCCAGGTTGTTACGAGCACACAGCTCTACCTGTCGGATCTCCCAGGAGCACATTACATGTGATCGCACCACAAAACCTGGCTGAAGCATCCTAGGTTGCTATGAGCACATAGCTCTACCTGTCGGATCTCCCAGGAGCACATTACATGTGGTCCACCACAAAACCTGGCTGAAGCATCCCAGGCTGTTACGAGCACACAAATCTACCTGTCGGATCTCCCAGGAGAAAATTACATGTGGTCATGGAAAAACCTGGCTGAAGCATCTGAGGCCTTTTTCATCCTGTCCAGATCTCCCAGGAGAAAATTACATGCCATAGGAAAAAACCTCGCAAGAGCATCTCAGGATGTTACGGGTACACAACTCCGACCTGAAGATCTCCCAGGGCACAAATTACATGTCCTCCCAAAGCAATGTCTCAAAAGAGCATCCCATGCTATTATGGGGACGCAACTCCGACCTATAGGATCTCCCAGACATGCTCATCTGCACAACCTGATCCACGACCACAAAGTATCATCTGATACTCATCATACATCATCCTGATGTACACATGATCATCCTGATCATCATCACTGCAACATCCTGCTGCATGTCATCTGGAGAAGCTCGTCATCCATGATCACCCTGATCATGCAATGCATCCATCTGATGCACACCATGTATCTACCTGATACATATCATCATACACAGTGTATCCATCTGATACATAGATACATGATCCACACAATGTATCCATCAACATACATGATCTACCTGATCATACAATGTATCCATCAACATACATGATCTACCTGATCATACAATGTATCCACTTGATACATATACAGATACATGGTCCAAGCATCTAACATGATGCATATACAAAATACATACAAATGATCCAACCGATCATATCTAGCATCCAACATGATGCGTACATACATATAAATGATCCAACTGATCATATCCAACATCCAACATGATGCGTACATACATATACATATAAATGATCCAACTGATCATACAAAGCAGAAACTAGAACATCATCCTGATGCTCATCATCCAACGCTTACATCCACAGCCATGTGAAGGATCCTCCTTCCAACATGCTTGGAATGGCTTCAGCAAATGTGTCCATCACTACTTCCTTGAAGTGTCCTCGATCTGAAGAACACCAAGCCTCTCCTTGAAGTACTCGAACTTCACCCTGGCTAGTGGCTTCATCAGCACATCTACAATCTGCTCGTCCGTCGCAACATACAGGAGCTTCACAGCTCCTCTTTGCACCATATCCCTGATATAGTGATATTTGATCTCTATGTGTTTCGACGTGTCATGAAACACTGGATTCTCGGACAGCTTCACACAACTCTGGTTATCACAGAAGATACCAGTAGCATCCAACGAGAGATCAAATAACTCAGACAGTAGCTTCCATAGCCATACTGCCTCACAACTAGCTGAACAGGCTGCAACATACTCTGCCTCAGTTGTACTCAGTGCTATGCAGGACTACTTCCTGCTAAACCAAGAGATCACACATGATCCCATACTGAAGCAGCACCCAGATGTGCTCTTCCTATCTACAGCACTGCCAGCCGAATCTGAATCAACATAACCTTGCAGGTTAAACTTTTGATTCGCTTCATACTTGAGCCCATAATCCACTGTACCCTTCAGGTACCTCAGAACATGCTTTACAGCAACCAGGTGAACACTCCTCGGATCCATCAGGAACTGGCTCAATGTGTTCACAGCAAAGCAGATGTCCGGTCTCGTGTTTGTCAGATACATCAAGGACCCACTCATCTGACGATACATAGAGACATCAACCGGCTCAGATGAAGCATCGCATAGAATCTTCAGATTCGATGCCATAGGTGTGGCCATGGCCTTGCACTCCATCATCCCGAATCTCTTCAAGATATCTACTGTGTACTTCTCTTGACCAAGGAAGATCCCACTTGCACTCTGCCACACCTCCATACCTAGAAAATAATGCATCATTCCCAAATCTTTCATATCAAACTTAGCAGCAAGCTTCCTCTTAGTATCTACAATCAATCTGTCATCTCCTGTTACAAATAAGTCATCCACATACAGGAGTATAACCACAGGATTCCCTTCTTCAACCTTGTAGTAAAGGTTGGAATCCGCTTAACTCTTGGTAAATCCCAAACTAGATAGGAAACTATCCATCCTACCATACCAGGTTTTGGGAGCTTGTTTCAAGCCATACAAGGCTTTCTTTAATCTGCACACATATGACTCCCTGTCATGTATTTCAAAACCGAGTGGCTACTCCACATACTTCTTCTTCAACTACACCATTCAAGAAAGCAGTCTTGACATCCATCTGGTGTATTTTCCATTTCATCGCTACAGCTAGGGAAAGTACTGTTCTGATGGAAGTATACCTGGCTACAGGTGCAAAAGTTTCTTCATAGTCTATTCCCTCTTTCTGAGAGAATCCACAAGCTACGAATCTTGCCTTGTATTTCTCCACACTACCATCTGTAGCATGCTTGATTTTGTAAATCCATTTGGAAGTCACAACAGACTTCTCTTTAGGTCTTGGGACAACATCCCAAACATCATTCTTCATTATTGATTGATATTCCTCAACCATGGCATCCTTCCATTCTTTCTTTTCTGCTACTTCTTCATAACTGGAAGGCTCTTTGTTCATAATGTCACAGAGTAAAGCAACATAGCTGGTATGTGATCTGGTTCTCTTCTTTGCTCTGTGTTCCTCTTCTGGAATGCCAAATCTTTTTGCATCTTGAATGAGCTCTCTAGCCCATGCAGGTTTCCTCTTGTGAGAGTTATCCTCACGGGGTGGATCTACAGGTTCTTGCGGATCTTCAAACTCACGAACAACTTCTGGAACTACTTCAGTCATGGTAGTGTCTTGAAATCTAGTTTCCTTAGGTTCTTCATAAACTTCGATCGGTGCCTTCCTTGATTTGATGAATGCTGAGTTCTCATCAAATGTCACATCCCTGCTGACATCAATCTTCTTGAACCCTAGAAAGTATATTCTGTAAGCCTTCGAGCTTTCACTGTAACCCACAAAGATACCCTTCTTTCCTGAAGAATCTAGTTTGGTCCTCTTTTCCTTTGGGACATGAGTGAATACTGGACAACCAAATATTCTGAGATGGTTGACTTCAGGTTTCTTACCAGAAAATACCTCTTCTGGTGTCTTGTTGTCCAATATCTTGTGGGGTGTTCTGTTCTGCACATATACAGCTGTTCTAGCTGCTTCTGCCCATAGATGCATAGGTAGATCCTAGCCATGGAGCATTGCTCTTGCTGCTTCCATGATTGTTATGTTCTTCCTTTTTGCAACTCCATTCTGTTGTGGATTGTAAGGAGGAATCAACTCCCTCTTAATCCCTAAATCACTGCAAAGCTTCTTGAAGTCACCTGAGGTGAATTCTCCACCATTGTCGGATCTGAATGTTTTGATCTTCTTGTCAGTTTGATTCTCCATCAAGGTTTTGAATTCCTTAAACTTATCAAACACCTCATCTTTGTTCTTCAAGAAGTATACCCAAGTCTTCTTGGAGAAGTCATCAATAAATGAGACATAGTAAACATACCCACTTAGAGAACTGGATGACATAGGACCACATACATCTGAGTGGATGATTTCCAGGATGTCTTTTGCCTTGCTTTCACTGCTTGGGAAAGCCTTCTTAATGTTCTTACCTTTTGCACATCCTTTGCTAACACCTTCATGTTTGGTCTTGATTTCAGGAAGACCCTCTATAGCCTTGCTTGCAATTGGAAGTGCTCTATAGTGCATATGAGCAAGTCTTCTATGCCAAAGTTCACTTGGATCCATGGATTCATGTACCATGGCATGTTCAGGTTGTCCCTTCAATTTATACAAACCTCCCTCTTGCTCTCCAATCACTACTGCATCATCTATGTTCTTTCCCTTTGGCCACATTATGACTTGGCCATCCACAAATGCAACCCTCATGCCTTTTGCATCCAATGCAGATATGGAGAGTAAGTTCTTCTTGAGCCCAAGTACATAAAGAACTTCTTTCATCTTCAAATATTTTCTAGAATCTAGGTTGTAGGAGGCTTCACCACTTCCTTTGATTGGGTATTGATAATCATCCCCAAGTTTCACCTTATGGGGTGATTCATGTTCAAATAGATTCACAAAAGATTCCCTAAACCCAGTCGTGTTTGGAAGCCCCACTATCAATCAACCAATCATTTAACCATGGGAGATGGTACCTGTGAGAGCAGAGATCAGAACATACTCTTCTTCACTTGATGAGTTATCATCACTTTCTGCCCTAGCCTTCTTCTTGGGTGGTTCATCATCCTTGGCAGCATGAGCATGAAACCTTCTTTTGCTGCCCTTCTTCTTCTTGTTGGAGTTGTTGTTGTCCTTCTTGTTCTTGGGACAATTTATGGCAATATGTCCTTTCTCATTACAGGTGAAGCATATTCTTCTTTCTTTGAAGTGATGTGAATATTTCTTGGAGTGAGATGGCTCTCTCTTGGACTTCCATTTCTTGGTGTGATCTATGAGAGCTTGATCTTCATTCCCCATCTTTTCTTCTCATGCCACAAGCCTTGCTTCTTCTTGTGAGCATTCTTCCCGTAGTCTACTGAAGGAAATCAACTTCTTTCTTGCACAAATTCCTTGAATGAAGGAATCCCATGACCTAGGTAAGCCATTCAGAGTGGTCATGACGACTTCACCATTCTCTACCATTTCATCCACTGCTTCTAGTTGTTCCTTGATCTGGGAGACTCTTGAAAAATAAGATTGAATGGTTTCTCCATTCTGAAACTTTACCCCTTTCAATTGGTTCCGCAGGGTCATCTTCTGATTTATGTTCTTCCCTTCAAATAGCTTGGTCAAAGAGTCAAACATCTCTTTGGGTGTCTTTAGAGAAGACACATGGGGTATGAGATGGTCTTTGATAGAATCAACAATAATTCTCTTTTCCTTGACCAAGTTCTTCTTATGCAATACTTTAGCCTCTTCATCCTCTGGGATAGGGATGTCTTCTTTTATATATGAGTCCAACTCATTCTCTTCCAGGATTAACCCAATCCTATACTTCCAAGCTCGGAAGTTATCAGCCCCTTCAAGCTTATCCTCAAGCTTGGTGTGGTGAGACATCTTAAAGAGTACTTCAAATGGAAATAGAAAAGATTTAGGTCTTACCACTTGAAATGCTGAAAACTGGATCTGGTCCTGGATTAGGGTTTGTCAGAAAAACCCTAAAAATTCAAAATGTGAATTTCAAATTTATGAAAGGATAGAAAGATGTGCCTTGATGAGCTGATCAGCCTGGTGCATTCAGAATTTGAGATCAGCAAAGCTTTACGCTTCAGATTTGTCTTTTTGTCCTCCCGGGTTCACTAGGGAGAGCCCTGAATTAGGGTTTGAGTTTCCCGGAGATCTATCGAGCCAAAAATCTCGATCCAAATCTCTAAACTTCGATTTTTGCAAGGAGCTTCCAGCTATGTCTTCAGATTTCAGAAATTCCTATTT
Source organism: Larix kaempferi (assembly GCA_027924585.1). Lineage (NCBI taxonomy): Eukaryota > Viridiplantae > Streptophyta > Pinopsida > Pinales > Pinaceae > Larix > Larix kaempferi. The sequence continues at coordinate 7,859,569 of BSBM01000313.1, forward strand.
TTGTGGAAACCCCAAGTTTTAGGGCCAAATCTGAAAGTGCTCAGAATTGAATTCTGATTGGACAGATAGATGTGCCTTGATGAGTAGAGTCAATCTACTATACTGCTTTTCCAAAATCTGTGGAGAGAAACCCAATAAACAAGAAACTCAAGTTTCTGTCACTGCAAAATGTCTTCTTCTCAGGTTAGCTCTGATACCATGTTAAATTTTAAGCATTAATTCACAATACTCTAGGATCTTTACTAAGAGAATAACATATATAGTATATCAATGCATGACAATCACAATAAGTATGACAAGCATCACAAGAATCAAAAGCATAAGAGACAAGAGACACAGAGTTTCCGTGGGGAAAACCCTAAGGTGAAAAACCCCACAACTTCCTTAGAGATAGAGAGAGCAATGGCTCAACCAAAGTACAACCAAAATACACTGAGATAGTCTCCTAGTAGCAGATGATCCTCCTCCTCACTAGTGTGCCACTTTGTGAGTGAGAGAGATGTACTTTTCCGAATGAACTAAATAGAGATCACCTGATCTCTATTTATACTAACCTGTTTGCCCAGTGACCTTATGGGGCCGACTTGTCTAGCTAGGTACATCCACATTATAATATATATTTTAGGGCCGACCCCACACATGGTGGTCTAATAACCCATCGGTAAGTACACACACATGCGACACTTGTCAATCCACATGACGACACTTCCTTATAGAGGAATGACACATCTCTTATAAGGGTGCAATAAATATATATAAAATACACAGATGAAATACATTCCGAAGTTACATATACATCAACAGGTCGGAGGATTCCAGCATGGTCATAGGAAGAAAAAGAGGCCAAAATGGGCCATAAATGAGGGGGATCCCACCTTCCACATGTCATTTTCACTGTTAAGAGTTGGAGGTGTGTGGAGGGGCCCTGAAAAACAAATCTTGATTTATCCTGATCTAACCGACAGAATCAACTTCTACGACTTCTAGGTAAGCCATGACACCATTTTCATCATTTTGATGGTTTATTTTCGGGTTTTGGACCTCTATGGGACGCCCATGAGGAAGGACATGGATAAAAGTGCCAGAGCGTTCTTTTCAAGGGGAAAAGTGTGCTCTAAGTGTGCATGTTGGACAGAGCGGCGTGCTCTGGAGGGTCTTTTCCCTCGAAAAGCAAGCTCCAGAAAGCGCCTGTTAGGTAAAAAGTCGCACTTTTTTCCCTACATGCATGCTTTGTCCTAGGGGGAGACTTTTTCTTCACGCTTTGCTCATGGAGGGTTCTGGTTTGGGAATGTAGTATTTCGAGTGTTAACTGGCGAGAGCGGGAGCTTGGGTCACTGTTGGATGAGATAAATGATTATTAGGATGTGCAAGATACATTGGCCTGATGCAGGCTGCTGAAGTTTGCAAGAGTGCCCATCATGCGCTTGTCCAAGCTACTACTTAACAAATTGATTGAGTTTTTGGATGGCGACTCGGGGGAATTTTTGATACAGGGGGAGTGGATAGAGGTCACCCTTACATATGTGGATTTCTTGACGAGGCTCCCATGGTTGGGGGTCATTGCAGACACGCAACTGAGGAATCCAACTGATCCAAATTTATGTGAGAATGAAATGAAAGAGAATGTATATATTCACATACATAGATACATGGAAAGAAACACAGTGATATAGTAAACTCAGATTCTATTAAATAAATGAAACATAACAAACTATAAAATAAAAGCAGCTATAATGGAAGGCAGCTATATCTTTGCGAAGAGATGTGGCAGCTATGCTCATTCGTGACAATATGAATAGAAGAAGAGGCCAAAAGATCCTATTTATCATAAGCATGAGGGAAAGAACCCTAAACATAAAAAAATCTAACCCTAAAAGATGAACTGCCATAAAGTTTATGGCCCCAAGGTGGTTAGTTGAATAGTCAACTTCCCGGGGTCATAACTTTTGTATATCATCTTTGTTTGGGGCACTGGATAGTCCGTTGGAAAGGTCTATTCGATATCTACAAATTTTGAATAGGGGGTGATGCATTCCTTTGAAACAATTGGAACCCATGAATCTCCAAAAATGTCATTTAGGGCCTTAGCACGGACCCAGAAATTCAGGGCCCGAAACACTGTAGAAAAATTACTAGAAAACTACCAAAATGGAAAATTGTTTTGAGCCAGTGGAATAGGTGGGTGGCCACCTATATCGATCTACAGCTAGTGGAATAGGCATCTGACCACCTATATCCATCTGTATCATTCCTCCACGTTTAGGTGTAAATGGTATCGATTGTGTTGAATTCCCCCATCAAATGGGGAAACTTCTGTTGAACTTGAATCCTGGTTAGCCACTTTCCTTGGTGGACTAGTTTCCCTTCTTTGACAGCCCGAGATATTTGGATATTTTCTTGGCGAGCTCCCTTAAAATGTGTGTGCATCATCTGATCAATATTTTCTTCTTCCATGCAGTCGGGATTAATATTTGTAGGTGTCAATTACTCTTCCACCTCTAAGGTGTCCAACAATGGTGGAAAATATGGGAGAAGGCGCTCCACATTGAATAATGGGTGCAGGGAAAGGAATGGAGGAATGCTTAATTCAAAGGCATTGTCACTAACTACCTTGGTGCTGGTGTACAACCCATATCGAAGTCGACGAAGCTTTGTGATGGGGTCCTGTGAGCCTCTCTTTCTACAAATGCAACCAAACCTTATCACTCGCATGGAACTTGTGTGGAACCCGATGCTAGTCATGTCGCTTCTTGTACTTAGTGTTGGCCTTTTCCATGATGTCATGGACCTGTTGGAGAATGTGCTAGATTTTTTCAACATATTTGGTTACCTTATCAGCCTCAGTTTGAGCATGGGAAGATTCCTCCCGTCTGGATGCAATGGGCAGAGCTACATCAATTGGGGCCAGTGATTGGAACCCCATGCACACTCGAAAAGGGATGTGGCCAGTAGAGATATGAAGGGATTTTTTATAGCTATGATGAACATAAGAAAGGCTCTCATCCCATGTGCGGGGATGTTTAGAATTGTACATTCTCATAATATGCACGATCATCCTGTTGACTACCTCTGTTTGTCCATTGGTCTGAGGGTGGAAGGAAGTCAATTTAGTGAGCTTGGTATCCATCAATGACCATAGGTTGGACCAGAAAGTGCTTAGGAACCTACTGTATCGATATGAAATGATAGTTTTTGGCAGCCCAAAATCAACCTAAACACACTCGAAGAAGAGCTTAGTAGTGGCTTTGGTAGAGATGTTCTTCTTGCAAGCTATCAGAATGAACATCTTAGAGAAGCGATCCATGACCACAAACACACATTAATTATCATGCTTGGTTGAAGGTAGTCCTTACATGTAATCTGTGGAGATGGGTTCCCATGGCCCATTAGGATTGGGCAGAGGGGTGTACAACCCCTGCTTTTTTATGGCAGGTTTCACGATGGCGCAGGAAGTGCAGTATTTGATGTATCGGCCAACCTATTATCGGAGCTTGGTCCAATAAAAATACCTCTACAATATGGACACTATATTTTCAGTGTCGAAGTGTCGTGTGACCCAACTATAATGCGCTTCCAAAATCATCTCCACATGCTCGCTTGAAGGAACACATAGATGTTCCAAGTAGTATAGAAATGATTCCTAGAGATGAAAGTCATCCATGGATGTGCTTGCACATAGGGCTTGATAGATGGGAGAAAACTAGGGATCACTACTATATAGTTGAGTCCATCCAAAGGCCTCATGGCCGCAAGAGTTTTGCACCTTGGTCAATGCTACTACTGGAGGTCAATTAAGGCAATCAGTGACTCGATTGGTACTGCCCTTCTTATATTGAATGTTTAGGTGGAATTGCTAAAAGTAAGTGGACCACTTCTAGTGACGGTCACTCTGTAACTCTCCTTGGGTTTGCATGAACTATAGGGGATTGTGATCAGTGTGGATGACCATTTCTTTTCCTAGGATGTAATGCTTCCATTGGTAGCAGGCTTGGACAATGGAATACATTTCCTTGTCATAAGTGGGATACTTATGGACTACATCTGAAAGTATGTCACTTTGATATGACACTTGATGGCCATGCTGAGTGAGGACTGCACCAACAACATAGTCTGAAGCATCTGTCTCAATCTCAAAGTGTTGTTCCATATTTGGTAAGGAAAGGACATGCATCGAACATAAGCGTTGCTTTAGCTCCTCAAATGCTTGTTGTTGTGGCTTGGACTAGATGAAATTGTCCTTAGATCCCCCTTTTGTCACCTGGATAAGGGACCAAGCAATATTAGAGAATCCCAACACAAATCTATGATAGAAGTTGGCAAGGCCTAGGAAGCTGCAAAGCTTTGTGAGATTTGTCGGGGTTGGCCAACTGTGAATGACTTATATCTTAGCCGGATCCACTTGAACACCATGTTCGTCCACAATATCTGAGACACTGAACCCTCTCCATGCCAAATGAGAATTTATCTAGATTAGCATATAACATGTGTTGTCGCAGGGTGCTGAGGACCTAGTGGATATGCTGCAAATGTTCTGCCCATGTTCTGTTGTAGATGAGGATATCATCTAGATATACGACCACAAAATAATTGGTGAATGGCAGTAGGATATCATCCATCATCTTTAGGAAGGTTTTTGGAGCATTAGTCAAATCGATAGGCATGACCAACCACTCAAAAAGGCCTTCCTGATATTTGAAGGTAGTCTTCCATCCATTGGTCTACTCAATTGGCACTTCATGATAGCCAGAATTCAGACCAATCTTGCTGAAATATTTGGCCCCCTTAAGCTAGTCAAGAAGGTCGTAGATCCGGGGAATGGGATATCGATTCTAGATAGTGATCTTGTGTAGAGATCTGTAGTCAATACATAGTCACCATGTCCTATATTTCTTATGTACCAACACAATTGGGCTCCCACAAGGTGAGGAGATGGGTCAAATGTTCCCATTTTGGATTAAATATTGAATCTGGCATTTGATTTATTCATTTTCCGTGAGGGAAGACTTGTATACTGGCCCATTAGGTAAAGATGCACAAGGTATCAAATCAATGGAATTCTTGACCTGGCAATGTACTGGCACCCCGACAAGTGTGGTGAAGGTGTATTTGTATGCTTCCATGATATTGTCCACCTGTTTATGTTACACAGAGGGGTTCTATGTGGAGGTGGTGGATGTTGCTGCGATATTTCGTTCTCCTTCAAAACTAACAATGAAGAGGATGAATTTCCCTGTCTGGTATATTACCTTACTGCATTGCTTAGCTGTGATGAGGGACACTGCAGTAGTGGGAAGTGTCTCTAGTATCTTGTAGATTTTATTTCCCAAAGTAATAATGACACTGCGATGTCTAGACTCATACACAACATGATGTTTCCATATATATGGTTGTCCTAAAAGAACATCACAAACTTCCAGCAGAGAAACATCACACATTACCTCATCTTTGAAGGGCTTGATTCCGTAGGAAAGGCAGCACTGTTGACTGACACAGATGTCTCGTCCCTAGATCAACCAACTGATATTGTATGGTTGGGGATGTGGAACCATCGAAAGCTTCAAGATTTTGACAACCTCGAATGAGATGAGGTTCTTCTGGATACCACTATCAACAATGAAATGTAATTGAGTCCCCTGCAACCACATTTTTGAATGGAAGAGGATCTCCCCTTCCTTTGGCTCCTCTGAATCTTCTGGTTGGATATTTGCGGTTGCGATGGTGGCACAAGGTTCATTTTCTTTGTGAATTAGGGCCACCTTTACTAGGATTTTGTTGCTGATTTGCAGACCCAAAATCTCGCTTGTTCTTTTGCTTAAACTTCTGCTCGATCTTGACGGCATACCGATAAGATATTCCTAGTGAGGATATGTCCAGGAAATCCATATCCATCTAAATTTCCCTGTGCAGGACACTGCGATACTTTAATACCAAGTGTCATTCAGAGTCTCTAATACACAGTTAGGAGCGTAGGGTATGGAACATGTTGGTAAACTTTGGCACTGTCTAGTCTCTCTACTAGCACAAAGTTGTCGACCTAGTGTACTGGTCATCATAGTTTCTGACTGGGTAGAACTCCTCCTTAATAATGTTGAAAAAATCCCCCCAAGTGGGGTAAGTCCTGAATAGTTCAGAATCATCTCTTCCATGCCTCTTGCAGTACCCGTCCCACCAGTCTTTGATATGGGGGAGAGAATTAAGGAGCGCAAATGTGATCTTTTCGTTGTTGGAAAAATTTTGAACAGAGAAGTAACCCTCTAACAGATTTAAAACCATTTCTCCAAAGAAACTGCATTTATATTTCCTTCAAATAAAGGAATGTCAAAGTTAACTTGTACCATGAAGGGATTCGCACCCCCGAAACGACTGATCATTGAAGGTGCATCTGTCATCGTCAGCATTCTTCGAAGGATCTGGGCGAAATCATCCATCATCTTGTTCCTCTATTGCACGAGGGATTCCTCAAGCAACAACTTAATAAGATCCCCTACTCTGTCATCTCTTTTTTATTCCCCCACCATGTGAGTCTTCTTGGACTGATGAGAGGGGTTTTCCGTGGGTTTTACCCAAGCTCAACTAGTTCAAGACCCAACTCTCAATATTCAGATATCATCAGGGACATGCACTGAGAAACCACAAGAGTAGAAGGCTCTGATACCACTAATTTATATTTTATGTGAGAACGAAATGAAAGAGCATATATATATTCACATACACAGATATATGGCAAGAAACATAGTGATATAGTAAACTCAAATTGTATTAAATGGATGAAACAAAACAAAGTATAAAATAAAATCAACTAGAATGGTGGTAGCTATATCTCTGAGAAGAGATGTTGCAGCTACACTCATTCATGACAAGCTGAATACAAGAAGAGGCCGAAAGAGCCGATTTATCATAAGCATGAGGGAAATAACCCTAAACATAAAAAAAACTAACCCTAGTAGATGAACCACCATAAAGTTTGCAGCCCCAAGGTGGTTAGTAAAACAGTCAACTTCTTGGGGTCATAAATTTTGCATATGATCTTTGTTTGGGGCGCTCGATAGTCTGTTTCAAAGGTCTATATGATCTTGGCAAGCTCATAAATTTTGCATATGATATCCGTTCGGGGCGCTCGATAGTCTGTTGGAAAGGTATTTTGAATGGGGGCCAATGTCTGCCACATGCAAGCATTGACCCACCCAAATCTGCAAAAACTTTCGTTTAGGGTGTTACGGAGAAAAAATTCCTATGGTATGGGGCAGACCACAACAAACAGATGGCTGCTAGAAATCAACTCAATTCTCAAAACAATGTTATATAAATGAAAATGCTAAGATATGGAGAACAAGATCAACCTTCAACCGGATGTTCGACGTAGATCCCCGTTGAGCTTTCAATCTCTACACTTGACCCTGTAGATTAGTCTCAACAACAAAAACAAGCAAGTGCATATAATATATGAAAGACATTACAATAATCAATAACATGGTCCATGATATAACAAGCAAATGTAACCCAATGTAATTTAAACAACATTTACAACATCAATTGGATGAGAAAATGAGTATTTCCATTAATGATAACAAGAAGTACATGATGCAACCTCTTACAGGAAACCCATCTGAACCAAGAACTAGGTCCCTCCACTTGTGACTCCACCACTTCAATTCCCCATGCAATGGAAAACTCATACTATGAAGGAGTTTGGTAGGTGAACATAAGAAGTTCACAACAACAAGGATCAATGGATGTAGACTCAAGTCACGACAAAAATCCAATAGAGCTACGATGCTTTCTCTTTCTCCCTCCTTCCATGCACCATAAGAACTCAATATATAACCCCTGAAAGGTAGGTGAAAGGTTGAATCAAGTAGTTTCTGGGGTACATGGAGGGCCAAAGGTCACCCTAAGACTGCTTTTTGGAGTGAAAAGTAAATTTTCTATTGTTTTTTACCATTTAACTCAATGTACGCTGGCTATATTGGTGCAGCCTGCGTATATGCTGGCTATAGTGGAACAGCTAGCGTACAGGAACAAAAATAGTGAACATTGGTTCCTGAAGGGAAAATAATGGATCTGAGTCAATAAAATGGATATTGAAGGCCAATAAGTGTTGATTCTCACAAGGTGGAAAAATACATTGTAACAGATGCCCCCTAATGTGTGAGGTCAAAGAAGGTACTACGATGGGCGAAATACATTATAATCTCAGAAGTGGAGTGATGGAGACACAAATGGAAGGAGTATCCCACTCGTCATAATACAATAATATCTCTAAATACATGTCGGTACAATACAAAAATATGGTACAATGGCCATGATAGGCAGTATATAGTGAATACATGTCATAGGTAATCATAGCCATGACCCATATACAGTAAGATACGATCTCCTGCTGAAAAGGAAACAACTGGTGCAAACTGGAGGTACAAATTGTTGATGTATGAGAAATAAGATCTCATAAGTACAATCATGATCATGAGTAGAATACTGAATGCCACTAATGTCTGGGGTATTATACACAAATCATCTTTGGCGCAAGTCCCATCAAGTGAATAGAGGTGTTGAAGTCGAACCTGATGTGACATCGTCTGATTACCGATCAATGATGTATAACGTTAACAGACGCGAGATAACCCACCAATAATGACAATGGGCATCAAGGCACAGAGTACAATCATCAAAGTGTGAATAGATGTGTTGAGGTTGAACACTAGAATGAATCCATCGATCAAGGGACATTGATGTATTCCCAAAACTGTTGATGGCAAGAGAACCTACCACTAATGACTGCAAGCCTCAAGGTACTCGACGGACTCTAAGTCTCAATTCCGAAATAAATGAGTTGAAGTCGACGGAACAAAACTCACTAGAAGGAGGGAATTAATGCATCCCCCATCAACCAGCACGAGGTAACAACTACGATGAAAGATTTGGAAGAATTGGGACGAACAGAATGGACTGACTCAATAGGGATGGCCGACATGCAATAGTCAAGAGATATGAGGAGTGGATGAATCTGGTTTCAGGACTTCCTTTGAACAAGAGCATGAGCATATGGATAGACTCAGATAGCATAGACTCAAGTACTAGATGATAATAACACTGTGCGATGCAGGAGGCATCAACAAAGGGATCCATAATGACTGGAATCTTAACCAGTCAGTGGAGTAAAATCTGAGAAACGAGTACAACTCCTAAGGTCCTACTATAATCCCGACTCATAATGAATGGAGTGGAGTGAATGCTCTATTCAAAGGCAACATGACAGCTGCCAACAAAAAGTAGTAAGCATTTTCTAGTTCGGCTTTTTGAAATATTTGATTTTTTTGGTCTTTTCATATTAGGAAAGCTTGAAAAATAATAAAATTGCTTATAGTACAACAGGTGAGGAAACGAGTGTCAAATGGAAAGCAAACTACTCCCAAGCAGTGGAACATACCTATGAACAATGCAAGGAAGCATGTGCAAGATGTGGACACTCGGGGGGGTGTTCCTTCACGGTAAAGAGTCATCAAATTGTGAAAGGAAAATAAAATCTCTACTTGGATCGAAAGGGAAAGTGCTCAGGCACATGGCTAATAATTGAGTAAGCGAGAGCCGAAACAAGGCTCAAGTGGCAAGCAGGATGATGCAATGCAATCACAACTTGATATCAAATGGGGGAGTCCCTACGGGAGATGGCTAGTATAAGACAAAGTAGAGTATGAGTCTTCATCGCAAAGTCATGGCGTGACTACAAATGACTCCCAAACCTAAGGAGGAACAACGACATGGGCACCAAAAGACATAAAAAGGTTCTAACTAGGGCACCCATGGTCAGAAAAGCTCTACTGCCAAATAACGACACTTCTATAGCAACGTGAAAGGTTCCGTGTTGGTTAAAAAATGGGGTCGCACCTAGGGTTAATGATTAATGATCAGAGGTCAAATGCATAATGCAGGCAAAAATGACATCTAACCTACATGACGGGTGTAAAATATACCCGCTGTAGGCGCGAAACGATCAACAAATCTACTCTCATCGAAAAAATCTGTTCAAAATGGCACTCCAAGACGACATATTAGTCCAAAACAACTTAAAACGGTAAAAACTATAGGAAAGTGGGTTTTAAAAACTATAAATAATAACAAAAAATTACAATTACTATTCCATTTTCACATTTCACTCAAAATAGTGGTTTTTGGTTAGTTTTCACCTCGATCTTCAATTGCTGATTTTGGGAGCTACAGGCATCGGATCATTGAGCCGTCTGGAGAAGGTTAGTAGTCTCATCCCCCTCTTCCATTTCGTGTCTTTTATTTCATTTTTTAGTGGTCAAATTTTTATATTTTCCAAGCCCTACATCTTCTCGACGTTGTGCGTGAGCTACAAGCTTTGCGGGTCGTGGGTAGGGCATCCTGGACGCGGTCAACTCATGCGTTGACTGTGTACGGACACGACTGTGATCATTTTTAACCGCGTACAGGGCCGTGAGGATGGTTTTTTAATGGATAAATGCTAAAAAATGGTTTGGTTTTGCCTCCAGCATGGTCCTAGAGTGGAGAGAAAGGGAACATGACGTCATTGATGAGCAGGTGCACCAAGATTTTTTCGCTCAACAAGCGTTACAAGCGTGTGGTCTATATAATTTTTGTAGCATTAGGGATTTAAGGGCCCAAAACCAATTGCTCTATCGACTGATCGATTATTGGGATGCAAATGCACAACACTTCGATCTAGATGGTCAACCACTTCCGTTGGAGGTGGAGGATATCTATTTCATCACAAGGTTGTCCCGTCGAGGGGATGTGCCAAGCCTCGAGTCCCGCAATGTTGGAGGTGGGATCACGATTAGTGATTATATAGACAAGTACTTCCTACCTGGCACCGAGAAGGTGGGCAGCTAGATTCCTATTAATGCTATTGCGAGCCCGAGTATGAAGATAATAGTCCTTACACTCAGGAGGATATCTGGTTCAGCTGCTCTACATTAGGATTTGAGGTCGATGATACTCTATGCGGCAGAATGTATGAGACCGACTGTCTACGACTGGTGCACAATGTTGTTGGTTACCATGAAGAGCCAGCTAATGGAGTGCAAGTTGAGTAGGGCAAGGAACTTCGTCTTTGGCAGCATACTCTACAGTTTCTTCTTTGAGAGGGTTCTGGGCTTGAGTCCGAGGGTTGAAGTCTCTCCGCATAGTCTTCGAGATCCCGCCCAAACCCAGTGGGCAGAGGTGCTGACACAAGAGGGTGGTGGCCGACAGGCATCACCATATTCAGATGAGTTCTTTCACTAGTGGGCCCGATAGGTCATAACCATTGATGAATATCCTTACGAGAGCATAGACTTCAACGAAGATAGGGACATGCCGCTCCCACCAGGGGCCGCGTATGGAAACATAGGTATGGCTACTCTATTTATGTTTTATGTATTTTAAATTTTTTGGAATTTTGATTATAAGTGAAATGCAAAAATAGTTTTGGTGTGGTATCATATATTGAAATTTGACTGTTTGTTCGCAGATCGGGGTCCACGAAGACCTCAAGGATTCCCATGGCATCCTCGCAGAGGTAGGGGAGGCGATATCGTAGGTGCAGCGGCAGAGCGCACGTTGGAGATGGTACGGGTTAACCTCTCCCGTATGATAGCTCGGGTACCACTGATAGAGGTAGAGCATATCCCTGAGGCGATGCAGTGACATGTGGTGTAATATCCTGATTTTGACCCCATTGCATTAAAGTGTAATGATGTAATATTGTTATAAAATCGTGGTGAGGAGCTCAAGGCCAAGGCCCTGGTATTGATTGAGTGATGGATATGGTTTACGTGCTATCCAGGTACATTGGAATTTCAAATATCATGTAAATATGCATTTATAAAATACCCACAACTAGCTATGCAATGCAACAAGAGATGGGGGCATGATTTTACAAGGAATTGGGAGGGAAACATTCAAACCCTTGAACCAATCAAGTCAAGCGAAGTGTCAATGAGAGAACCCATAAAACCCTCAACTACCCATGTTGACTTTTGTACCCAGTCATTCATTTCTCCCAAGAGTTGGGTGAAGTAGTTAATACCTTAGGGAATGGAGAGGTATGGCTATCCAAATTCGGGTATGGGAAAGCCACCCTTCATAGAAAATCGTGTTTTGCTTCTTGAGAAAGAAAACAACCATGAATTTCTCCCCAATCCATTACCCATCAAGGAGTTTGTCTCTCTCACGAGTTTGGAGTTGGCTGGGCGTTTTTATCCATTGAAATTATGTGTTTTCCTTCATTCTCAGCTGGGAGAAGGGTGTTTTTGTGTGTATACCAGTGGGGAAGAAGGGGAATCGAATTGGGATTCCATAGACACCATTTTGGCCGCTGAATTCTTAGATAGTTGGGGGAGAAATCATTTTCCTCCCTGTGATTGTTTTTCCCCATCCCACAATCCATTTTTGGCTGGAAACGATTTGGGGAAAGCCCATGGCCATCCTGTTTGTAAATCTCATTGTTAAACATGTGTACCCATGCCCAATGATTGTGCTTGTTGTGTGAAAATAGAATATGTTGGGGTATGGGTTATGGGTATCCATTGCTTTGTCTTGATCTTGAATGCAAGTATCCAGAGATGAAGAGGGTTCAAATTTAGCCTGATAAACCCAGCTGTGGACTGGCTTGGCTTAGATGCAATGATTATTTGGTTGTATATGAGCTTGAATGTCCCCTTTTCCTTGTATAAATCATGCCCAGCTCGGGGGTGGTCTTTGAGTGCTGAAATAATATACATTGGGAAAAGACCTATGGTTGGGTGGAACATTGCAGCGACATAGCTAGTTGCTTGGGACCATTTCACAATAAAGATGTGTTTTTCTATCTATGTGTTTTGCCTCTACAATGTTTTAAATTGATGACTATTTTTTATATGTTGAATGCATATGAAATGTGTGTGGATGAGGTTTATTTTCGTTGTGCATGTTTGCTTGATTTTCATATGCACACATTTGTTTTATTCCTGTGAATCTAATGAATGGGCTGAGTTTATGTAAAATCCTCGGAAATGCAGTCATGTTCCCTTCCTTGAATTGGGTTCACAGGAGGGGACGTGACATGTGGTCGGGGTACCAGGTGTACGGGTGTGGCTACTGTGGTGTATAGTCAACGTCGTGCACTATTATGGTCGGACTCATCCCGCTGATGCGGCGAGACCTCCTCGCAGGGCTTAGATTCCAGGGTCTCCTTATTTTTGTATCAGCTATGTATATTTTTGAGAGCTACGGGCTCCATTTTTGTACTGTGACACCACATTTTGGACATATTATTTATGAAAAACTATGATTCTTCGGTTCTACTATATGTGTATGTACAAATGTGTGAATGAATTTTTATTTGTGTGCTTCTTTTATTGATGTGACAAATGCCAATCTAGGACATAATTAGCATATGCACCAGGTACATGATTAAAACATCTCAGAACATGAATGTATGTAATGAAAACAAATTGACGCTCCAAGAGTCTTACCCTTAAGAACCTCTGTAGTAATGTAGGATCCCTCACACGGTATTAGCCATTCAATTGAGACACAACCAGTTGCGAATCCAGACAGACTTCTAAAGATTGGATACCATGCGAAATATCATCACGAAGTAGCTCAACAACAACACTATACTCAGCCACATTGTTGGATGTAGGACCGAGATAAGCACATCTTGAAGACACAATCTGATGGTTAGGTGAATAAATAACCCACGTAGTAGAAGCGAGTCTCTGCGTATGACGGCTAGCACCATCCACTAATCCCAAGAACATAGTAGATTCCGCTGACATCTGTCAACCAAAAGGAAGTGAATCAGTAGACCCGGACAACCAAAATAAATCTAAACTATGTACAAAAGAAACTATACAATAGTATGCAAAAGTATCAGCTTGAGCTAGAAGCTCAAGCATAATACCGCTTGAGGTAGAGCCCATTTCTAGGCTCCTTCAAGGCATTCCCCTCATAGTATTCCAAATCATAGGCTTCTTTCTCGAGGACACGCCTCACTATGTAAGGACCGTGCCACATGGGGTTAAACTTGCCTGCCCCCAGGGGTTCCTTAGCTTGATCATACAAGAGGACCAAGTCACCTTCATCATATTGTCAAGAACGGACATACCTATCATATTGAACCCTGACACGATGTTTGTTGGCATCTATAGCCACGGCGGCATCTCGACGTTGCTTGTCAAGTTGATCAAGGTGGATCAAACGTTTCTCAACATCTGAGGTGTCAGGAAGGAGCTCTATGGCTAGTTTCAATGAAGGGATTTCACATTGAATCGGCAAGATAGACTCCACACCATGTACTAGTTGAAATGGTGAGAAACTAGTGGCAATATTAACTGCAATTCTATATGCCCACAAAGAAGGATATAACATGATATGCCAATTTCTCTTGCTTTACTAGATGGTTCATTGGAGAATGGTCTTTAAGGACTTATTGACTGCCTCAACTTGACCATTCACTTGGGGGTGGTAAGAAGATGAATGATCTTAACGAAACCCAAGCTTAAGTGATAAATCCGCCATCATTTTATTTTGGAAGTGACTGCCATGGTCAGTGACAATCTCTTTCAGGATACCAAATCGAGCAATAATATGATTGAATACAAAGTGGGCTGTAGTAGCATCGTCTGCTTTTACTGTCAGCATGGCCTCGGCCCATTTGGAAAAGTAGTCCACGACCACAATAATGTGGTGATTCCCCCTAGCCGAAATTGGTTTGCAATCCATGAAATCCACCCCCCACTTGGTGAAGGGACCGACGGTGATGACCGGATGAAGGGGCGCAGGATGTGAGTGTATATTTTGAGAAAACACCTGGAAAGGGTGACATCTCTTCACGGCGTTCATACAATCTTTGAAGATCAAAGGCCAGAAGTAACCAGCTCGCATAATACGTTGGGTTGTCGCAAGCCCAGATAAGTGACCACCACATGCCCCATTGTGGTAGTCATTCGGCACCAACTCCACTTCTTGATGAGTCAAACAACGACATAGGATGGAGTCTTTTCCCTAATGATACAAAGTGTCACCGACGATAACATAGTCTTTAGCGTGATGTCTCACACGTCATCGTTCATCTCGCGAATAATGCGAAGGGAACTTCGATGTTTGTAGATATATAATGATATCCCCATACCAAGGGTCCGTTGACGCAATAAGAAATAAATGTTCATCCACAAAAGAGTCTTCATGGACGATATCCTCATCAAGTTGCAAGAAATCCAACATGAGCTCAGCGAAAACCAAGGATTTCACCGATTCCGTCGAAGCAAAATCAAGATCAAACTCTTGAAGAATAACAATCCACTTATTATACTTCCCCCCAATTAGGCGTCGTGAAAGCACGAACTGAAATGGATTGACATGTGCTATGACAGTGGTTTTCCTAAGCATTATGTAATGCCATAAACGTTGGAATGCATGAACAGCCGCAAGTGCCAATTTCTCTACGTGAGAGTATCTCAGCTCGGCATCTACTAGATTTTGACTAAGGTAGTAAACAACATGCTCTTGGAGCACATCATCCACCTGAACTAATACCATACCAATCATCTTTTGAGACACGGCCACATAAACCAAAAAATCTCGAGCAAAGTCGTGTGGACTAAGTAGAGGGGCTGATACCAAAGCTTTCCTCAAAGCGTTGAAATACTGCTAGGCTCGCTCATCCCAGATAAATGGGGTGTCCTTATTCAAAATCCGCGCGAAACCTTTGGTAAGACTGGCATAATTCACGATAAAGCGTCATAAGAAAGTGGCTCTCCCTTGGAGGATCTGAAGCTGAATTAAGTTACGCGGGGGAGGAAACCGAAGTATTGCCTCAACCTTGAGAGGATAGACTCTTATACCCTCTTTGGAAACTATGAACCCTAAAAGGTGACCCGTTTTCATGACAAAGATGCACTTGTTGGGGTTCAAACGAATCTTATAACACTGGCATCTTTCGAAAAAGAGGTGGAGGTGCTTGGGGTGGTCCATTCTCTTATGAGAATGGCTAGCAAGATCATCCAAGTAAGCCTCCACTATACGCTTAAGGTCATGAAAAGCATATGTCATGGCACGTTGAAAAGTAGCTCTCGCATTTTTAAGGCCAAAGGGCATCTTCTAGTACGCAAATGTACACCAAGGACATATAAAAGCAGTTTTATGTTGATCCTCGCGCTTAATCTGGATCTGGTTATATCTTGAGAAACTGTCCATAAACAAAAAAACCTCGCTTCCCGCACACGCATCCAAGATTTGATCTATGAATGGAGTGGCAAAGTTATCTTTCGGACAATGTTGGTTTAGATCTCTAAAATATGTGCATACATGGATGGTTCCTTGCTTCTTATCCGCAGGAACGGGATTTGACACCCATTCGGTAAGGGGAACCGGTTAGATGAAACCAGCTTTAAGTAGTTTCTCCACCTCTACCTTAATCATGGCTGCCTTCCTAGGATTCACAACATGAAGTCATTGTCGAACCGGCTTAACATTCGGATATGTCTTAATCTCATGTTCGACAATGCTAGGGTCTATTCCTGGCATCTCCTCATATGACCAGGCGAAAACATCCCAAAATTCCTTGAACAAATCGGTGTATATGCGGATCTCATCGGGAGAACAATTAGCACCGATATAAATGTTCCCAATCTTTCCAAGCGTGCGAGAGATGTTGATCGGTATGGTTGGGGAGATATTATCCATATTCCCCTTCGCGTAAATCCCATGTGAATCCAAAGGAGCTACAGGGTGACCAACATTCTCGGCAAGAGTCGATCGAAACTCTTCTTGCTCAATAAGGTCAAGGCTGGGAAGAAAATAAGAGCGATGATGCAACTCTTCCCAAGGCCTCTTGCTACCACACATGTCCTAAATGATAGCTTCATCCAAAGGCATAGTACCATCAAGACAATCATGCGAGCAAGATGAGTCGGCTGCCCAGGCACGCAGCATAACAAGATCTTCCTCTTATGTTCATGAAGAGGAGATATCCGGCTCTGCAGTGGATTGTTGAATATCATGGTATGCAAGCTCGGCTGTAGATAGTGGCATAGCCATTCCAATGTGCAAAATGTCTCCATACAGGGAACTCGTGGATGGTAAAGTCCACGAATCATTAAAGTACGAAGCCTAGAAAGGTACATTATTTAATTAGGATGGTGCACTATCAGAAACAATTCCAATGAAGGAGATTGGTGCAACAAAGTTGAATGATCCCATCAAGGATGGATACAATCCTACACCAATATTCCCATTTGCTGGCTGAGAATTTTCAATATGGAGAACAACAGTTCCCGGCGATGCTACGGAATTGGAACTAGAAAAATCTAGCTGATCAACTGTCACAATTTTTCCTTCGTGAGGAAAGCAAATAACTATAAACACAGAGGACACGATCGCTCTCATTGCATAGATCCAATTCCTACCCAGTAGAAGGTTGTAGTCGATGGCTGCATCAACCACCTCGACTTCCATAGGCATGGATTTCCCACCCAAGTGGACCTCAACGGAAGGGAGAACACCATGCAGCCTAAACGACTGACCATTGAACGCAGTAAGCATGGTCATATATTTTGACAAGGGAGGAGAGCTAAGAGCTTTCCAACAATCCAACGACATCACTGAGGTGGAAGCACCTTCGTCAACCACCATACATTTAACAATTTTCTGTAAGCACCTAACATGGACTTGAAAAGCCACATGATAAGGCAAGCAAGGCTGGATATCAGTACTGTCGAATTTAATCATGTTAGGGCTACCTTGATCCTGAACTCCCAAATCACATAAAAGGGTGTTCCTCTGTGAAGGACATGCCTGTAAAACCGCAAGAGACAACATGGCACATGGAGTTTGGCCCAAATCTTCTAGAATGGAGTAGTTTTGGGTGGCTCGGGCATTGGGATTATGCGTTGAGCACTTAAGAACACCTTTCGGTATCCGCGACATAGTAGTGGGCTTCTTTATATACAAAGAAGAGTCAGGAGGAGGGGGCTCATTCCCCATATTCGGTTGTGGTGCACCATAATCGTGTTGGTGAGTAGAAATACTAACCTCATATTTAACCATGTTCATGCATCCGTAGCCACTAGCATGAGAAGAGGATGTCGAAGTTTTGTTAGTCCCATAACCAAGGACAGAAGCACTCGAAGCCATATTCTGGTGATGCAGAAGGGGATCTTTCAACATAGCTGGTCTCTGTGCAAGATTCTTTGAAGCTTCTTCAATTTGAGGACACAAGTGGGTAAGGTGATATTCTGAACAAAGTTTGCAAGGGGATTTCACCTGACGTCTAGGATTACGGTCCCCACCAACATTTTCATCATCCTGAGGAGGGTTGGCATTCTCTTTCTAGGAGTATTTCTATTACTTCCATTGTTTCCACCCTTACGATTGTTTCTCCCCTTCTTCTTTCCACCAGGTCGCTGGTTACTTGATGGGTTCACCAATTGTATATAATGAACATCGAACGATTAGGTGGAAGTGGACGAGGCGTGAGCCTGCTCGGGGGTAGATTGGCTAATAGAAAAATTTTGAAGTTGATTTGTAACCAAATATACGCGACAGGTACTCATGGATCCAACGATGTCGTTAGCATGTGGTCCAAGAATAGGCTTGGGCTCATGACATGAGCACGGTGCATCAAGAATAATATCGTATAGGATACCAGATTGAGCGTAGACTAGGTCTATCTGCTGCGATCTGAATATATCCTGCTCCTCAGTCGTAATGCCGGACACTAAAATGTCTTTCAAAATGTAAGGAAGTAAAGACTTAAGGAACCATTCCAACAGAAACTCTGGAGGAATGTTGGCTTTCACTAGCCTCTTCTGTCGACCCCACTCTTGAATGTGATCAGATATGTGTGTGGCTTTGTCTTGGTGGAAGGTAGATAAGAGTTCGGTGCCAGTATAGTAGCGAACCGACAGCTGAAAGTGATCTAGGAAAACCAAGTCTATCTCATTAAAACCCCTGTAAGTGCCCTAGGCAACTCGATGTACCATTTCGCGGCTGCCCCCGTGAGGGTGCGTTGAAATAGTCTTAAACGAATAGAGTCATGATTTAACGAATTCGAGGAGCATTATAGGTGAAAATTCGTAACATGATCACCCGAATCCTCACCATTCTTCCCTTCAAACTTTAGAATGTTAGAAGGAATCTTGGTAGGTACTGGAGTCCAAGTAGGATCGTGACACACTGGATCATTCGTGAGCTTCGAAAGATCTGGTAGATTCAAACGAGCAAGAAATGGGAGTTGCGCCTGTGAAGCTTGACTATAAGCTCCCAAAAGAGGCTAACCTTGTGGACCCGAAGGATCATATAAACCATGACCATGACCATAGGGATGATAACCGCCTCCAACCTAACCCGTGTAAGGGTACGAAGGTATATGTGTGTTGTAAGCACCATAGTGAGGAGGGTTGTAATAAGGGCCAGAACCGGCTGCATTGTAATAAGGGTTACCACCATAATTATGGGGTATATAAGTGTTATTCATAGCAGGAGCAGTCGAGTGATGACCATAATTAAAGGGTATGTTCCCACCTCCTGTATTAGGAGAGACATTCAGGTTATCAAATGTGGTCGTAGTAATGGGTATATGCATAGAGGCATGTGGGTTAAAAGGTGGGGTCTGAGTAGTATTATGAAAAGTGTTCCAACCGAAACTAGTGGTAGTCCTGGGAGGTGGTCCTCCTCCAACATGTGGAATAGATGAAGGAATATGACCAGTCCCAAATTGAAATACATAAAAAGAGGGTGTAGTGCCCCCAGCACCAAGGATAGAGTTAGCATGAATACCAAACAAAGTAGACGCAACATTCAAATTAAGACTAGGCATACCAAAAGAAAAGGGAGTTATGGTCGAAGGAATTGTTGTATCATTAAGATCTGGCATCCCATCTCGGAAACCATGTGAGTGTGTACCATCAAATGGGTTTGAATCCGAGGGTGGGTTCAGCCCAAAACCTGTAGGAGTGATGTGTGGGGGTGAACCTCCATCCCAACTACCCCTAGGAGTGGAAGGAGTAGTGTGTCCATCGACATCGCCTGATAGAGTCACGGGAATTCCTGTAGTGCCAGATGTAGCAGTCATAATGTGAGCTTCTTGGAGATCGTGAGAAGTATTAATAGGACCAGAGGAAATCCTCCTGTAACATCCCCAAAAATTCACTAAAATTTAAAATTTTCAAGTAGCAATAATTGCTTGTGTTTGCTATGCGAAAAAGTGTTAACTTAAACACAACTAAACGCTAAACAAAGTGCTTATCGATAACAACTCCTAAAATTTGTCATTAATGAATAAGAGTTTAAATTACTTATGAATCCCAACAATTGTCTTAACAGCTGTTAACTTAACTAGTGTCTTATAAAGTCATAAAGTCAAATATCGTCAAACCAACGTCAGGATGTTGAATATTTCAATGCTTGCATTAAGTACTTTATTGTTAGCATGCATATCGTCACTTTCGTTCTATGTTATACATTTTGTTTCTAGAGACTAATTGATCATCTTACTGTAATGAAGGGGTCCTTATGTACACCCCGAGTCTTACTTAGCTATTACTAGCTAACGCTCCTAAAATCTATTTGCAGAATGCAGGTAAGACATAGATGTTTCAACTGAAGTATATCAATGCGTTTCAGATTAAACTTGCAGTACAAAGTTAGTCTTTATAGTTAAATACTAATGCATAGAAAAGTTATCTACCTTGCAAACAAACTCAGGTATAAAATATATAATTGGATTTGGTTATCTCCATATATTTTGTATTCATATGTTTTGATTGATTTTATCTAGTGAAGAAAACAAGGTGATAACTTATTCTAACCAAAACCATGGAGAACACTTTGCAATAACATTACATACTATCCTATCCATAGTATGTAGAAATAATACTTTGTAATACCTTTCCATTTTAAAAGGCTATGACCTAATACTTATAATATGCATTATATTCATAAGAATGGTTTGACCATGCTATATGTTAAGACTATGGTTAATATGCGCTTTCAAAAATACATCAACCATAAGCATTACTATATGCTTAAAAAAAACTATATGCATAAACTATACGTATACGACTATATGCATAAATTATATGTATGGAAATTATGCAATGTTGCTTGATTAAGATACACACCTATTACCCTAACTCTTAGCTTATGAACTATGCAATATTATGTGACATATAAATAACATTGTAGTGAAATGGTGCGTTGGCAGGCACTTCGAACAAGTACTAAGGTAATTATGGTTTAATAACTGCAATATGGTGGATTGTGTGGTGGCAACTCTCGTGGAAATATTCACGTGAATGGAACATGGAACATGGTGGAAAACCTTTGATACGTAATACCTTAAACATTGAGCTGTGCATGGATTTGTATGGGTGGAATTATGTGTTGGAAAAGCACCGAGCTTTGATAGTTGTGGTTTTAAATGCTAATTAAGGAGGTTTAGTGGTCGTATACTGACTCTTCCTCATGGTAAGATCTACACCATCGATCTCCAGGGTGTTCTCGGGTTTTGAGTTAAACCCTAACCTTGGATTTGGTATTCCAACATACTCGACACTTTGTTCATTTTGCGAATTGTGAGGGTGAGGCCGACAGGCTCCCTACCCTTCAGGGTTTGTGACAATGTTTGAAGGTGCCTCCCGGGGTTTCGATACCTTGACCTTACTGCAACCAATGTCTCCATATAGTTAGCATTCTGTACAGGTCTCGACTCTCTCTTGTGGTTCGATGGTGAGTCCTTGTTCTATACCGTAAGCGTTGGTGGAGTTTGATGTGGAAACTTTATACACAGGCTGTATGCATTGAAGAGTTCGAGAATCTCAGTTGTGCTTTCAGAGTCAAATCAGGTGAAGTATTTAAATGCACTTATTTTTCAGTGGTTGGCTTATGACAATGTCTTTTGTTTACTTTGTTTCGGTTTCCATGTTTAACCATTTTCGTACTTGCTTTCCATGGCAGGTTCTACCCTTGGCAAGGTGTTGGGGTTGGCATGAAAAGAGATGGATGCTTTGATGTCCTGGTAAGCCTCGGAGACATCCCAAGGGTGTATAGACTTGGTTTCACAGTTGGTTGTAAAGACAATTTTTAGGCTGTAAGGCATTTCGTAGAGTGTACATGCCGAAAGGCAATATTAGGACTGGGGAAGTTTTGCTCCCGAGCTTGTAAAGCTCTCATTGGATTCTCAACAATTTCTTTTTAGTATTGTATGATGTTTGTTTTTGAGTTTTTAAAATAAAGGGATTGTTTCGAAAACAATGAGTTTTGTTCCACTGTCCAGAATACTTATTCGACAATGAAAATTTTGATTTGTTAAGAATATTGAAGAATGGTTTTGGAAACCGATTCTGGTTTATGATGCAAAGTAGGGAGGGTTGAACCCTCAACCATAACTCATATTATTTTTAATTTGAAATGAATGAGTATGAATACGGTTTTGCAAATGTTGATAGACGTAGTATAATAATTCAATATTTGAAAGTCTGTTGGTTACAATACATGATTAGGGTAGAGCCTGTCACTGTATTTTGAAATGTTATAAGGTTTAAGTTTTGTTTACAAACAAAGTCGTAATGGATGGGTTGTAAACCCTACAGCAAGAAAATTTATTGTGTTTTAAAGCTTTTGTTAAGGGTTTCGAACCCTGGTCATTTTACACTCCTTTGTTTTCGTATACGAATGGATTAAAAAATACTTGAAAGGTTAAGAGAAGGCTTACGCTCAAGGTTTGAACCCTAGGCAATCACATAGATTTAAATAGATATTATTTATCCTGCAAAAAATATACTTAATTCGAAATGAAACTTATAGTAATAGAAGGTATTAATGTTGGGAATGTATAATACAGTTTATGAATGTAAATTTCTATTTCTCAATTATATTATTAACTTCAATTTGTTATAAAATACTTGCACCATGAGTTTTGATGAAGATAGGTTTTTATACAGTCGTTATTTAACCTTGATAAGATCTCTGTATTGTACAATTTTATGCAAGTAAATTGTTAATGTTTATATTGTGAATTGATAATTCAAAAGAAGCTCTATATAAATTATTTGTTTCGAATGGCTGTATCTACTATAGTTTGAAAGGAAATACTTAGAATAATATGTTGGTATAAATAAATAAATAAAACTAGGGTTTTGTTGTTAAGCATATACAATGAAATATCTGTATTTCCTATTTAAATTCTAAGATGTCTATTGAAATAAGACAATATTACACTACTGAAATAATGTAGATTTATTTTGGAAATAATTCATCAAGTCTATTCACATTATGACATCATACTGATCTATTCTAAATACCCTTCCCTATACTAGATTACGGCACTGTAACCAGTGTGTGGAAAAATACAGGGAAGCATTACTTATCTAATCATTTGATCATTTAACTATATCCTATAATTTGCATTTTAACAGCTATAACTTACAGAAGTAAATATTCATTAGCAGTCTAGAATATTTAAGAAAAACTGATAACAATAAAACATTCAGAGTTATACTACTAGCTTGACAGAAGTAAATAAGATAACACCATTTTGAACTTGATAACTTGAAGAAGAAACAAACAGCCAAAGGAGCCCGTTCCACCCAACTTGCTCCTGAAGACAGCCAAGTTACTTGCCTTAGGGTCCCCGATCTTTTTCACTGAACCACCAGGATGAAGATGATGTGTGGATTAATGGAATAAATTCCTTTGCAACTCAGCAAAAGCACTTAGCAGTAGTACTTCATGCTTTTAGCAATATTGAACTCAACAATGTGGCTGCACTAGTTCAGAATGCAGTCTTAGTTCACTCAATCACTTCTAACCTTCCCCTCATCGAATCTCTTGTGCTCAGAAAATATCACAAGGTAAGAATGAATAGCCTCCTACTGAATTCGATGGGTAGATAAGTAGCATGCCTAGGTCTTTGGTCAGTTTATTTCAATAAATGAGCCACCTACTCAGTTCCACTTTCTTGGGGAACATGACCATAAAAGTAGGGAAGTTTCCCCCTGCAATAGTTAGAAGTGAGTTGAGGATGCTACCAAGTGTCGGTTTTCTCTCCACCACAGTCCATTCCTCCTAGAGGGTCAGTGAACACTTATTCAACAGTCTCCTTTGGATGTTTGTCTCCACTTTTATTTATTAATAATAAAATATTCAAAGTAATTAATTACAATCATCCTTGACCCCACTTGGTCAATAGTCATAAACTTTACAATAAAAATAAAACATAATGTTTTCTGCATAACATAAAATATCTAGAACTTGGGTATGTGACAAACACCCCCTCTTAAGTTCAACATCGTCCTCGATGTTACTTTATTCACCATCCTCTTGTTCCTCCTGGAACAGCATTGTATATGCCACCCGCATATTACTTTCCAATTCCCAAGTTGCTTCTCCCAGACTAAGGTGCTTCCACTGCACCTTTACCTGTCCAATGGTACGATTCCAAAGCAAAATTTCCCTCTTGTCGAGGATACAATCTGGTTCCACCAGAAAATCTCCTTCTAGTTCCACCTGTACATCATTCCAATTAATCACATGAGTAGCATCATGCACATACTTTTTCAAAAGAGAGATGTGAAATACATTATGTACTTTAAGATTCGATGGCAATGCCAACTGATATGCCATTGGTCCTACCCAGGACAATATTTTAAAAGGTCCACAATACCTTGGTGCTAATTTAGCACAACTTCCCAATCTTAGGGAGCTATTTTTAGGCTTTACCTTGAGGAACACATGTTCACCAACTTGAAACTCTTTCTGAGTTCTTTTGAGATCTGCATGAATTTTCTGTCTATCTTGTGCAATTTTTAAATTGCCTTGAACCTGTTTCATGGTTAGTTCTATTTCTCTTAACAAATCAAGTCCTAGCATTAACCTATCAACTGGATTACTCCAAGAAATAGGAGTATTACATTTTCTGCCATATAAAATTTCAAAGGGACTAAGTTTTGTTGAAGCTTGGTAATGATTATTATAAGCAAACTTAGCAAGATGCAAATATTCCTCCCATTTACCTGGTTGATCTCTAACATACAATCTTAACATGTCTTCAAGAATTTGATTAACTCTTTAAGTCTGCCCATTCGTTTGTGGATGAAATGATGTACTAAAATTTAAAGTAGTATATAAACCTTTAAATAAATATTTCTAGAAATTTCCTGTAAACTTTGAGTCTCTATTAGAAATTATAACTTTTGGTATACCATGCAAACAAAAAATCTGTTTCATAAAAATTTCATCAATGTTAGAAGCCTTGTAGGTTGTCTTAATAGGTATGAAACGGGCTTCTTTACTGAGCTTATCCACCACTACCATTATGGAATGATTATGTTTTTGAGTTTTAGGTAACCCAGTAATAAAATCAATACTAATTATGTCTCACTTCCAATCTGGAACAGGTAGTGGCTGCAACAACCCAGTTGGGTGTCGGTGTTCAGCATTTACTTGCTGACACTCTATACACCTAGCAATATATTCAGCTACTTCACTTTTCATACATGGCCAAAAATAATCTTTTCTCAACATAGTTATCATCTTTTGGTAACCAGGATGTGTTGAGTATGGACTTTTATGCAATTCATTTAAAATCAGCAACTTAATTTCAGCCACATTAGGGACATAAAGTCTGTTTTTATACAGCAGTAACCCTCTTTCATCAATTCTGAAATCTGTTATTAAATTTTCAGCATTATCTTCAACAATTTTATTAAGTAAATTCTGATATTTTTCATCCAATCCGATTTTGTCCTTAATCTGATTTTCCATATCAGTTTTATAAGTATTGATTGCTGAATCAAAATTTAGCCTAGCATTTATGCATAAGGCATCAACAACCTTATTTTCCTTTCCTTTAATGTGATGAATCTCGAAATCATACTCGCTAAGGAAAGCTAGCCATCTAGCTTGCCTTGCATTCAGATTTGGTTGATCCAACAAATATTTTAATCATTTATTATCAGTCATTAAAATGAATTTTCTTCCAATTAAGTGATGGCACCACATTTTTAATGCATGTATTACAGCCGCCAACTCTAGGTTGTAAGTTGCATAGTTCTTTTCATGAATATTTAACTTCCTAGATTCATATGAAATCACGTGACCTTCTTGTGTTAAGACCCCACCAAGTCCATCATTGCACGCATTAGTGCATACAATGAAATCCTTGTTTGGATCAGCAATTTTTAGAATAGGTGTTGTTGTTAATAGCTCTTTAAGTTTCTTAAAACTTTCTTCACATTTTTTATCTCAAATAAATTTCTTACCTTTCTTTTGTAAGGATGTTATAGGATTTTCTATTCTAGAAAATCCCTCAATAAACTTACGATAGTAACTCATGGTTGTTGTTAGGAATCTCCTGACCTTTGTGCTCCACTATTTGTGTCTAATATACTATGTGGTAGTTTTCTTTAGTCTTTAAATTATTTATACATTTTGCACTTGAATGTTGTGTTGTTCGGAAAACTGCACACCATTTTGGATTTATGTTGTTGGCATTGTATGGACAGTCCGTGGTCGAGTGAGGCTGAAATATTTCATTGATGTCACAAAAATACGTCATCTGTATCGACTGGATATTTTCAGTCTGCCTTTCTTCTAGAAATATGTTTGTACTTTCTTCCATCTATATCATTTCTCGTTGGTATGTGTTGTAGTCATTGTGGTACCTTTTTCTTTCATTATAGGGGTGGGTATCTTTAGTATGTCCTTCTCGGGAGCATTTGGTACACCATAGGTCATTATTCCACATTGTCAAATGTTGCAATGATTTCTCTAGTGCTTCAAGTCATTTGTCGACAGGTCCAATCAAATAATTTGAATTTTATTCAACTCTCAAAGATTTCTTTAGGATGTCGTCATAGGATGTATATTCATGCATTAATAGTGGAGTATTGATTATCTCCAGGAGTCCTTTGAAAAATAATTGAATCACTAGTGTAGGGTCCATCTTAGTTGGAATTTGACTAAGGAGATCTTTGAATATTCTATCGTATTCTCATAAATTTTCTCCTAATATTTGTTTAATTTTATTCAATTTATGTCCATCCAAATGCTTTATGTCGTCGGCTTTAAAAAAATCTAGGAAATTATCTTTTATTTGTTGTTTTGTCTTTGGACCTTCTTCAAGAAAGTTCATGTACCAAGTGAGAGCTCTATTTCCAAGTCCTCCTGCAATTTGTGCAATATGTTAGTTCTCATCATCAATAAGGTTAGCTTTCCAAAGGGCTTCACATACAAACCCATGTTTTCTAGGGTCACCACCCCCCTAAAAAATGGGAGTGTTAACTGGAAGGTGAGAAGCCATGTCGCTAGATCTACAATTTTTTAGACTTACCAAAGGAGACTAATTACTTGAGACACTTACTATCCGATGATTACTAATGACTTCTTGTGATTGTGACCTATGCCATGACATACATACATCTTCTACAAACTCCTCATTACTAGATCGGTTCACCAACAGCCTATTTGCTTCTATCAATAATTTTTCTAGCAGGGAGGTTGCTTCCATATGTTCTTAATAAAATAATTTAAACAAGTGTCTTCGGAATTCAGGTGTGAAGGTAATCTAGTTGCCATGTTCTAGACACTGAATTATCGACCTATCTGCAATTCATCGACTTTGGTCTAGTCGATTCCATATGCTAATATCGCTTGGTAGTAGTACCATGTCACGCTTGATTATTTTTCTAACGGTCAGTCCAATCGTCATTATCATAGGTACAGAATCGATGGGAGTTGAGGCATCTAGGATTGTAATGCATGATGTTTGTGGGGTCAACATCATTGTGTGTGACCGATATTTGGGTGTCAACACCTTACCTTCTTTCTCAATCGGTCAACTTTCCCTCGACTCGGGTAGGACTTTTGGTTGCTCGATTATCACAAGTATCTTCTTTATACTTATTTTGGTGTGCAAAGGACTAGCAATATGTCTTAGCTACTCTCGTCGGTTGTATCTTTTATCTCTTTCTACTTTCTGTATATCTGTTGTTTCCTTTTGAGAGGCTGGGCACTTATTTTGATGAAGTGGACTCAACCTTTTATAGGCCTTTTTCTTTTCTTATTTCATTGACTAGCCTCATTCCTTTATTCATAACACATTGTCAATGACCCCCCCCATTTCCGACCTAACTCCTATCATTCAACGAAAGTGAGTTCAGAAATGGTCGTCATTTGTTTAAGAAATATTCCCACTATCATTCATTGAAAAAACGCTCCCAATATTCATGTTTCTTCTTCAAATTTGATGAAGCAAGTTATCTTATTAGCAGTCGTGGCTTAACTATGTGTTTGGCTTGTTTTCGATCAGAAATTTATATAATAAACTTGGCATAGCACACAAGAATCCTTCATGGAGGCCGATATAGAACTTACGTCGAACTTCGTCAATAGATTGTCTCTCTTCTATAGCTTGTTCTTCACAAAATCTTCACAAATTTTCTCAATCCACTCGCACAAATTTGTTCTTCCTCTGTTATAAATCTTTTGCATCAGTAATTTCTCATTCTGAGTGTCCAATTTGGTCATGAATAGTGTTTAAGAATTTCTTTATCTCATGGGGAACGATCTCTATGAACTTTTCATGGGACTTGTGAAGAATTTATCCCTTGCCCGTGTTATTGTTAGCTTATTCTCCCTTGCATAATTTTGAATATAATTTGCTACTTTCTTATCCCACCACTCTCGAATCTCTCTCTCTCTATTATAATTCAAACATGCTCCTTATTTCCTCATGATTATGTACTACCGGCAATGGAACCAATTTTTTAGTCTAGGGAATCGTGCAGGTTACCGGTAGTACATCATATAAACATATATATAGATCATATGAGAATATATCATACAACCATAAGTATAGAGATTAAGTGGGACAACAACAACAAGTCTTTGTATTAACGAGATAAATATTGTACAATGCTCAATGCAGAAGTGCCTTTTAGATCATGGCTCACCAGCATATATATATTTTTTACAATTAGTTATTCAGTTACAACTTCCAGTTCGATCAGCTACACGACTGACTACACCGACTCAACCATAGTTGGGTGGAGGACCTAGTTGGCTAGTCAACTAGGCTCCTCCAACAGGGCCTAACCTTGAGGGGATTAAGAGAGTCAAATCCGTGACCTCTCCAACTTTGGGGGAATATATCTCATGTTTAGCTCATAACCACTTGATATAACCTTAAGGGATATCAACCAAGCTAATTTATTATGTCAAGTATTTGAATAAATAGGAGAGACTTCATATTTCAAACCCCCTAAAATATGGATCTAGAAGCAAACAAAGGAAAAAAATTCCCAATCTATAGACAGGTATGTAGGTTTTAGTGGAGAAACCTATGCACATGTGGGGATCCTAGTTAGGAAACCTATTTGAATCAATTTATGCATGGGAATTTCAACTTTTGAACTTACGCACATTGCTTGAATGGTGAGAAAAACGCATACTGGGTCTACATAACTTAGAATGTCTCCCTTCTAAAGTTTTTAATTTACAATTTGACCAACACAATATGTATATCTATAGGCTAAACCAATAGAAAGGATATAAAAAAAACCCAAAAGAGGAGAATTCAAAGAATCCCCCTCCCTTCCCCCTAGTGGAATCCCTAATTTTATTGAAGGGGTTTTCTTTCTATCACTAGATCTAGAGTTTCTTGTTGATGGAATCTCATCGTGGACAGTGGGATAGAACAAAACAAAACTTTCCTTAAGTTAAGATATTATTGCATAAAACACAAAGGGGGAAGAGAATGAACTCACATTGTCTTGATGGTTGTTGTAGATCCAATTTATTTCTAGCTCTAATCAATCTTTCGATCTATGCGTACAAAATAAGCAAATCTTTTCCAACAACAAAATATGTGTTCCAAACAAGCTACCAACCTAAATTTTCGTTAGGTTAAACAATTCACCATCAATTCTATAATATAGACATGAATAAAACATTTATAACAAGAGGAATGATGGAGGGGGATTTAACATAGATCTATATAAATCATAAATAAATGTGTTACAACAAGTATATGTACCTTATCCTGATGCAACACCTCCATCACCTTAATCTAGGTCCTTCCATCCTCAACCACATGTATAAGAGTACTCCTCAAGATATAAATCTCTTGTACTCCTCAAGATATAAAAATCACTCTCTCACTGTGATATGATAGGTGAATCAAGGTGGATTCACAATATTACGCAATGAAATATCTATGCAAGAGAGTTAAGGCAACTCTCTCTTTATGAAAGACAAAAGAGTAAGGAAATACAATTAAGGTCTATCTCAATTCCAACATTGGGGTGTTAGACCACACGCTTATATTTTTTAATCTCACGAAGAATATCCCTTTTCCAAGACAAAAGGTGGTTCACATTAGTTGGCAAGAGAGATCATGGCCCTACAAGTGTATGTCTTAAGATCTAGCTTGAGAATTTCACTAGTATTTTTTTCATGGCCACTTTTAAGAATAATATCAAATATATTTTTTTCAAGTTAAATTAGGCGTGAGAAAGTACTCCTTAATGACATAACTAATGATGGCTCAAATCCACTCAAATAGTTTGAAGGAACAATTTTGATTGTAACAAGGAATATTTTCAATGAAAACAAAAACAAGCCTAAGGGCACTAGAAAATTTTAAAAAGAATACTTTTAACTTGGAATGAATCCTAGTGGAGAATGGAAAGTAGAGCTATATGGTTTTCCAAACAAGATTAGAAAATGAAATATTTTTATAATTATGCAAACAATAGGAAAAATGTCAACCTAATTTAGGAAATACAAAATGGGGATGGAAGCAAAGTAATGAAGTTTTGTAGATCAAGGACCATCCCATTTCCAACGTTTGTATAAAGAACCAAAGAGGCAAAACATAGCTAAAATTTATAAAACTTTCATATTTCCCCCTTACTTTTGTTAATGAACCAGCAAATGAGATGTTTATGGAAAAGGTATGAAAGGGGAAATAAAATATGTTATGGCATCATTCAAGAAGAAAAAAATTCCAAGCCTAATAAGTGGATAATGGATTTTTTTATTAGGTCTTATGAGCTTCTTGAAGAGGATCTTAAATCAAGGTTGTAAAGGAATCTAGGGTCTCTCATAAAGTGGTAGGAACTTTTTAATTTCACATTGTTACTACTTATTCCTAAGAAGAATACTCTTTTCTGTGATGAATTCAAGTTTATCTCTTTATGAAGTTATATATATACAAAGTAATATAAAAAATCATAAGAGTGAATAGGATTTTC
Source organism: Larix kaempferi (assembly GCA_027924585.1). Taxonomy (NCBI): domain Eukaryota; kingdom Viridiplantae; phylum Streptophyta; class Pinopsida; order Pinales; family Pinaceae; genus Larix; species Larix kaempferi. Next base: position 7,890,828 of record BSBM01000313.1, read on the forward strand.
CCTAAACCTAGTTCTCAAAAACAATATTCATCCTCAAAGGGGTATCCAAAAAGATAATATGAAGAAAGTGTTTTAAATGGAATCTTGAATGGTAAGAAGTATAAATATAGAATTATTTTAATAAAATGGAAACAATATTTCTAGGCCAAAAAGGGGAGGGGACTAAATAACATTCATTATTTTGGCAAGGTGGTGGGTATAAAAATCTATTGACTCATTTTTTTAGAGAGAATGTGGAAACAAGTAATCATGAAAAATTATAAGCCTATCTCCATGAAATATTGGATAAGGAGCTTGACTAAACCATAAACAACATGTCAATGATGTGGAAATTTTGAAGTCTCATCATGCCACTAATGGAGAACTAGCTAGTTTGGAAAGTACGGAATGGGTAAAAGTAAGAGTTAGGGATGACACATGGGTTGGGTGTCGTATCTCATTCATAATTCCAAAGGATCTGATAAGTAATTTACAAGATATGAGAATAATCAATTTTTCTTTGGCAACAAATCCTTTATCTACATATTTGTGGCATCAAGGTTGGAGGGGAAAAAAGTGAACAATGGAAGGATTGTGTGGAGAGCCTAAAAAAATAGACATATATTAACCAAGGAAAAGGAAGAAGACACTGTGTAGTAAAACAATCCTCTCGTTGCAAAGTATACAACCAAATTGGGTTACAAGGCCATGTTTTCATATGAGCAACAAGGTGAGGTCAGAAGGTGGTGGAAATCACTTCGCAAAATGAGGGCATCTATGAACACATGAGCCTCCATGTGGTTGGCTATGAGGAAAAAGGTCCTTACCTGAGAAGTATTACAAAAAGGGAGTAGGTAGTGCCTAGGAAAATTTGTTTTGTGCAAACAAGGGTAAAAAACTATAGATCGTCTATTAATTAAATGCCCTTATTCAGGAATTATATGGATTTATTTGGAAGGTATGAAATGATAGATATTGTTGGCATGAGGATTTTGTGGAATAACACATGTATAGTTGGTAGAAGAAAATTGAACTAAATTGTTTTGTAGCTATGCCACTAATGGCCTCATGGGGTAAATGGTTAGCTAGAAATTCTAAGAAATTTGAAGATAAAGAAATCCCTACCTTTCAATCCACTTCCCATAATTAATTAGTGTTTGAAAATATTAAATTTGCAAAAAAGGTTAAACATAAGATAGATTGAGGAAGCTCCCATTGATAAGTTTGGTGCATGGGTATTTTGATGGAGCAAGATAAGGAATGCCAACTTTGTGTGGGGTAAGGGGTATTCTATACATCTTGAGTCTGAATTTATAAAGTTTAAAGATGCATTAGGAGAGGGGTTCAACAACTATTAAGAACTTTTGGCTATAAATTTGTTTTTTAAATGTGTTCAAAATGAAAATCAGCTTAAAATAATGGATATTGTTTTCAATATGCACTCTTACATTCACATTTTCAAGGATATTAACAAAATGGCAGACAAGTTTTCGAAAATGGTTTACAAGTAGTTATAGGGTCCTAGATATTCATGAAGATGAAGAATGAAGTTACAATTTCGTAGAATCTCACTCTTTCAATTCATGATGCACAAATTCATAAATGGTCATTGGTACCTCTAGCGTAGGCTTCTTAGGATTCCCAATAATGAAGTGGTTTTCTTTCAATTTCACTAATCAAGGATCTTTATGGGATTTTTTTTTAACAATAATATGTCTGTAAATGAATGTATTAAGAATGCACTTCTAGTTTTTGTTTTTATGGAAGGTTAGTTAAGATTGCTTATGTGCCCCTTTGTTGGAAGTCTTTTGTTTTAAAAAAGAGGGTCTATCTTTTGGGCTTTATGAATGTCGGAACCATCTAATAATATGTAATCTTCTTTATCTAATGAATAGAAATTAAGACTTTTTCCAAGGAAAAAAAAAATATCTTAATAAAATCAAAAATTTATTTTTATATATACACATTTTCCATAAGTTTTAAGTTTTACAGTGTATCATTTTCAAAACCTAATAGATACAAAATTAAAGTGGATACATGCTAATGCATAATCTTGTTTATGTAAACAAAATTGTTTAATCAACTTTGCAAGTTGAAAGAAACGTATCTATGTAAAATGAGGAACAAAGGAGAAGATGAAAAAGAATAATTTGATCATGTGTTAGAACTTCAAAGATTGACATGATTTGTCACCTCTTAATTTATGATGATGACTTGTTAAAATGTTATTTGTCACCTATTAATTTATGATGATGGACTTGTTAAAAATGATTATAAGTTGTATAAGAAATTTTAATATAAAGTATCAATGCAAAACTCTAGGTTGGGTAACAAATATCAAGATAGACATTGAATGAGGAAAGGCTCTTGTGTTTTATGATTTCAAAGTTGGAAAATGGCTAAGGATTTGTCTTTTTCAAATCTGTCCTCGTTATCTAATTTTTGTTAAAATTCATTATCAAATTTATTGAAATGCTTAGTTTGATTTTACAATTAATTCAATATCCTAACAAATTTTAAGAAACCCATATTATGTATGGCACCACAAAGATCAAAAAAATATAATCTTGGTTGAAATTTATAGTCAATTTCATTGAAATGCATATTTTGATCATACATCTTGGTTGAAATTCATCGTCAATTTTATTAAAATGCATATTCTAATCATACAATAAATTTAATACCCTAAAAACCTTACTGCACCAAGATTATACATACACCCTAATTATGCATCAAACAAAAGGTAATTGATTGACCTATTATCCAATTCTTTCCACTTAATCTACCAATACCAAAACTATTATAGATTAAAAAGTTCTTTGACAATCTAATGAATCTGTAAAGTATATATAACTACATGGTCCAAGCAGTAAAATTAATATGCCAAAAAATACCATGAATCTTATACATCTCTTGAAAAACCTGCTTAACTTACAATTTAAAAAAACTCAAAAAATTTTGATTAAACAAAGTCTGGAGACTCTTTATTCCACAGAAGAGCCTCTATCCCAGGAATCGCCTATCCTTCAAGCCTTGTCACAACGGACCAATAAATAAACAAGGTTGTTAATTAAAACTTCATAACAAACTCAAGGAAATATTAAATTCCATCTCAGAAATCTCATGTGATCAACCTTTATTCACATTCGCGACAGGGAATGTTAATTGTTGGGCGCCATACCATGCACTGTATAGTATATACTTTGCTCCATTTCGAAGGAACAGCCTGAGAAGGTAATCCTACACGTTACAGGCTCACTACTTTCCTTAACAGCCACGCTAAAATATCACTGTCAACTACAAATAAGTTAATAACCCAATCTCTATTTTGTATTCTCTGCTCTTCATCGCACACTTAGCAGCAGAAATTTAATTGCAACCATGGGGAATTTAATTGCACGACTAGGGTTTTCAATTGCACGACTAGGGTTTTCAATTGAGCGATTAGGGTTTTCAATTGCACTATTAGGGCATCATCAGCTCGAGCTCGAGACGCCTGAGACTGAACAGAAGCGCGAGACAAATTTGTCAGAGTTGCCAGAGAGCTGTATATCGGCCATTCTCTCCTTCATGACTCCACGCGACGTTTGCATATTGTCAGCCGTCTCCAAACTTTTCAGATCTGCGGCCAATTCCAACACAGTTTGGAACATATTCCTTCCTCCACAATGCCAGCAGATTCTATCCAGCGCAGTCAGCCCCGTCGCATTCTCTTCGAAGAGAGAACTCTACTTTCGCCTCTGCGATTCAATTCATATAGACGGAGGAAGAAAGGTATATATATACATATGTTACCAATTTCTGATCCTTTGGTTTTCGTAAGCAGATTTTGCATGCATTCATTCATTCATATTCTGGTGGAACAGATATTTTGGCTGGAACGATCCACAGCAAGAATTGGTTACATGTTATCTGCAAGAGAATTATACATCGTTTGGGGTAATGACCCGCGCTATTGGCGTTGGGTTTCTCGAGATGATTCCAGGTCGGTTTGGTTATCAATTTTCTTTTATTATTTCAAATTGTTTGTTAGGACTCTCAATTTGTTGTTATGGATTGTGGGTTCAGATTCGACGAGCTTGCGGCGTTATTAGCGGTTTGCTGGTTGGAGGTCCGGGGTCGAATCGACTGCAGGGCTTTGTCTGCGGGTGCTGAGTACAGGGTAGTGTTTGTTCTCAAATTTGTACAGTTCGCCCAGGGGTGGAATGAGAGGCCAACTAAGTTTTCAGTTACGACGCCAGACGGAGAAGAGATGGAATCGGAGCAGCGTTTGATGGAAATCCAGGGGCGTGTAAATAGTGGTGGATGGATGGAAGTGGCTGCAGGGGAATTCAAAGTGAGATCAGCTGCAGAAGATAATGAGGACGATACTTCCTACGTTGAATTTTGTATGAAAGAAGTTGAAGCAGGGAATTGGAAAGGGGGGCTTCTTATTGATGGAGTCAGGATTGAACCCAAGTCGCTTTGATCGGATTTTTTCAAAACCGCGCAGTGTTAGATGCTTTGCTAATTATCAGTGGATTAGGTTTTCAATTTTATTGGAAGTTGTGACATTTATTATCATTATTTTTTTTATAAAGATCGATTTTATGATTTTTATTTTTAAAATTTTCTTTTATAATTTTTTTTGAGGTGTTGGATTGTTGGCACTCTGTGTTGGTTGCAATGAACTATTGGTTGCTAAAGAGGAATTGAAGGGGATGTCTCCTCCCAACTAACTCACCCTTAAGCGAAATTGAACTTCTCAATTAGCTTACCCTTATAAAAAATTGAACCTTGATCACCTTACTCACTAGACCCCACCTTAACCAAATGAACTAACAATAATTAACAATTTAAACATAAATTCATTATCAATTATATATATATATTGTAATTAATAATTATTAATTTATTTAAGAAAAAAAAAAATTACTAAGTAGAAAACATGTATCCCTTGAACAAACTTTCTTAGGCTTCCTTCTGTTTCATGTGGATAGCAATCCTCAAATTCTCTGTCTTTTGAGGGAAGAAAGGCGAGCCTTTTTAAAGACAAGTTTGCCCATTTTGACATTTGGAGGCAAAGATCAATGCTTTGTAATTTTGTTCTTTTCCCTTTTACAAAATGGACAGCAACTACATTTCAAATATATAAAATTGGAGAAATATAAAATACTAATTATTTAAAAGAAATGATTGTAAAAATAAAAAAATAAAATGATTTTGAAAAGCCATTTTTAATTGGAATCATATAAATCAAATACTTTAAAAAGAAATGATTATTAAAATAGCAGAAATTGATTTTGAAAAACCATTTTTAATTGGAATCAGATAAGTCAATTACGGTAAAGAGTCAACATAAATAACAAAATGATTGTGAAAATAGTAGAAAAGGATTTTTAAAAACAATTTTTAATTGGAATCATATAAGTCAATTATGGTGTAAATAGGAGGGGTAAAAATAAATAATAAAATATTATAAAAAGATATAAATGATTTTATTTTTAGTCACATATTTTGTGGATGCAAAATTATTTATGGAAATTTACTTTTCAAAAATATGTATGGAAATTGTGTAACTAATGCAAAGATATTTATGAAAATTATGTTAATGTGAAAACTTTTATGGGTATTATGAATGGAGGACATTTTTGCTAACATGAGATTAAATTATGTTAATGTGAAAACTTTTATGGATATTGTGAATGGAGGACATTTTGTTAGCATGAGATTAAGAAAAATAAATTATGTTACTGTGAAAACTTTTATGGATATTGTGAATGGAAGATATTTTGTTAGCATGAGATTAAGAAAAGACATTTTGTTAAAATAAGAATATTTATGGAAATTTTGTTTGTGTAAGAAAATATTTATTAATATTTTTTCATAATTAGAATTTGATATTAAAAATAAACAAATTATCAAAGACATTTGATTATAGTGACTTTAAGACTTTGTGTTATTGTAAAAAAAAATTATGGAAATTATGTTAATGTGAAAAGTTGTATGATCATTGTTTTTCATATTGAAAAATTAGGTCACAACATTGTAGTGAATATGTTTAGACTTGTGAAAAAGGAATTTTTTAAAACTTTCTAGGGATGTTGAACTTGGCATTAAAATTAAATCTAATTAGGGGTGATGAACTTTGGCATTGAAGTTAAATTTTTCAATATTATTTCCTTTGGAAGAGTTATTGTGTTCTTTAGATAATTTTACCAATGCAATAAAATATGACATACATTAAAAAATGAAAACAAAATGTTCTTAAAAAAAATTAAACTTACATCCACTATAAACATGATTTATAGTAGGAATTTATTCATATTAACAATGTGATATTAGAATTCAAAACATTAGTGTAAAAATTCCTTCTCCATAGATTCTACTATTTTCATGACTTCAATTATTGTTGTTTTTATATATGAGATTTCTTGTACATTTTCTTTGATTGTAGCTAGACTTGCAGTTAAGGCATCCTTGTACATTTTTTTGTCAAACAAGTTAGTTGGTGTAGCATCGTCCCCTCACATCATGCCCTAATACCCTTGCAAGGGCATCATTTCTACTTCCAAACAATTCAATGACAACTTTAGATTGTGCTTCAATTTTTTTCTGGAATTTTCATGGAATTAAAGAAAATCATATTAGAAAACATTTCCAATATGTAAAATGAAATTATAAATAGTATCTAAATTATTAGAAGGTTGAGAACTCGTTATTGTTTCGCCAACCACTAGTGTGATTGGAGTGTCATCCTTAATGGGTGTAGTATTCTAGTTTTTTTCTAGTTACAACAAGTAAAATATTATGGTTAATATTTATCATTCATTATATTGAGTCTCAACTATGTTAATATTTATCACAAATACTTATCATATCATCTTTGACCTTTTGATAACCTCAACCTTCACCTTCGGTGTGTCTATTTTCTCTATTTTGTCTCCTTATCTCCTACAACTCAATTAAAAAATAAAATATGTAATCCAATATTACAAACCACTAGCCATTACAAGTAACTTCATTATAATATGTGAATTTTTTTCTTACCTGAAATTCAGTGGTAGTTTGTGAATCGTGATGGGACAAACTCTCTCCAAAGTGTCTCATCCTATTTGGAGGAACATTTATTAACATTTTCTTGATGGATTCATGGGGATCACAATATTTTTGGTCAAGTAGTACCTGTAAATTTTTTCCTTGTGGCCTATAGATTGCATACAATAATTTGTAAAGATAGTATGGATTATGAATTTTTCCTACAACATATAAGTAGTGTAGTATTACATGTCATCCATTGCTTGAAAATAAACATTGATATTATGAAAATACAAATGTGATGAAAAAATATACAAATGCCTAATAATCACATTTATGATCTGTCCCACGAGTCCTCCTCCTTTAGTTGATTTGAAACTTTCGTTTAATGAGATTACGTGATTGGAACAATTTCCCTAGCAAGTACACCTAATAATGATGCTAGCTTCACGAATCTTGGGCCAGTGGGTTTGCTCCTTTCATTACTATAAATTTCATTTTTTTCCTTTGGGTTATTAATATCCACACATTAAATTAGTCCTCTACAATTCCTCTTGCCTTTCTTAGTTGGTGTTTGTGTAGTGGGATCATCCCCTTCTATACTATTATGGTGATGGCATGCTTGTTTGTGAACATGTTTTGTTGAAGAAGGGCATCTGAAGGTATAATGGATTTCTTAATAGTAAAATTTATAGCTATGAAAAAATATAAATTTATGAATTAGTAGGCATATCGTCTTCTTCATGTTGCACATGTTCCTAATTAGAAGGAGATGGCTCTTTATCATTTCTTTCACTTTTATGATTAATATAATCATTGAAATGCAACAAAGGTGTTTTGCTGCATTCTCTTGTTTGGAGTTTCCTCTTCTTAATAACTATAGCCAAGAATTTTAGTAAACATACATATAACATTGCCATATCATAGAAATATACATTATATTGAATAAAGAAATAAAATTTTGTGTTTCTAAATCTTTACCTCTGGATGTTACCTTCCCCATTTTTTCCCTATGAGTTCCTTGTGATATCACATTTTTTTCCCTATATTTTCTCAAATGGACTCTAGAGTACTACTTGGCCATATCATATTAGATAGTTTTTTAAGGTGCAAGACAATGTATTCTAAACATGAAAATGTGATTAAAAAATGGTATAATTCAAAGAACAAACATTTGCTTAACTACATATATGAACCTATGCACAGGTTGCACAACAAAAAAAAGGTTTATATAATCACTCAACCACAAGAAATATCAAAACACCAAGCAACACCCATATACTAAAGAACATAGGTGTAATCAATTGATTTAAAACAGTAATGGGTTCACTACAAAAAAAGGCTTGCTTTCATTACCCCAGTAGGACTCTTCTCATTGTACATGGTGTCCATCCCAAAATATCGATTAGGTGGAAGCAATTGAGGTCCACTGCTACCGTACCAATTTGTGATTGAATCTGTGAGGATGTGTTGGTGATTATAACCACTCTACCAATCTAAATGAAGTCTATGGTAGCACTGATTAAGCAGAGTATCATCATGCTATTTCGATAGAAAAAAAAAATCTATACAAATTAACTACGAGGATGGTAGACTTCCAAAAGAAAGGGACTAGGAAAAATTGGCCATAGAAGCATGTGGCCTAATTCTATGTTGCATTGGATTTATTGCAATACCATGTTGTGAGTAACACTAACATCTTGGAGGAATTCCAAATGCATAGCACATCCAACAAAGTAGTCTTAGAGGAAATAGGTAAGTTATGTAAAGCATGTGAATTCACAATCTTGCCTCTTGATTATCAGTACAAAGTTTGTGGGATTCCCATTCATCACCATTTTTATCAATGGAAATCCCTAGGTGCATGGACTCCATTTTTGTGGACATGTGATAGTTACCAGTGTGATTTGATCCAAGACAACCAAAAAAACATGCACTATGATCAAACAGTTTCTATGTTTGGGCATTGATAGGTAGAATCATGTTTTAACATAATTAATATTGAAGATTGATTCACATACCACACAAGAGATGGTTTTTGTTCCTTGAGATGATCCTAGCTAGGGAACTATGCCAAGGCATCCAAAATTACTATTTTAATAAAACTAACTAAAACAATTCAACAACTCAACAAAATAGTTCTCTACGAATTAGGATCTTGTAATTTTTAAGGAGGGATGGGATTCTCTATTGAAACAATAAAGCATTGTTAACGTCTTGTGAAAACAGATTATCGTCTTCCCCGCAAAATTTTGGCTCTCTTTGAATAAGAGCTTTGAATTTTCTTATGAACATCCTTCCACTTTTAAAGGTAGCATTGCATAATACATGTGAATTTTTTACCAACTTCTTTTTCATGAGTACCATAGTGGAATTCATTATTAATGACCCCACACCTTTGGATTGAAATTTTCACACTAATGTTCTCACGAAATTCATCCTCGTATGGCTATAAATGTCATAGTAAAAATCCATGAGAGGGACCAAGAATGTTGTTTGGTTTCAAGGGAGAAAATATATTATTGTAAGTGTCTGCTTTCCTAACATCATGAGATATCAAGAGTAATACAAGGTCAATGCTAGATACAATATCTATCATTTCACCAAGAATTCCATTTTCTTTTGAAAATCCTAATGTCCATGCCTCGACAAAGGACTTGGAACATTGTTCCTAAGGTGCAGACCAATTGGTGAAAGGGTGCACTATTAAGGAACTCCTTGCGATGCCATGGGTTCAAACCTCAACCAAGCCCTATATGTCATGTGTGGGGCAGCGTTGGTATTCCTAGGGGTATAGTGGTAGTGGACCGGAATTGACCTTGTGCCATATGAGTATGAGCCTGGCCCCAGTTGTTGATTCACCTTGTTACAAAAAAGGACTTGGAGCCTTTGCTCAAGCCAATATTCATTATGATCATGAGGATGTCATGCACATTAATAAACTTTAAACATTTAAGCTCCAAATGTTAGACAATATGTTGCAGTGCATATGGAAGAGAGGATAATCTTTAAAATGAATGTTAATGCACCTACGTTTACTTTTCAATTCATAAATATCATAATTGGTGAAGTCCATAATAGATCATACCTGCTTGCTTTTGCACTTTTGGACCTCAGATTTGGAAACCAACAATTGTGTTGCATTCCCAATCATTGAAAATCTATAAACCACAATTTCCAAGAGTCAAATATCAAACAAATGGTACCCAAATTCTCATGCAAAAGATCATTTTTTAACTAAATTGTGGGCTCCCATAAGAATATTGACTTGCCCAAATTTAATTTTGTTAAATTGTCTTACATCTCATTGATACAATCTTTCAAGATATTAAGTAACATTGACAGAAATCATGAGTGGTTGAAATATCTTAACCCAAGAACATGGTATGTTGGCTTCTAGTGCACTCCAAACCAAACATTTGGTGAAGGTGAGAATTTTGTTGCTAACTCATTTGCAAGACATAGAATGATACATAACAATTTCAAAAACCTTGGACAAATCTAATAGCACTTCAAATCGGTAAAAGATGAATCAATTCCATAAGGTATAAGAGAAATATTAATCGGGACATATGATGTAGACAATATGATGTAGGCAGGTAAAACAAATTGGTAAGAATTTAGTTTAATGATGTGTACTTTCATGAGACTAGACAAATCAAATAAACACTAATTAGAGCAATTGTAATGAGTGGCATACCATCAACAAGTTCCAGAAAGAAAAACAAGGCTAAGGAGAAGTGAATCCAACTTAACAACCTTAGTACAAATTAAAAGTGAGACCCCAAGTCAGTCAACTTGGAGGATATTGAGACCTCAACACTTCCAAATCCTTACATAAAATATATAATCCCTCTACATCCACTTCAACATAAACATCTAACTCAAAACTCAATTGCAACAATATAAAGAATATGAATAATATTAAATCTAACACAATGTTACATTAGCTTCTCACAACGAGATCTCATATTAAAATGTTGAAAAACCTAGCTTGCTAAAGAAAATACAACTATTAATGTATTAATGTTCCTTTATATCCCATAGGTCTAAGACAAAACTATGCCTTTGCATGCTTCCTTTCCAAGTATATAATAAAAATCTCCATGACATTGTAGTTGACTTAGGTGTATATTGCAATGTCATACCATAATACCATAGTGGGTATATAAAAAGTTGAATGATAAACCTATAAAATCATTAATCTAGGTTATACAACTAGAAAGGTCCAAAAGTAAAAGTGGTGGGAGATCTGAACAATGTATACATTGAAATTCTTGCAAACCCAAGAATACAGCCATTAATTGGCATTGTCGTGGTTGATGGTCCTGAAGTATGTTGCATGCAATTAAACAATGATTGGCCATGGGATCTAAAGGATACTTTTCCATTAATTGGTCTCATATGTGGAGGAGAAAACAAATCATAAAGGAATTCATATTAGGTAACAAATGAAGTATATGATTAATAATGTGGAGGAGAAAAATGAACCCATCATGAATCTAGAGACCAATGTAGGGAACTTCTTTCTAGCTTCATCGACCTTATCTGGCATACATGTGGATGCTTCCACCCTTGCATCGGTTGGTGCAAATAAAAATAAAGTAATAATATTGACATAGAAATAAACGCTAACCTTTTCTTGCACTAATTTCATGGAGAGAAATCCAAAGAGAGCACGGGATCTAGTTGTGCGTTGAATGATATTAAGCATAACCATACCCATGTAGTCTATATGTTAGGATTTAAGTGTCCCAATAATGTAATTGAGTACAAAGCCTTAGTTTTACGGATATTAAAAACTATTGAAATGAAGGTTAAAATATATAAAGATATATGATGACTTTGAAATCGATGTGAGGCAAGTAACGGGTACAATTCACTGTAGCTACCCTCATCTGATGAATTACCACACAGAGATACTGCAGTATTTGACCTCATCCTTTGATGCATTTAACATTGAATCTATATTTATGTAGAAAAAAGAGAAAGTTAACTCTTTCAAGACTTTGGCATATTACTTATCTATGTTGAAAGCACATGGTGAAAATTACTTTTAAGTCTAATTTTAGGGCTATCATGCTAAGCAATATTTAAATTGGCAAGTTTTTATGAGGATGTACAGTTTCTTCAATTCTAAACTAATGATGGAACTTTTTGGCACTTTGTCATATATGATGAAGAATAAGATTTGAAAGCTATGATAGATTATGAAGATCGAATTGGATCGAACCATAACTTGAAAACCAACATGATCTTAAAGGGGATTGTGATTTGGAAAAGGTATTTCATTTGGAATATCTATTCAAGAAACCAACTAACATATAAAAACAACACTTCTATGAAACATGAGGTGACCAATCTCATAATGAAAGCAAGTCATAAAATGATCAGCCTCAATAAATGGTATACTCTTCAATAAAGACAAAAATGCATTCAATATTTAAGCATTATCCAGATGTATTTACCTATAAATATGAAGATTCAAAGGTATATGATATTAAAATTATCCATCATAAATATGAAGATTCAGAGGTATATGATACTAAAATTATCCATCATATGATACCTTTAAAAGCTAAGACCAAAACTTTTAGGCAATAGCAAAGGCTTGTCCATCCTTTACTTAACTTGTGATAAAAAAGGAGCTTAGAAATGTCATATGCTTGGATTATTTTTCCTCTACAAAATTACTCTTGGGTGGCCAATATACTTCCCATAAAGAAAGATAATAATAACAAAGGATTGTCCATCCTTTACTTGAACTTGTGATAAAAAAAAGGAGCTTAGAAATGTCAGATGCTTGGATTATTTTTCCTCTACAAAATTACTCTTGGGTGGCCAATCTACTTCCCATAAAGAAAGATAATAGTGAAAGTCACTTCTAGGATTTAAAGGACAACTATCATCTCCCACCTATGCATAAAATATTGCAAATAGTGATAAGATCTAAGATGTTTGCACTATTAAATGATTTTTCAAGATATAACCAAGTCATGGTGGCTAACTAGGATATGACTAGGATAGACACAAAAATACATTCATTATCAAGTGGGGTACTTTCATGTACAAGCAAATTCCCTTTGGGTTGATCAATGTTAGTGCTATTTTCTAATGAGCAATGGATATCACCTTTTAGGATTTGATTAATGAAAGCATGGTGATATAAATGGAAGACATAAAAAAAAATTCAAAAAATGTTCTAACCATGTACATCACCTCAAGCAAACCTTCAAATGTTGTAGGAAATATGGCATATGCTTAAATCCAAAGAAGAGGCGGTTACAAAATGGAATCCTAGTGGATCATGAAAGAACTAAAGATATAATGTATATTTCCCATTCACATGATTAGAATGCTATGCAATCCTTCTTCAACATGAATAATCTTGTTAGATGATTAATGTCTAACTTTGTCAAAATAATTAGTCATGTGCAAAAATATGTCACTTTTCAATAAACATCAATTGATTAGTTTGTTTTAGAATAGATAAAAACAACCATTGGTGTTTCCCCTACCCCTGGTAATATGTCTTACAACAATGATTTCTACTTGTATACTTTTCTTTTTAGTATTATGCAGTATTTGTGATCACTCAAAAGAACGAATCCCTTGCCCCTTGTAATATGTATTACAACAATGATTTCTACTTGTATACTTTTTTAATAGTATTATATGCTATTTTAGATCACTCAATAGAACGAAGAGGGAAATTAATATTCTATCTCATTTATCAACACTAGTTTGAAAGGGTCCAAAATTAATTACACGATGATTGGAAAAAAAAAAGCTTATGCTTTAGTTAAAGCTATAAAAAAAAATTAAACTATATATTGTTATCTATGCATAATAGATTATTTCATCCCATGTAACCTTTCCCAAGGTCAATAAGCATCTCAAAATTGTATTCCTAGAATAACATTTGAAACTTTCTAAGCCTTCATTATAACATTGAAGACTTAGTAACAATGCCTAATGATCAACATCGAAGTGAAAGTTAGTAGACAATATATAATGCCTAAAATTTTGAAATACATAAGCCATTCCAATTGCGTCTCATTCCATTATGTTATAGAGCTTCCTATTGGCATATCCTACATGATGATCGGTGTTTCAATCCTTGGGCTATGGAAGGACAACTTCAATAATGGTTCCTGATGAATCTACTGCGTGTACATCAAATCTCTTGTTTTCATTTAAAAATTATAGGAATGGTGCGTGGAAAATATGTTCCTTCAATGTCTGAAATATTGAGTTAGACTTGAACATCCATTAACAAGGTGTTTCCCTCTTCAACAGTGTATTTAGATAATTAATGATCCACACACATCCTTTAAAAAAAAACATTTGGTATGGTGAGGAAAGGAATTTTGAAAATATTTTGATTCATCAATGGTTCCAAGTCCTTAATGGATTTAACCTTGTCTCGGGCCACCACCATCCCATCCCCAAAGATGATGCAACATCCCATAAGCTTTCTAAAAGGTTTAAAAAAATTGAGATTTATCTATATTAAATCAGGCACATGCCTCCCTCCATTGCTTCAATGATTGTCTTATACTACATAAGTGATAATATAAATACTCATAAAGTACCCAATCATCCAAATATACTTCCAAGATATGAAGTACTTATAAATGAGAAATAGAGCGTTGCATTCATGCATCAAAAGGGTGTCCTTCAGTGGGCATAAGTACCCCACTAAGTGGAAAATGTTGTTAGAAGTTGGTCCTTCTCCTTAATGCACCTAGTTATAGTGTGGCTGCCTACTTAAAAATGAATTTATCTCCCACCTAAAATTGTCTCAGTGATCTCTTTCGTAAATGGTGCTAGGAATGTATCTTTGACGGTCACTCTATTTAGCCTGCAAAAGTATATGAAAAGTATACACATATGCACAACATTTCATTTTTCATTTTTGCAACCATAATTGGAGACATTTAGTCACTCTCCTTTAATAAGATAAATCACACTTGTGTTTCAGTATTTTATGCATCTCCTCTTGAATATTTTCCTTGTACTTGCAATTATTGATTTTATATGTCCTTCGTTGCACTAGTCAAGAACTAATCCAAATCTCTATATTAAACTCACCATACTACTTCAAAATTTATATTAAATCATGATAACTAAAAGAAAACATGTTTAAAAATGCCTTAAAATTATGGGCAATTGTCTAGTCGTCTCAAAACTCTCAAATTTCTACATAAGTTTTATCTTGGCCTTCCCTCACAATGTTCACATGTTGGATTTTGTCCTCATCCCCACACAACAGTCTCAAATTTCCACATAAATTTTATCTTGGCCTTCCATCACAATGTCCACATGTTGGATTTTGTCCTCGCCCCCACACAACATTTGTGGGTTTGTAGTTTTCTCACCAACACACTTGTACATGTACTATTATTTGTGGTACACACTAGGGTTGACATCCTTTTTTTCCAAAATGAAGACATTGTCATGTTCTATGTGGCTTTGGTTAATGTGTCTTATTTTTAGCAAGACATTTTATTAGGTTGATTTGTCCACTATGGCCCCAATGTCAATTTATTTCCTAAATCTCATCAATATATTTTTCTAATTTTAGAACTACTTCTTTATTTCCTAGTCGGAATACCATATTTTTTTCCTTAAAAAAACGTGTTTTCTATTTTGGAAGAAACAAAAATACATTCATCAAGTTCTTATAGCACAAAAAACAAAAATATATATAATAGTGAAAAGCCTCAGAACCCCCAACTTTGTCCAAAACAAGTACAAAAAGTGATATGAAAACACTATGAAAACTAAGACAAGATACATTCCTCCCAACAATGTGGCCATTATGAGACTTAAAAATTATCAAACGAAGAGGATATTTTAACTATCAATAGGCCATTTCAAAAAGTCTCAAGTACATACATTTGCTCAAGAATATCTAGACCTTCCTTAGAAAGATTATATGCATCACAATTTTACTCTCTATAACAACGAATTGAAACTGAGATGCAACCTAGTTCAACTGAACAATCGATGAGGTGAGACCAATGTTTTGAATCTTGATCAACCATTCATCCAATTGAATATGAATGTGGTTGAGATTCATATCTAGGGAACATTTTATAAGGAAATACAGTGCAAATAATTCACCCTAGTTATTAGAACACTTGCCTTTATTGGCCTTGAAATGAAAACGATCCTGAGAATTAAGACTGAGTACAAACCCCACTCCCAACTTTTGACCAAGGTGCTAGCAAGCGCCATTGAAGAACACCCACACAAAAGTATTATCAAAATGAAGTTCCCTAAGAATCATGTAACCCTTGACCGGAGCAAGTACCAGAAAATAAAGTAGAAGAGACCATATATGAGCTACAATCTAATGAAGAGGGCCATATTTCCCCTCAAAACCATGCCATTATATGTTATCTAGACCCACCAAAGATTTAACTAAGGAAGGGTGTGCCACTTCTTTAGCTCCCTCTGATCAAACCAAATTTGAAAACAAGAATTCAAAGAATTACCCAGCCACAGAAGTCTGAGATTAAGGAAGTGTTCCACAATAGACTAAACATGGACCATATAAAATCAATGAATAAACAAGTGTTCATTAGTTTCATCATGATATTTACACATCATACAAATACCAAGTCCAACCTTACCTCTTTTTTTTAATTGATCCCAAGTCAGAACTTTGTCATGGAGCGCTAGTCAAGTCAATAATTTCAACTTGGTAGGGAATTTGACTTTCCAAAGCTCATTCCACCACCAAACAATATATTCAAATTGAGGAATTAAATAGGAGTATACATGTTTTATAATGTATATAACCCCATCCCAATTATAAGAACAAATAAGAACATCCTCATCTTCTTTCAATTTAGTATGGGAGTGCTCTAATTAAAAAATAAATAGTTGCCAAGATGGTATCCAATGTTCCTTAAGACCCATAGAACCCACAAACAACCAATACTAATGCCAAAGAGTTGTAGTATTCTCATCAGCTAAATGATTAAGCATAGCTTTGCAAGAATCCTACAATTGATTTAGGATCTCTATAGGGAGAAATATATTTTTGTTACACCCCATGATTATGCATGAACCAACTCTAACTTTCGAACCATACCCAACTTTCCATGTTAAGTATGCTCCCAATAGAGGAAAAGCAAGATTCATTACTTTCCACTAATTGGAGACATTCTATATACCTTTTCTCCCTCTCCTAATCCAATCTTGGATGGCACTAGGTGCAATGTACTTCTTATCTAGAATCATTTTTCAAAGTCCCTCTTTTGTAATAAAATTCCACAAGGATTTTTCTACTAAAGAATGACCAAAAATATTGATGTCCTTAATACCCCAAACCCCCATCTCTTTTGGAGTATCCAACTTATTCCATATTACCTAATGTATGCCTTTATATTCATAACCCTCTTTCCCTAGAAACTGAAAGAAAATATTCCTAATCTTATCTAGAACCTTCTTAGGAATGTGGGCTAGTGTATTCTAGTATACTAGGATAAATTCAAGTACATATTTAACCAAGATCGTGTGACCCCCTTGAAGCCACTCTTACACTAGAGAGAAAGTATTATTTCCACCTTGTTAATCAACCATAACTAGTCACCAGTCACTCTTAGATAACAGTTGGGATTTAGATTAAAACTCGGATACTTAATACCATCATCTAAGTCTTGATTGTGAAAAGGAAAAAGAGTATTGAAGTAAGCAACTTGTTCCTTAGATAGATTGGTAATATGAAGAGTAAATTTCCTTTTGTTGACTTCCATCCTAGTGACACAAAATCATAGTTGTAGAATAATCCTTACTATGCCCCCATTACTTCCTAGACCAAAGGAGAATAATAGTACATCATCTACAAAAAGTAGGTGAGAAAGAGTCACGTTCTTCCCTAACTTGATTCCGTGAAATGATCGATTCCTTCTCACATATAGGATTTCTCTGCTAATTCCTTCAACAGCCAAGATGAAGAGATAAGGAGATAGGAGGAAACCCTATCTTAACCCTCCAATAGCCTTAAAAAATTAGGTGTCCAAGCAATTAATCAAAACTACAAATTAGATGATGACACAACCCATTATCCATCTAACCAGAGGCGGGAAGAACCCCACATGAATGAACAACAAATGCAAATACAACCAAGATGCTATGTCATATTCATTTAATAGGCCTAAAGTTTACCACATTTGTGGGAATATGCCCAACTTTTAACGAGTGAATACCATTTTGTGTATACCCTATAGTTTCATGAATTTTCCAATCAACAAGAAAACCAAATTGCTCAGCAAAAATATAGTCAAATAGGATCACCTTTAATCTAACTACAATTATCTTAGAGATAGTCTTGTAAAGGCAATTACATATGGATATAGGTCGAAATTTCTTGAAAGAGGTTGAGATGTTGACCTTAGGAATTAGTGCTATAAATTTAGTATTAATATTCCCATGGGTCCTTCCCATCCTCCTAACTTCTTCCACCACCCTCAGTAGGTCCTTGCCAAAGAAGTCAAAAAACTCAAGATAGAATTCAACTGTCCACCCATCTTTACCTAGGCTCCTATCCTTCTTAAATAACTAAGGATAGATACCACTTCCTCTTTGGTAATAGGTCTACAAAGATCTTCACAAACCTCTTCATTTGTCATTCTTGGAAAAATAAGAAGTCACTTTGATGGTATCTATAATTGTAACCCTTTCTAGTGCCTTATATATCTCAGAGAAGTGAGAAGTACCTAGTGCAGCCAAGTCCTAAAATTCTATGATTTTCCCCATTTCGTAGAGTCATTTCCCAAATTGTCTTCTTATTACTTTGATGAGATACAAACTGGTAAAAATACTTAGTATTATTGTCCCCCCAAATCCATCCAAGTAGCTCGACTCGTAAGCCTCCAATCCCTCTTCCTATCAACCACTAATGTTTCCTTTTTAGCTTCTAACTACTTTAATGAAGTAGGTCAACCTCACTTAGAATTAAACCCTCAAATCCCTCGACCAACCTCCCTAGATCCTCCACCACCACATGTCTTTCCCTGAATCATTTAATGGTCAATTCTGCGACTTTCTCTTTGACAGACTTAAGAGTTGAGACAAATTGTTTACAAGACAAGGAATCCAAAGCATGATCATATGACTTCTAATGTGATCTAACTAACATTTGAAACTCTTTCTTCCAAATCCCAGCCTGGGTTATATTTAAACAAAGCCCTTGGTTTGAGACCAATATGATCTAGTTTAAGAACAATAGGGAAGTGATATGAGATCCTATTCGAGCCAATCCAAGAGTGATATCTATATACCTACTTGAGAAAATCTCTATGAACCAAAAATTGATCTAAACACTTTGATATCTCACTAGAACCTACTCATTTATTAGTTTATTTCATCTTGATTTCAATAGGTTCAATATCTACCAAATCAAGTGCTTCCAATCACTGCAAAAAGAACCTCCCCAAGGAATCCACCCTAGCATTTTGGCCCCAAATATCCCCACCGTGAAGTGTAAATTTAAAGTCACCTCCAACCACTAGATTCCCTAATTTTATACACTACAAGTTTAGAAGATGATCCCGGAATGCATGCCTGCCTTCATAGGGACCATATAGATTGAGCAATGCAATAGTGAATCCCAAACTCTTAACCCAAAACTCTGTGTAAATGCATAAAGAAAAGGAAAAAGATTTCATGAGAGAAACGTTGTCATTCTAGTTAGTAATGGGACCACCTGATAGCCCCATAAAGCCAACAACTAAAAGGTTCCAACCTCCCAGAACCTTGCTCAAGTAAAAAACCAGAGGAGAACCCAATCCCATGGGTTCCTAAAGAATAAATATATCACGTTTTTCAGCTTCAATCAATCTCTAAAGGGACTACTTTTTGGTTTGGTCAACCAACCCCCTTATGTTAAGGGATGTGATCTTCATGATGCCTCCTTGGAAGGGGCATGACCAGTTCTAAGGGCCCCAATAATTATTTTTTGTCGTCCCTAGTTGACTACTAAGATTTCTTTTTCTTGAGATCCTCAAAGCATACTTACACCCCACTGAGGACCCCCCTAAGTCCTTGCAAAAATCCACCCCCCAACCCCTTGAATGGACTAGGGTCCTGGAGAGAAGAACCCTTCTTAAGCTAAAGAAAATAATTCACTCTTCCTCTCAAATTTCCCCTAGTAGGTATAAAGAGATCATCATATTTTGACAGAAATCAACCCCAAGGAAGGGATCTGAAACCACCTTCGAACCCTTGAAATGGATTTCACAAGTTAATGGAAAAGGTTTACCCCCCCAAACTAGATCAGTTGTTGCTACTAAAGGAAAAGGAAGGGGAAGGAGATCCCCCAAATCACCACCCATTGATTCTATAAATTGAATCGGATGAAATAGGAGAATTAATCAACTTACCCAAAGGATCCAAGTCATGCTCCTTCATGGACCTATCATTCTGATCCTTTAATTCACAAGAAGGAGAGAATGTAGACCAAGAGAAACCATGAACCCCATCGAATCCTAAACTTGCCTGATGATCTAGGATCCTAGTTGGACCCTAGTTTTGGTACATTTTCCATTTCCAAATATAGCCCTTTTGACATCCCTATCCTCTATGTCCACCTCATTATTACCCTTTTGACATCATAATTATGCTTTTACAAGGTACATATTGCAAAAGAGCTTCACAAGGTATTATGTTGTATGTTTTTCATAAGAATTCCGACTTTTTATGAATAAATGGATTTAAAATTATTTTACTTATTATTATTACATTTTTATTATGATGAGTACAAGAATCTTGGATCGTATAACCATTATGCAGATCCTATAGCCATTCATTGGCTAGCATATCAGCGTCAACTAAGACTGTAATCTGCCACATGGGTTTTTTCCACGGGGTCCTCAAGATGATTTGACGCCTATTGAACTGGTTCTAGACTAAACAAGGAAGGAAATATCCCATGGTCAAACTTGAATTCAAATACATGTCAAAGGAAGGCATTCCAACACATGCCCAAATCCAATTTCAGACTACGAAAGAGAATTTCATGCAATCCTTCTCATGAAATCAATTGTGATAAACCAATTTTTTATTGTCCTTCTATGTCATGCTTGGACAGTTATCTTAGACTACGAATTTAGCACCGAATTGATGTGATATATTGGAAGCCACGAAATAGGGGATTGGGTGTATCCTACACCGCTCTTTTTGTTGGTTTGTAACTATTACATATATGAGAGATCAATGGGCTTGAGACAATGAATAATAGATTAGATCAGATGATAGAGAACCGATGTGCATGATTGTTGTGTACTTTTGAACTTGATTTCATTTTAATACAAGAATGTCGATGCTTCATCTTGCATTGTAATTAATGTGTGATACTGTAGTTCACCTCTGCAACATGTCACAAGCTAGGCAAGCCCCCTATGATGGTACATGTTGCATTATATTAGTTAGATAGTTTATTTTTCAATTGTTGATTCATAATAGCCGTGTGATTTAGTTCAATTGATTATCTCTCTATTATGCAATATCTAGTTTGGTGTGGTTCTTTATGAATTTCGATTAATGCATGTGTTGATAAGCTACAAGAAATACTCATGTGTTGATGATTATTGAATGAATTGCTCGGTATAAGCATTACATGAACATTCTCAATATTTAAGTTGAATGAAAGAATGTGCATTGTGATTATGGTTGCATTCTAGTAGATATGCCTTTAGTGCTTGAAGTATTCTTGTGGTATAGAATCAATTCAACTAATTTCTTGCCCTTCATTTGATTTCATGTTTGATGAGCCATATTATTGTCTGCATTTATGAAGTTGCAGAAGACATATGTTTACTAGTTATTGTTGAACATATTGCTAAAAGATTGTTGCAAGAACATTTTTTTTAATGAATGAAAGACTATGAGTTGGTGTTATGAGCCCATAATCTAGTAATGATAATTGAAGTGATTAGAAATGTCTCTATAATTTGATTGATTTCCTTTGAATTGTTTTGAGTAATCAAGAAGAGTGTATTTTGTCGAAATAGAAGTTTTCAATAAGCTCCCCCTGCATATATTATCCCTTCATTTCATAAGGTTATGTCCCTAGTCGATAATTTAACGTTACATGGATTTAAAAAGCATATAAATAACTTGACATTTTTGGCATCGTTTTTAGGGAAATGCTAAAATGGATTAGAGAATCCATATACTTTCCTAAATTTGTATTAAAATACTCTTTATTTTCATTTGATTTATTTCATAATGATAAACATTAAAGAAACCATAAAAATCCGAAAGACTGGGAGAAGATGGCGAAAAGAGAGCATAAACCCAAACAAACTTTATTATTCACATGAACATAGCTTAAATACAATGTTTACAAGTAACTACCTTCAAGCGTCAAGTAACGGTGAGGTAATTAGGACTTTATGATTAGGGACAATATTGCTAACAATCTCCCCCTTAATCATAAGTTCATACAAAAGTACCATCTAGAAACAAAAACTAGTGCAAGAGCTAATATCAAGTCCATGCTGATAAAGATCCACCTGAAAATGTGCCAAATGGATGCCAAAACCAAGTGGCAACCTGTAGGTGTTCACTGAAGTGAAACAAAAAACTAATGAGAGAAGAAACTCCTCAAGAGAAATGAGTTGGATTCAAATTCCAACACATCTCATAACCTGAAAAATGCCTGACAAATATGAATGCTCCAAGCAAAGATGCAAGATCCGAAGATCATCCATGTAAGTGAACAAATAAGTTCACAAAAAACCTCTCAAAAATGAAACATAAAAAAAATATCAAAAAATAGCTGACAAAAAAAAGTGTCATAAGGCATTTGAAACCTGTATTAAGACATGCGTATGAAAATCCTTAAAATCATGTCAAAAGTGACAAATCCATCAAATGTCCTTGTGTCTAAAAATCCATCAAATGTCCAACAAGTAGCAAATCATCCATCCATCGAAATCTTGAATCCATCATCATGAAGCCATACTCCATCCTCAATCATGATAAACTATAATCAATCCTCAAAACATAATCAAAAGTAGACTTTGAAACTTGAAGTATGACAACCTCATCATTGTTCCCCCCTATCAACTAAAAGTGAGAAGTCCTAAAGCATCCCCCCCTGAAAGTAGAAAGGGCTAATCAAACTGTCTTTGAGTGGAGTTTAAAGACTTGATCTTCAACTCAAAAGCCTAAGCAAAAATGTGGGCCCCGGTCATGCCTCGTATCATCAAATTCTAAATCAAAACACTCAAGTCCATCTACAGTAGTAAGATCTCCAATCAAACATGTTTGTACCTGTGTATGGATCTGACTGTAAGATTGTTCCAACAACTTGGCTTCTAATCACTAATGCCAAGTACATAACCAACCAAATTGCATCTTTTTCCTCTTAATTCTTGGTTGATTCCAACACTTATTTGAAACATGATTTTTCTTCCCACAAAAACTACATGGGTGAAGATCAAAACACATGAATTCTTGATTTCCAACTTGGTGCTCTATACATGTATCATCATCCTCTACATGTTCATGTTCTATATCGTCTTGTACCAGTTCCATATCATCAACATTAAACATTAATCCACCACTTACAAACTTGATTGGTTTTGTATAATTAGGAATATGAAAAAGGTCCTCATCAGCCTTTCCATAGCCTAAACCAAATTTGTTCCATTTAAATTGAACCTCTTCCCAAGGTCGAACAAAATTAAGCTGATTTGTATGATGTTCCTTCAATTCATTCTCTTTATCCACTTTTTTGTCAATGTCATCAACCAACACTATACTGAACTAGTGCTCACAATTAATAGGTACATGTTCATTGTTTGAATACTTACTGACTTCAATTTCATCATTTGGTTCACAATCAAACAATGGATTATTCTGAAATAGTTTGAAATCAACCTTTTGATGCCAAACAAGACTTAACTCATATGTTAAAAATTTATTATGAACTTTACACTATTACATATGGGCGGATTGTTCCACGCAATATTTCCATGTTTTCAACATTCGTGGGTTAAAAAAATGAATATTATATTTTTTTTTTGCACAGGGCGGAAAAACTGTGGCAATATCGACGATTTATAATGTTCCACGAACTTTCGTCGATATAGGGATGAAATTTTTAGGTTTCACTTTTCGTTGCAATATAGACGAATGTCGAGCTATATATACTAGATAATATAACCATTATTTACACATTTTCTATTCTTGCGACACATTGAGCGCAGATTTTGGACTTGCGGGGTGATTGTTTGACCTTGGATTTTCTACATAGCTCTGATTTTGAACTTGCAAGGTTAGTAATGTATATTTTTTTGTCTATATTTTTATAAGGGTTAGAATTTAATATTGTTTAGTAATGAGGCTTAAGTCATGTTAACTTGCTATTTTTCCTTTCTAATAATTTTTTCAAGAACTTGCTATCATTTTCATTTGCCTCATTTTAACTTTTCTCTCATGCATCAATTTGGGGTATTTGTCAATCTCTTATTTAAGTGATTGTACTAAATATCACAATTGACATATGGAGGGGATATTCTTGAATTCCAATATTGTATGATATCATGAATATCCCCATGCATTAAGATAATGACCACGTGGAGATATTTCTTCATACAAATCTAGCAAAAGTTGTTATTATCTTAATCTTGTAAAAACATGGAGATTTAGATGTTAAAATAACTACAAGGTTCTTGAATAAGAATGACATCACAAGCAACAACCTTGATTTTTGTGCACTCATAAAAGCCTTGAGTGCAACAAAGGTGCATAGGGTCAACGAAATTGCAATGATTACAAAATTAAAATTGATTTGTAACCAAATGTCAAATGAATAAAAAGTCAAAACCAACCATATTATACCATATTACTCAATGGAAAGAGACATTACAAAATGTTCTCTATTTTTCATATACACCATAATGGGGGAAATTGATATCATGTTAAGGCCATGGAAATGTGCTCTTCTCTAGTGTTGAATTTTTCCAACACAAACAATTGGTTATTGAATCTTTTAGGTACCTCTAGCTAGTTTAGTTCGAACAATCTCCTCATTTGATCACTTTCTCTGGTGGTTGGCCTATTTTAATTGTGTTGTAGCGTTATCTACCTTGCTCATCACTACCTCTAGCTGGTTTAGTTCGAACAATCTCCTCATTTGATCACTTTCTCTGGTGGTTGGCCTATTTTAATTGTGTTGTAGCGTTATCTACCTTGCTCATCACTACCGCTCTTTGTGGCTATATTTTTGGATGCCTTACATGGCAAGTTTTGATAGGTTGGATCTTTTTTCCTTGCAGCTTTAGCTTCTAGTGAGTGTCTTCATAACTTTTTTTTTTAATAAAATGCATGTATGGTCATTCTATATATTAATATAATCGTGGAACATTTCATTAAAAAAATCCTATGTACTTCTTATACATTTGACAAATAAATTTGCAAGATGCATTGCTTTTTGAGTTTCTCATTCTTCCATGAGTTTAGTATAATTTAACGACTTAATACAAGTAGTTACATTATGTTCAAGCCTTGACTAAGTTATATGGGTGACACATCTTCAAACTAAGTTCATTAAACATGTTATCTTCAAACTTACAAACTTAATTAGATTTTAATTTATATATATTCTCAATCATAAAAGTTATATGGGTGACACATCCTTAAACTAATTTCATTAAACATGTTATCTTCAAACTTACAAACTTCATTAGATTTCAATTTATATGTACATTTATATCAATTAATATAAGATAACTATAAATGTCTTAATGATGACAATTTGTAAGATAGGAAAAATGACTTCATATTTTTGTGAGATTATCATTCATGAAAAAAAGAGAGAAACAAAAATTCACATTGGATGCTTTGGATTTCGAAGGTTCATTTATTTATTATTGTAATTATTTTCCAATTATCTTTATGTTATTTTGGATGTATTTACTTTAAAACTTAGACATGTCACTGTTCATATTGATATTGGTTATTCAATATATTATTAATTTTCAATGGGGACTTTGGGGATAGAATTAAAACATTATAGAGGTGGATACATATTGCATGATGTAGTTGGGTAACATTTTTAATGTGTTAAAGCAATTAATTTATCCAAGAATAAATAAGATGGATATGCACAATGTTTGATAAAATTCCTCGAGAAACGAAGGACAAAATCATTGGTAGATTTTGAAATGAGTATGGAGATAGGGTCATTGAAATATCTCAGAAAGAGATGGGATGTCATCTCTAGCGAGTTCGAGACCCAAAACCACAAAAATACAACAAAAGACTAAGACTTAGAATGAGCAAAAAATAGTGTGGCCTATAATATTAGAGTAGAATTTTGGGAACAATTTCATTATGAGAATGACTATAAAATATGCAAAGGGATGTAGATATGAATTCCAATATAAAAAAGTAGCAAAATATTGCATGGAAAAATATGCAAGGGGATGTAGATATGAATTCCAATATAAAAAAGTAGCAAAATATTGCATGGAAATATATCTCAATAGCTCCAAACTAGCTAGAAGGAGGAGGCTAGTTATTATGTAGAATTTATAAATATTATTTAATCTTATATGATTACTTGATTATTTAAAATTTATTTTGATTTTATAACTTGTAATTTTATTACTAATTAATAATGTTGTAATTTTGTTTGTAAATTATATACTTTAATCATGAGTATAGAAGAATGAAATCAATCTAAAGTAAGGATGGCAAATATTTATGTCTAACAAATGAGAGAGGAGAGGTAAAATTATTCCAACGATTAAGTATTTTTTTATATAGACTAACAATGAAACATCTTTCCAAGTTAAGAAAAAAAATACAAAAACTAGATGCATATGCTTCTTATGTAATGTATAACACTCTACTTACTAGATTACTTCCATTTTTAGAGTAGGAATTCAAAAAACGTTGTCGTCCAATCAAAGATGAGCTATGGCCACTTCCTCAATTGTTGTTTTCAAACTAGACAAAGAGACTTGAAGGATAAAGAGAAGAATTGTTATTTTGGAAATGCTATTTTAAGTCCAACATACTTCTAGCTTAGGAATTGCATCACCTTGTCAAATCGAGATTCTAGTTAAATATTTTAGGGTAACAAGTTGATTTTCATGGTAAATAACATTCATTCTAGTACTAAAGACTTTTTTTTTTATTAAATTAAGTGGTACTTTTCTTGCTTGTGATTATTGTGTTTGTGATGTTTTCTTTGTTATGAAAAATTTGTGATGCTTCTTAAATAAGCTCACTAATTATTTTTGGTCATCTGCAATGACCCTAATTATAACAAGGTGGTCCACAATTGAGTGATAGATCCTAAATACGACGTAAGATGGTACATTGGAAGTATATATTACTTTAGTCTTCATGTTTTTCTTTATAAATATAGAAATTATTGGATTATAACATACTATATTCAGAAATATACTTATAATATCTAATGCAATTGACAAGTTAATGTTTGGTATGGTGTAGGTAAGACAATTACTTGTACCACTACAAGGATTTGTCACTATGAATGAAAATGCAAGGAAGCTTGCTCAATTTAGAGCTGCTTTAGAGGCGAGAGGAGATGGAAAATGTTATTGTCCTTGTTATGATTGCAGGGGCTTGCAAAATAGAAGACTTTTAATAAGAACAGCTGAAAGACATTGTAGGGAAAAGGGGCACGCTGAAGGGGGTTATGAATATCGTCCCTTGCTAAGAGGTCGTTATTCAATTTTTAATATATTCACTGTAATATTCATCATGTCATGAAGTTCAATCAAATGTCTTTTTTTTTACTATATGTTCTATACAGACTAATTTTTCTACGTTGTTTGTAAATTTATAGACAATGCCCCCAAAATGTCGCCCTCCAGAGAGTTATTTGCCAAGTACTAGCAGAAATACTCATTCACAACCTGACGAACTTCTACATCAGAATATTGAAGATGATCAAGTAGTTATTTCTGATGATATGGATGTAGATAACATTAGTGATACAAATCGGGAAGATGATATACATAGATTGATCCAAGACACATTTGCTCCAATGGATGAGGACAACCAGGATGATAGTCATGATGTTGATCCTCTACTCGAGAAGTCACGTCAACCTCTTTATGAAGGCTCAAAAACAAATCTTCTATCTGCTATATTGTTGTTAGTGAACTTGAAGGTTTTGAATGGTTTATCAAACACCTGTCTAACACAAATACTAAGGTATGTAATTTGTTAATTATTTTTGTTTGCATGTTCACAATATCTATAGAAAGGGTTGACTTTTTTCCTATATTGTTGCTATTGTTATCTAATTTGTAAAGTTTGGATGTGATATTGATGATTAATATTGTTTTCATTGATTTATTCTTTTGAATTTTGTAGATTGTTAGGTGAATTTCTATTACCAACTTCAAATATTTTACCATGCACATGTCGAGAGATATATGTCATTATGCAAGCATTTGGAATGGAGTATCAAGCTATTGATGCATGTCCTAATGATCATATCATATACTATGGACAATATGCATTAGAAAATGAATGCCCACAATGTCAAACAAGTAGGTATCGAACCGATAAAGTGACAAAAAAGGTGCCTCAAAAAGTTCTTCGTTATATTCCGATAATTCCACATTTCCAGCAGTTGTTCAGGTGTCAAACTATAGCACAGTTTATGGATTTCCATGCAAAGAACAGAAGTCGCAGCGATGTTCTTCGAATGCCTGCAGATGGTTCTGCATTGAGGTACATCGAAGAAAAGTGGCTAATTTTTAAAGAAGATCCCCGTAATGTTAAACTTTCTTTGGCAGCTGATGGTGTCAATCCATTTGGAGAGCTTCATTCTACCTACTCAGTGTGGCCTATTTTTGTTATAAACAATAACCTTCCTCCTTGGATGTCTATCAAGAGAGAGCACACAATGTTGGCAATGATTGTTCCAGGTATTTAATTAATATGTAATATTTTACTTGAAAGTCTGATCACTAAATATTTCATTGATTTGTTTCGTGCATGATAATTATGTCTTTTATATATAACGACATATAGCCGCTAAATATAATTAATCATGTATGTTGGACCAATTAGGCAAGTACCAGTTTAAAGATATGAACGTATATCTTGAGCCTCTTATCGATGAGTTGTTGAAGTTATGGGTTGGCGTCACTAGGTATGATATTTCTAGACCAATAGGGCAAAGACAATTTCAATTCCATGGAATACTTGCATTTACAATTCATGATGCTCCCGGGTTAACACATTTTTGTGGTATATTGTTACTTTCTTTGGTTCCTTAATATTTGATACATCTGTTGATAATATCATGCACTATTTTAAATTGTAATTCTAATTTGCTACACCAATTCATATATTTTGTAGGTCTTCAAACAAAGGGTAAATTTGCATGTCTAGTTTGCGGTCCCAGGATAAAATCTCGCCATTCAAGGAGTTTAGCAAAGGAAGTGTTCGATGAATATAGGCACTTTCTGCCTAAGAACCATAGTTATTGAACTATAGACAAAGAAAAATTTAATGGTAAAGAAGAGAATGGAAAAAAACCACAAAGAATGACACCTCACCTATGGAAGGTGGAATATAATAGAAACCGTCAAGGTATGCCAATTTTTTTTTTGTATTGAATTATGTTCAGTGCGATATGTTATACCTATATTGATTAATTAGTTTTAATTTGATTTTGTTGATATTTCATGAATGTCGTTAAGGCACGAATGGGCTTCTACGAGGAATCAAAATTTACCCGATTCAATTTAGTAGGTTGCCATACTACGAGCACCTGCAAATAGTTCATTTGTTTGACACAATGCATATCGAGAAGAACATAACAGAAATGTTATGGCGAATATTAGATGGAAGGAATGACAAAGAAAAAATTGGAAAGATTTGTAGTGACATCCAAGAAGCTAATCACGCATTGCAAAGTTTGATCATTAATTCTAATGGTGATGGTCATCAACAGAATATTATTCTTCCTTGGTGCTTGACGGAGAAACAGAGCAATACTGTAAAAGAAGTCATCAAAAAAATTAGGTTTCCGACGAGTTTTTCGTCAAACATAAAGAATATCTTGACGAAAATAGGTGATTTTTCTGGGGTTAAAACACATGATTGGCATACATTCATTAAGGTAATCATGAGTCTATAATATATTTCATTATCGGTATGCACTATTTTATTATATTTGTTCTCTTATTTTCAAATAAATATTAATAATTATGTGTTTTTTGATACAGTATGTTCTACCTTTATCTCTCCCATACGACTTTGACAACAACATAAAACATATTATTCATGTTCTTGGAAAATACATGAGGTAAGTAATGTTTTACTTTGAAAATGTACTTGGTCTGTGGTTTGTAGCGGAACTTATTGACATATTATGTTTTTCCCGCAAATATTATGTATGCCTTGATATATTATTTTATTGCATCATTTGTAGGTGGCTTTCATCAAAAGAAATCCATAAAGAAGATATAAGGCATTGGAAGAGAGAAATTCCCCGACTAATGTGTGAAATGCAACAGTATCTACCTCCAGTATTTTTCAATGCATAAGAACACTACCTCATACACCAAGTTGAGGAGATTGAATTATGTAGACCAGTACACACAAGGTCAATGTGGATGGTGGAGAGGCAGTTGAATTCATTGAAGGATTTTGTTAGACAAAGAGCGTGTGCCGAGGGTTCTATGGTTGAAGGATATATGGTATATCAATGCATGGTGTACATTAGTGAATATCTACCTAAATTAGCAAAAAATATGAATGTGCCTCGCATTTGGCATCTCGACTCCATCAACAAATTTGAAGGGGAGGTCCTATTGGGGAGAGGTACATTGAGGACTGTGAAAGGTAATTATTATTATACGTTGTTGAATTAATATGTTACACACTTATTTTTTCCACTTTTATATTATCATACTGTTTTTTAACTCTTTTTAATAATTATGCATTTTCAACTATATTAAACTATGTGCCTTTAATGATCTAATTAATGATATTGAATTGTTATTTTATCCTATAGTTGGTCGAGTGTGGGATGCTTTACATTTATACATTGCAAACAACCTTGATTGGATGAGGCATTGGATAAAAGATTGTGAAGAATTCTTCGGTAGGTTATCATGGGAAGGGGTTAGTAACATGAATAAAACAGCTCATCGTCTTCGACATCAAATTCCTGACCTTACGTCGCAAAGTGAAGTTTATTTAGCCTATGGTTTAAAAGATTAAAAGGCAAGTAAATTTTTTACCCACCTTTTTTCTAGTTACTTCTATCCATTTTTCCAATTACATTTCATTTGTTTAAGTTTTCAATTATATTTACTAACTTCTATATGACGTTTATTAATTCACAATGTATTTTTAACCTGTTTTCAATGTTGCAGTTGAAACATCACAAGGCTATGTGGTGTAATGGTCGTAAATTTCGTATCAAAAAGTTGGATGATAACAGGAAAACCTCGTATTGTGGGATAACTGCAGTGTTTAAGGTCACCAATGTTTCATCTAGAAGTGATAGACATCCAGAAGAAACCGAGAATAGGTACTATGGGCATTTGGAGGACATTATTGAGTGTGATTTTAATTCCTTTAAAATAGTTTTGTTTGAGGTGAAGTGGTACAGGCTACGGATGCATGAACGTGATCCTGAAAGAACTATTATTGAGCATGCTAATGGATTTACCATGGTTAATACAAGGGCATTTGAACCGGGTACAGAGCCTTATGTTCTTCCAAGTCAATGTGAGCAAGTCTACTACTCTGAGGTACCAGGTAAAGTAGGTTGGTCATACGTTGTTCGATACGATCCAAGAGGAAGACCAGTAAAGTATAATCATGTACTAGATGATGAAGATAATCATGAAGAAGAAGATGATGATGATGATTCAGATCAGGCTGCAGTCGACCTGTTAGATGAAGAAGTTGAAGAGGTTGATCATGCAAATGTAGCAGACGATGATCTCATTGACGATATGGATGACTATATTAGCGAAGATGACTTTGATGCTGATGACGATGTGAATGATCCTTTCATCAATATCTATTCAGAACCATATCCTAATACAGATGTCGAGTTGGATGAAGAAAAAGATGAATGATATTTAATTGTTGAAAAGTAGAGGTACACAATGTTTTTAGGTTAAAGTAAATGCACTCACCATATGTTCATTTTGTTGATTAACTTGGTTATATTTGAAAATTAGTTTTATAATCTAATTATGTTATACATGTGCAGTAGCGTGGGTGTTCCTGGAGGTTGTAGTGGTAATGGTTTGAATCGAACATGTGTCGATTGAGCAAGATAAAAAATGAAGTTATAAGATTTATTTGTTAATTTCTGGGTTATTTCATATTAGAATAATTATCATAACTTTTATACAGATGGATTGGTAACTTAAATTCTCATAAAATTTTGAACAATATTGTCATCAATGTTCATATTTTTAATGGAATGATAGATTAACTAGTAATAGCGTTAGTGATATTTACCTCAAAATTGGACAACCTTGACATGGCTACTGATTGGTCTTTGAGGAAGTTTCCACTGCACTAACCTTGTAAAGTTATATGATAAAAATGCTACATAAAAAATGGACCATCAATTAAAATGTTGGAATGTATAGCAATAATTTAGGCGTACACACTTTTACGTGTACTATTGTGCAAAATATGTGTGCTTATAGACCAAGTATTTATTTTTCAAATCATGAGTTAGAATAACATTTATTCAATATGTTATGATGGTCACAAGACTTAAGGCTAATGACATGTCAAGCAACATTAAATACTTTCTTTAATGAAACAACATATGTTGTTTGTTGGTGCTCTTTATGGTAGATAGTAAATACTTTCTTTAATGAAGAACCCTATCTTGTTGGTGTTTTAATGGTAGATATAACATTTTTAACAATGTATACCTCGTTTTTATTCAATAACCATCTTGTTGCTTCCAAAGTATGTTGATCTTACCTTCTTCAACATATACTCTAGCCATGTGTATTTTATCTAACTCCTTCAAGTCAAATATAATAACTACTTTGCAAATGACTCCCTACTTTCCATCTAACTTTCCCAAATTCTTGTCGAAAAACTGTTGGATTGTTTGAATGTTTTTTTTTATGGTGAATAGCATAATCATTAGTGATGACAAGATTAATTTTTGGTTGATTGGAGCTAAGGATAAACCTTCTTGGTTAATCTGTCATTGGTGACACGTAGGAGACACACTTATTGTTTGCTATTTAGACATTATGTTTGGTGTGAATATCTCTTTGTTAAACATCTGGGAATGGTGCCTTGAAAAGATGTAGGAAAAAATGCATAGTTTGTGGTAAAAGGATCTTCAATTGCTAAATGGTTCACGGTTCTTAGCATTATTATGGAGGATCTTCATATTTACTATGTATCTTTCTAGTTCTCTTCTTATTTTCATTTTACTACTTTGGAGAACTTTTTAAGGTGGTTCCTTTGGTCTAAGATTTGAGGTGCTAAACCCCTTCCACTAGTCCAAGGGAAATATGCATACTTTTCAAGGATCAAGGCAGTTTATCTCTTATTGATATCAAATTGCAAAGGGCACTAGTGGTATCTACTAAGTAAATTGTTAAATGCTTGTTTGGAGAGGAATCTTGAAAAAATTTACTACAATTAAATTGACATCTAGCCAACATTCAAATATGTTGAATAGGCCTTTTATCACAAACAACAACATTGCTTCACCTTAATATTTTAGGATTGTTGGTACCATTGTGAAATTAATATATGAAATTATAATTAATGTATATTAGTGAAATTATAATATTGAAATTAATGTATATTATAATGAAATTAATATGATATTATAATTTTTTAAACATCAAAGAAAACATAACTGAAACGTCACACCTGTCTCCTTCGATTTGCCAAAACACTCTGCTGCTCTAGTTCGACGGCACCCCAGGCATGCAACCGGCTACAATTCGGTGTCCTCCTTCACTGTGCAATTGCTTCGAGGGATTTTGAATTTGGTTTCTTTGGGGCGGTCGGAGCTCCTCCTTCACTGTGTAACTTTCACTGTGCTCCTCCTTTACTGTGATTCGCCTTCACTGTGCTCCTCCTTCACTATGCTCCATCCGTGTCTGCATATCCCCGCAGACCCTCAATGGCAACTGTAAGTTGAAACCCTCCTTTATTGAGTCGAGTCTCTGCATTTTTGGGTGTGAATTAGGTGGTTTTGATTTCATTTGCTAATTAGGTGGTTTTGATTTTATTTCGAATGTCTTCACCTGGGACATTAATTTAGTATTTCAGGTGGATTCTCATTCACCAGATTTGCAGTAATGGAACTCAAATTTGTCTAAAAAACAATGTTGGAGATAGAGTTAGTATTGGTAGACCCTAAATGGTTGCTTGTGTTGATTGCTGAGATAGGTTTTTTCCCTCAATCCCTATGAAATCTTATATGGTATTGCTAGAAGGAGATTTGCAATGTATTTGCAGAGTTAGGGGTTGTCCCTTGTTTTAATTTCTAAGTATTTTGTTGTAAGTATTTGTCAATGTAGGGTTTTTGTTGAGGTAGGTTTTTTCTTGTGTTATGAAGGAGGTGGCATAATAATTATGCACATGGTTTCGATTGCTTACTGTGTTGTATCGTCTACTGCCAACTATAGATATTGGGAGTGCTTTGGTAGGATTTTTTCTCTATTATGTGGTAACAAACTATAGCAGTAGCCAACTAACGAAAGCACTATTCTCAACATCAACATCTACAGATGCTAATTCTTCATTTCTAATAGTAGGTTCAACACCCATAGTAAGACTATAAGATACCATAGCCCCAGTTTCAGTAGGAAACTCATTATTAGCATGCAATTCACTCAGATGATGGAAATTGATGAAATTCATCAGGTGTACATTATGTCTGCAAAAGCAAACTCTTGTCATTCTTAACATCTACAACACTCTTGTCTCCATAAACATCTACAAATTCTCTCTTGTTACTTCTAGTAGTATTTTCAGCACCTGGAGGGAAACTGTAAACTGAAGTGGGTCCAGTATCAGCCGGCAAGCCATTATTAAATGAAAACTCTAAATTAGAAGATGGAACTTTGTGAACTTCAAGTGCAAGATCACTCATGTCACCATCAATATATAGAGATGCTCTCTTGTCACTATCAACGTCTACGGACACACTCTTTTCACTTCTAGTAGTTAAGGCACCCAAAGTCAGATTGTAAGCAAAAGTAGGCCCAGTATCAGTAGGCAATTCATTGGTAGAATACAATTTCAACCCATAATATGTAACTTCGTGATCTTCAATAGGTGTACATTCTGTCTTTTGAATTTCCCTACATTGCAGAGTATACAACTAGTAGACAGATACTTGCGTGAAGGGAGGAAAAGGTCATCAGTTTATCTCCATCATGGACAAAGCTGAGGCTGGAAACATTAATTTCAAATCCCTTTTCAAAGACCTGTTAGAGGCAAATATTAGGGAGTTCATGAAAATTAGTCGATTGGCATGTCTTCTCCAATGTTGTCATCATCCTTCGAAAGACTTGCCATTGGTTTTTCAATCAATGTTCTTTGTCATTAATGTTGTCATAAATGACAATCCTATTCATCATGAGACTATGAACATGTACTTCATTTATTCTTTGTATGCATGGTGTTTTCGAATTATCAAAATTGACTTATTAGGATCCCATGTTATGGTTGTCCTTCACTATTTATAGTTGCACACTATTTATTGGGTGTTAGTCATGGTTTGGTTGTTTCCAACACTTATATCTCTTGTTGATTTCACTTAAGTTAAGGCTTAAATTGTCAAGGATTTTAACATTATTCTTAAAGACAAAAACGCAGATTTACTGCTCATGGAGTTGTTCTAATGCATGATTTTCTATGGTTTTTTCTCTATAGAGCACATCACCATGGTGGGATTGTTTCTGATGGTATATTATTAGTGTATGCTCTATAGCATGAGGTGATTTGACTATGAATCTTGATTCACCTCGGGCTTAGATGTAAGGTGTTTCAATGTGTCAATGACTATGGCTATGACATTAGATAACCACTACAAGGCCCAAAACAAGGCCAACTAGAACCACAAACCAAGAAGAGGTTAATTTATGCATTGACATAGAGAGGTGGCACTAGACACACAATATGGAGAAACAATGAGTTAGGAAAAACATTTGCACCAAATTACCACAATGGTTACAAATAAGAGAATATTTTGACATAGAAGAATGCTGTTAATTTTTAACAAGCAAGCCTTCTGCAAGCGAGCGTAGAAGGTCAAAGCAGAATCCAGTGGTCCCATAACCCACAAGTAAACAATAAAATCTCTGCTTGGACTGGAGGAAAAAATTATATCTATATTATCAATGATAATATGAGTTGGTTGGATTATATGCAAGACTGGAAACCTAGGTGGGAGTTGAGACATGCTAAAGTGTTAGATGCTAACTTATAGGGATCTGATGCTTTTATTAGACTAGTTCCAGAACTCAGAAGAATGCCTATGGGATCCAGTATTGTACCAGAGATGATTTACAACAAATCCCTGAGAAAAGCAGCTGATGCAAGCAATTGGTTAACACGCCTCTACCAAGATCTTAACTTAATCTCGATGGAGGGCTCTACACCTCACCCTAGGCTATAACTAGACCAACAATACTACTGTATTAACCGGATACGTTCTTTGGAAGCATGGCCACATCAAGATGCTAGTCTCCTGTTTCCAAGTACTACACACACTTATGAAAAATATAAAAAATTATGGTGGAAATTCTTGAGAAAAGAAAATACAGATAGAACATATTATACCATGCTAAAGTGTGGACTTCAAATTCCACAAATATATCAGGATCCTGCATTCTACGTCCCTGATTGGATTAGAGACTGGTGGCGGTCATTCAGCATCAACCTAACAGCATTAGATCCAGCTGCTATTAATAATATAAACCAGGAAGTTGGAGAATCTCTCGAACAGGTCAAAGATATTTTGCAGACAAAGCTTACTGAGGCTCAAATCCTTGGGTACTACGTTAAAAACCAACGACAGTGGCTTGTCAAAACCCACATAGACGTCCATCTGCATCAGAATAGACGTGTGGTCCTGAGGTATGTTTATTCAAAGGCATGGGATACTGAATCCAATGTCTTTCGAGAATTATATGGTCCCCCATACTCCGATGAGTTGTAAATATCTCTAAAGTATTTGGCTATGAGTGGGGCCTGTCCATTCAAATTGTCATAAAGATTGAAAAGAAAGTCATAAAAACTTTTAGATGTTTTCCATAATGGTTAGTTACTTTTATGTTGTCATCAACAATAGTCCTATTCATCATGAGACTATGAACATGGACTTCATTTCTTCTTTGTATGCATGGTGTTT
The DNA here is from genome assembly GCA_027924585.1 of Larix kaempferi. Taxonomy (NCBI): domain Eukaryota; kingdom Viridiplantae; phylum Streptophyta; class Pinopsida; order Pinales; family Pinaceae; genus Larix; species Larix kaempferi. Next base: position 7,928,221 of record BSBM01000313.1, read on the forward strand.
TCGAATTTTCAAAATTGTCTTGTTGCACATTAGATTTTCAGCTATCATTGTAGTCATGGTTTGGTTGTTTCCAACACTTATATCTCTTGTTGATTTCACTTAAGTTAAGGCTTAAATTTTCAGGGATTTGAATGTTTGCATCAAGCACATGTGGTGTATAAGGGTTGTTTGAGGGTCTTACATAACATTCCCCACACATTTAATTGCAACTAACACATTGGTCCCAAACATTGTTATTTAATTATTTATCCTAATGGTATCAATGACCTCTAGGATTTTGACTATCAGGTGTTGAGGTGGCATCCTTCGGTTGTTTGCTTGCTTGGGAGACTAGAGTGATCCCCTTATTTGGCATATTTTGTAGTTATTTGGAGGCACAGATACCTTAATAACAGTCTATTAAAGAGGTCATTGATACCATTAGGATAAATAATTAAATAACAACATTCAGGAGGAAATCAGCCTTGGTACACTCAATTCAAAGTCCTCAATAGCTGATGTTATCCAGTTCTATAGCATGAAACAGTTCCAAAACCCCAAGGTCATCCCACTAGTCAACTAGCAAGAGATGATGCCCACGTAGCTGAGTTGTGATTATTAGGGTCACTTGTTCTAAAAGTTTGTATTGGAAGGCATGATGCCCAATTACTGCATATTGCAGGAGTTTGTTGTAGCCAGAGCAAATCCAATGAAAAGGTTCATAGTTATTCATATCTGTAAAGTTTTTGTTAACCATTTTATATAAATGGTGTCAGATCGGGGGTAACCACAAGCACATTGCGACATTCACTGAATTTGGGGTTCAAATTTATCCATTTCAGCATGAAGAATTTCATTCTACCCAACATCTAGGAACCAATTTACCAAGGCACATATCATTTTCTATTGTTAGTAGGTTTTAACTTTGTTTGAGACTTCTCTAACACCCACTCTAAATCACGAACGGTCCTAAGATGAACATGTTAGTTTTATAAACCCAAGCAACCTGAGAAAATAATATTTAGTCCTTCCTCTAATAATCAAATATGCAATTCTCCACTACCAGCATACGATTCAGGCGCAACAACCCCTCCCTCATCTTTACTAAAAGCTTGGACTGTTTCTTGTCTTCTCAATTTTGGAATTGGCTTGATAGAAATCTATGTTGATGTATTTGTAACTTCGGAAGATATTCTTCTATGTATTACATTTGTAATTTATTGTATATCCATTAGAGATGTTAGATTCCTCTATTTGGAAGTGTCGTCATTTGTATTTGTAAGTGTCGTCATGTGCATCGACAAGTGTCATCATTTGTATTGATGGGTTATTAGACCACTAGTGTGGGGTCGGCCCTAGTTAGCACATGTGGTTGGGTTATTAGTCTTGATTAGCAAGTCGGCCCCAGTGGATTATTGGCAGGTCAAGTCAGTGTATAAATAAAGAGGTTGTGTCTCTCATTTATCTCATTCACTCACTTCTCAAGCTTGCATAGCTAAGAGAGAAAGTGGCGCACTTGTGGAGGAGGAGGAGCATCTGCTAGAGACATCTTATTGAGTTTTATCATTGTGATCTTGGTTTGTGGCTTATCTTATCTCTGAGGAAGTTGCGTGGTTTTTCACCTTCTTGGTTTTCCCCGATGAAACTCTGTGTCTCTTTTGTGATTTCTTTTGTGTCTATGATTGATATATTGTACATGTTATTCTCGTAGATATCCTTATGATAATGGAATGAAATTATCGAAAAATTAACATGGTATCAGAGCTAACCTAAGAAGAAGGCACTGTGCAGCTGCAAAAGCTAGGGCTTATTAATATTTGGGTTTCTCTCCACATATCATCAAATTTAGGAGGATAGATTGACTCTCCTTGGAAGGGCGCATCTTTCTGTCGAGACATAATTCAATTCTGAGCATTTTCAGTTTTGGCCCTAAAAATTAGGGTTTCCACAAAAATAGGAATTTCTGAAATATGAGGACATAGCTGGAAGATCCTTGGAAAAATCGAAGTTTAGATCTTTGGATTGAACTTTTTGGTTGGGTGAAGCTCCGGGAAACTCAAACCCTAATTCAGGGTCCTCCCCAGTGAATTCGGGAGATTGAAAAGCATTTCTGAAAGGAAAAACTTTGCAGTTTTCAATTTCTGAGTATACCAGGCTGATCATCTCATCAAGGCGCATCTTTCTATCCTTTTAGAATCTTGAAATTCATATTTTGAATTTTTAGGGTTTTTCTGACAAACCCTAATCCAGCTCCAGATCCAGTTTTCAGCAAATCAAGTGGTAAGACCTAAATATTTTCTATTTCCATTTGAAGTACTCTTTAAAATGTCTCACCACACCAATCTTGAGAATAAGCTTGAAGGGGCTGATAACTTCTGAGCCTGGAAGTATAGGATTGAGTTAATCCTAGAAGAGAATGAGTTGGACAACTACATAAAGGAAGAGGTTCCAGTTCCAGAGGAAGATGAGGCTAAGGCCTTACATAAGAAGAACCTGGTCAAGGCTAAGAGAATAATTGTTGATTCTATCAAAGACCATCTCATACCTCATGTGTCTTCCCTAAAGACACCTAAGGAGATGTTTGATTCCTTGACCAAATTGTTTGAAGGAAAGAACATAAATCGGAAGATGACTCTGCGGAACCAATTGAAAGGGGTAAAGCTTCAGAATGAAGAGACCATTCAATCCTACTTTTCTAAGGTATCTTAAATAAAGGAACAACTCGAAGATGTGGATGAAGTAGTGGAGAATGGTGAAATTGTGATGACCACATTGAATGGCCTACCTAGGTCATGGGACTCCTTCATCCAAGGAATCTGTGCAAGAAGGAAACTAATCTCTTTCAATAGACTTTGGGATGAATGTTCACAAGGAGAAGCTAGGATTGTGTCCCGAGAAGAAAAGATGCGAAAAGAATATCAAGCTCTCACAGCACATACCAAGAAAGGTAAGTTCAAGTGGGAGCATTCTCATCCCAAGAAAACTCCACACCATCATCTTAGAGACAAGAAAGATCTAAGATGTTTTACATGCAATGAGAAGGGACACTTTGCAAGATTGTCCTAAGAACAAAAAGAACAACAACAAAAACTTCAACAAGAAGAAGAAGGGCAGCAAGAAGAGATATCATGCTCATGCTGTTGAGGATGATGAACCACCCAAGAAGAAAGCTAGAGCAGAAAGTGATGACTCATCAAGTGAAAATGAATATGTTCTAATCTCTGCTCTCACAGGTACTATCTCTCATGGATGTAATGATTGGCTTATTGATAGTGGGGCTTCTAAACACATGACTGGATTTAAAGAATCATTCATGGACCTATCTGAACATGAGTCACCTCACAAGGTGAAACTTGGGGATGACTATCAATATCCCATAAAGGAAGTGGTGAAGCTTCCTACAAACTAGACTTTGGGAAGTCTATAAAAATGCAAGATGTTTTATATGTACCTAGACTTAAGAAGAATCTTCTCTCCATATCATCCTTGGATGCAAAGGGAATGAGAGTTGCATTTATGGATGGCCAAGTACTCATGTGGCCAAAGGGTCAGACCATAGATGATGCAGTAGTGAATGGAGAGCAAGAGGGAGGATTGTACAAATTGACGGGACAACTTGAACATGCTTTGGTACATGAATCCATGGAGCCAAGTGAACTTTTGCATAGAAGGCTTGCTCATGTGCACTATAGAGCACTACCAATTGCAAGTAAAGTTGTAGAGGGTCTTCCTGAAATCAAGACAAAGCATGAAGGTGTTTGCAAAGGATGTGCAAAAGGAAAGAACATTAAGAAGGCATTTCCAAGTAGTGAAAGCAAAGCTAAAGGAATCTTGGAAATTATCCACTCCGATGTATGCGGTCCAATGTCATCCAGTTCTCTGAGTGGGTATGTATACTCTGTCTCTTTCATTGATGATTTCTCTAGGAAGACTTGGGTTTACTTCTTGAAGAACAAAGATGAAGTGTTTGATAAGTTCAAGGAATTCAAAGCCTTGATGGAAAATCAAACTGACAAGAAGATCAAGACATTCAGATCCGACAATGGTGGAGAATTAACTTCAGGTGATTTCAAGAAGCTATGCAGTGATTCAGGGATTAAGAGGGAGTTGACTGCTCCTTACAATCCACAACAAAATGGAGTTGCAGAAAGGAAGAATAGAAATATTTTGGAAGCAGCACGGGAAATGCTTCATGACCAAGATCTTCCTATGCATCTATGGGCAGAAGTAGCTAGGACAGCTGTATATGTGTAGAATAGAACACCTCACAAGATATTGGACAACAAGACACCAGAAGAGGTCTTCTCTGGTAAGAAACCTGAAGTTAGCCATCTCAGAATATTTGGTTGTCCAGTATATACACATATTCCAAAGGAAAAGAGGACTAAGTTAGATCCTTCAGGAAAGAAGGGCATCTTTGTGGGGTACAGTGAAAACTCGAAGGCTTACATAATATACTTTCCAGGGTTCAAGAAGATTGATGTCAGCAGGGATGTAACATTCGATGAGGACTTAGCCTACATCAAATCAAGGAAGACACCTGTTGAAGACCATGAAGAACCAAAGGAATCCATATTTCAAGATACCACTATGAATGAAGCAATTCCAGAAGCAACCTGTGAAATTGAAGATCCACAAGAACCTATAGATCCACCCCGTGAGAAGAACTCTCACAAGAGGAAACCTGCATGGGCTAGAGAGCTCATCCAAGATGCAGAAAGATATGGTATTCTAGAAGAGGAACAGAGAGAAAGGAAAAGGACAAGGTCACACACTAGCTATGTTGCCTTGCTCTGTGACATTATGAACAAAGAACCTTCTAGTTATGAAGAGGCGGCGGAAAAGAAAGAATGGAAGGATGCCATGGTCAAGGAATACCAATCGATCATGAAGAATGATGTTTGGGATGTGGTCCCAAGACCAGAAGGGAAGTCTGTTGTGACTTCCAAGTGGATCTATAAGATAAAGCATGCTGCAGATGGTAGCATAGAGAAATACAAGGTAAGGTTTGTAGCTCGTGGCTTCTCTCAGAAAGAGGGAATAGACTATGAAGAGACATTTTCTCCTATAGCCAGATACACTTCCATCAGAACAGTACCTGCTCTAGTTGCAGTGATGAAATGGAAGATACACCAAATGGATTTCAAGACAGCTTTCTTGAATGGTGTAGTCAAAGAGGAAGTGTATGTGGAGCAGCCACTTGGTTTTGAAACACATGACAAGGAGTCATATGTGTGCAGGTTGAAGAAAGCATTGTATGGCTTGAAGCAAGCTCCTAGGACTTGGTATGGTAGGATGGACAGTTTTCTATCCAGTTTGGGCTTTACCAAAAGTAAAGCAGACTCCAACCTTTACTATAAGGTTGAGGAAGGCAATCCAGTGATACTACTCTTGTATGTGGATGACCTGTTTATTACAGGTGAGGATAGATTGATTGCCGATACCAAGAGGAAGCTTGCTACTGAGTTCGAGATGAAGGACTTGGGGATGATGCGCTATTTTCTAGGCATGGAGGTGTGGCAGAGTGCATATGGGATCTTCCTTGGACAAGGGAAGTATGCAATAGAGATCCTGAAGAGGTTTGGGATGATGGACTGCAAGGCCATGGCCACACCTATGGCATAGAACCTGAAGCTTCTGTGTGATGCTTCATCTGAGCCGGTTGATGTCATGATGTATCGTCAGATGATTGGGTCCTTGATGTACCTGACGAATACGAGACCAGATATTTGCTTTGCGGTGAACACATTGAGCCAGTTCCTGACGAATCTGAGAGGTGTTCACCTGGTAGCTGTAAAGCATATTCTAAGGTACCTGAAGGGTACAGTTGATTATGGGCTCAAGTATGATGCGAATCAAAAGTTTAACCTGGAGGTTTATGTTGATTCAGATTGGGCAAGCAGTGCTGCAGATAGGAAGAGCACTTCTGGTTGCTGCTTCAGTATGGGATCAAGTGTGATCTCTTGGTTTAGCAGGAAGAAATCTTGCGTAGCACTGAGTATAGCCGAAGTAGAGTATGTTGAAGCATGTTTGGCTAGTTGTGAGGCAGTATGGCTAAGGAAGCTACTGTCTGAGTTATTTGATATACCGTTGGATGCTACTGGTATCTTTTGTGACAACCAGAGTTGTGTGAAGCTGTATGAGAACCCTGTGTTCCATGACAAGTCGAATCACATTGAGATCAAATATCACTATATCAGGGATATGGTGCAGAGAGGAACAGTGAAGCTCCTGTATGTTGCGACAGATGAGCAGGTTGCAGATGTGTTGACGAAACCACTATCCAGAGTGAAGTTTGAATACTTCAGAGAGAGGCTTGGTGTTCTTCATATTAAAGACACTTCGAGGAAGAAATGATGAGACACATTTGCAGGAGCCATTCCAAGCATGGTGAGAGGAGGATCCTTCCCATGGCTGTGGATGTAAGCGTTGTGTGATGAGCATCAGGATGATGCTCCAGTTACTGCTCTGTATGATCAGTTGGATCATGTATATGTATATGCATCAATTGGATGATTTGTATGTATCAGGTGGATACATTGTATGTATCAGGTGGATACATTGTATGATCAGGTGGATCATGTATTTGTGTATGTATCAGGTGGATACATTATATGATCATGTGGATCATGTATGATGATATGTATAAGGTAGATACTTGGTATGCATCAGGTGGATGCATTGTATGATCAGGATGATCATGGATGATGAGCTTCAGGATGTTGCTCCAGATGACGTGCATCAGGACGATGCAGTGACGATGATCAGGATGATCATATGTGATGAGTATCAAGACGATGCTCTGAATGACATGCATCAGGACGATGTAGTGACGATGATCAAGATGATCTTATGTGATGAGTATCAGGACGATGCTCTGGATGACATGCATCAGGACGATGCAGTGACGATGATCATATGTGATGAGTATTAGGACGATGCTCTGGATAACATGCATCAGGACGATGCAGTGATGATGATCAGGATGATCATGTGTATCAGGATGATACTCTAGATGATATGCATCTGTATGATTCTATGATGATGATCAGGATGATCATGTAAATCAGGGTGATGTATGGTGAGTATTAGGTTGATACTCTATGGCATTGGACAGGTTGTGCAGATGAGCATGTAAATAGACCTGGGAGATCCGATAGGTGGAGCAGTACGCTTGTAATTAGTCCTGGGATTCTCTTTCGAGGCATTTCTCTGGGAGGACATGTAATTAGACCTGGGAGATCCGATAGGTTGAGAAGTGCGCTCGTAATCAGTCCTGGGATGCTCTTTCGAGGCTTTGTGCTATGGCATGTACTTAGACCTGGGAGATCCGATAGGTTGAGTAGTATGCTCGTAATCAATCCTGGGTTTCTCTTTCGAGGCTTTGCCATGACCACATGTAACTAGACCTGGGAGATCTGATAGGTTGAGCAGTACGCTCGTAATAAGTCCTGGGTTTCTCTTTCGAGGCATTGTGGTAGGAGTCACATGTAATACGTCCTGGAGATCCACACAGGTTGTGCTAGTCACGTAAAAGGCCTTGGATGCTCTTTAGAGTTCTTGCAAGTCAAAACACTCTTTTAAGGTTTTGTGACAGTCACATGTAAGTGGACCTGGGAGATCTTGCCGGTCATGCTTCGGCACATAAAGGATCCTGGGATACTCTTTCGAGGCATTGTGACGCACGTAATAAGTCCTGAGGATTCCACACTATGGCTAGTGATGACAAAGACCTACAGGTGGTGGGCCTACATCCATCATGAAAAAGGGCTAGCTCTGTAGAACTTCCTATGACGAGCATAATTCAGAGATAGCCCAGTGATCGAGATGTCAAGTACAGCAGTAGTGATGATGATGACGCTCCGTGATCCAGCGATGATGATCCGGCTCCAGAATTGAAATACTTCTGCCAATATGTATTGATGACCTGTGTCCATAATACCTTCCTAGTTAAGAGGGAGCGTTGATGTATTTGTAACTTCGGAAGATATTCTTCTATGTATTACATTTGTACTTTATTGCATATCCATTAGAGATGTTACATTCCTCTATTTGGAAGTGTTGTCATTTGTATTTGTAAGTGTTGTCATGTGCATCGACAAGTGTCGTCATTTGTATTGATGGGTTATTAGACCACCAGTGTGGGGTCGGCCCTGGTTAGCACATGTGGTTGGGTTATTATGCTTGATTAGCAAGTCGACCCCAGTGTATTATTGGTAGGTCAAGTCAGTGTATAAATAGAGAGGTTGTGTCTCTCATTTATCTCATTCACTCACTTCTCAAGCTCGCATAGCTAAGAGAGAAAGTGGCGCACTTGTGGAGGAGGAGGAGCATCTGCTAGAGACATCTCATTGGGTTTGATCATTGTGATCTTGGCTTGTGGCTTATCTTATCTCTGAGGAAGTTGCGGGGTTTTTCACCTTCTTGGTTTTCCCCGGTGAAATTCTATGTCTCTTGTGTGATTGATTTTGTGTCTATGATTGATATGTTGTACATGTTATTCTCTTAGAGATCCTTTTGATAATGGAAAGAAATTATCGAAAAATTAACAATCTACCTCTAGATTCTCGGATTGTTATGGGAAATTTCAGCATGGTTTGAATCGCCTTATAACAAGTTGAGGTTAATGGTTTCTCCATATCTCAATCTAAAGCTAATGCTTTCATTTTATTTAAAGCCTCCTTTAGCTGGATGGATGTTTTGTATTCCCCCTTGGAAAAATAGAAGGGCATGTGCAAACAAAATGTTACAGAAGTATTATCTTTAAACACTCTTTCTAAGTTGTATCCACAAAGCCTTAAAACTCCACCCCTTGACACTCTTGCCACTTTCCTTCTTCTCTAAACTTTCCACTGCATTTTCTTTGTAGCACGAGATAAGCAAGATATAAAACAAAAAGAAAATAGAAAAGAAACTTATATGATTTTGATTTTAGCATACATTTATCTTAACCTTGTATTTATTAAGTATCAATGATCTAGGTGGCCATCCAAGGCCATCTAGAAAATGGGCATGACCTTGGCAGTTTTCGAGAAATTTTTGGTTGTATTTTTACAGACTTTTCCATGTGTTTTTGGGGCCAATTAGGACCAAAGCGCAGGGATCTGACTCATTTTGCCATTGTTTTCTTCATTGAGCTAAAGAAGACCCAGATCAGGGCACTGAGTTGAGTTATGATTTAGGCGAGATTCCCCTTTTTCTTAGACACCTCAAATTTGTCTAGCACAACATTCTTAATCCCTAATCATGCTAAGGTTAGGGTTCTTGCATTTTAGGGTTTTTGCTTCTTAAGTTTTTATGGCATTATTAGAAAATGTAGTTTCAACATTTTGTTATGGCTCATGGGATTTTTTTTGCGAAGGAGCACATCTTTTCTGAGAGATAAGGTATTACCATTCTAGCCATTTTGATTGCTATGTATAGTGCAATGTTTTTCACCCCTTGATTCATTGATAGAATTTGGTTTCCATTGTAATACTTTGGCTTCAACACTGTATTTTTGTTCTCTATGCAATATTGCATATTTTTTCATTTCATTCTCAATCCAATCCTAAGGATTGGTATTAGAGCAATTTGATTTTTGTTCTTTTCCTATGCATGTTCCAATGAGGTCAGAATACAAGGAGTTGGGCCTCAAAGTATCCGATACTAGCGAATCCTTTTCTTATTGATCCAAGAGGCCTCCCATGGTGCACAAATCCCCCCCAAAGATGCCCAAAAGGTGTTGTTGCTACCCATATCAACCCATCATTGGAGGTTTACTGTTTCTATGAGGTCCAAACTCCACTCAACACACCCATGATTTATTCTCTTAGCCTTTCCATACCTCAAATTTTGCAAGCGTCTGTTGTAAGAAGACATGGATAGTCTTAATTTGAGCCCAAAACTACCTCACATCCACAAAACTGGCCCAGAACTAAATGATGAGGCTGCTAGAAGGTGAAACGTGTCTACTAATGTTCAAAACATTACCCATATATGTTTAATTACTATTGTAGCTTGTCATTATAGGGCCCAGAACTGCCCAGATGTGAGGTATAATGTTATTATGTGATTAATGTGTTTATCTTACATTACATGTCACTGAAAATTGTATTAGCACATTAACCTAACTGGTAGTGTTGAAGTTTCTTCAACACAATGACCGACTTGGGACTGCTCTCAGGTTGACATTTTTTCTGGTTTGATCCTCCTGCTTGGTTGATGGATACGCTCATTCTTGATTGAAATTTATTATTTGTTTCTTTTTTTTTAAATCAATATAGTCGGAAAATCAATATACACATAATGTCTGAAAATAGTCTTTGAAAATCAAATTTCTCATGGCCATTTGAGTGCCAATTTGCATGAATTTGAATTTTGCAACATGTCTGATGTGTAATATCTCACCTAAGTTAGTTGATGTATTTTGCGTTCTCTGTTGTATTATTTTACTGATTATTTGGTTAAGATGTATTGACATGAAACAGTTACGAACACTGCTGCAATGTACTCCTGAGTGGACCCTCTCACTATAGTTATGGTTTGTTGGGATGATATATTCAATTAATGTTTCTTAGTTGAGTGATTTTTCCAAATAGTTCACTAACAAATAGTTTTCATATGCATTAGCATAAAATACCAGCATGTAAATTTTAAAAATGAAGGGTAGGATGCCAAAAATATGCCATTCAAAGAAAGAGGGTAGGTTTCCAATAATATGCCCAGCAGTGTTGGAAGGACCAAAACTGGGTGATATACTAGTTAACTTCCTTAATTTGTTGTCCCTGGTGGTTTTGTTCTCCCCACAAGAGAAAAAAAACACCCAAATATGCAAACTCAGTCCACAAAAGAGCTCACAGCTTACAGTGATGAATGTGGTGTCGCATGGACAGCTTGTTATGGCACTGTAACTAGGTCTCTTCCTGCCACAAATTGTCCTCCCAATACCAAACAATTTAGTTGAGATTTGTAACACTACATCCACTAGGGTTCAACATGTCCCTCCTAAGCCTCAGATTTGAGGGAAGTAAATGTGTTTAACTAAGTAAATGTGTACTTTCAAAGAAGAAAGAAAGCACCATCTTGTTTATTCTTGTTTTATCGAGTGTAGGTACCACCAAATAGGTATCTGTCAAATCTATCTTCCTCAATTGATGATGAAGATATACTCAGAGAGGTTGAAAGTGAGACGATTTGTACTATATCTACCGATTTTATATCAACTAGATCTGAAAAGATAAGGAAAAGATTTCATAGACGCATAAAATATTTTATTGCCAACAGTGGGTCGTGTAATTATGATGCTGAGAGCATAGGAGACATTGATTTGCCATTGAGGTATAAACATCTAGTGCAATGATGGGTACCTAATATGCTACCTCAAGTGGACACAGATTTCCTCATCAACGGGAGGATGTATCGCATCGCTCCTTCGTCCTTGCATGGATTCACGGGGGCTTCACTCAATAAACCGCTATCATAGCACGTTCGTTCATGGCATATGAAACAATACCCCTAATTTCACTAAATATTAGAAAATACCTTCCAAAATCATTTTTTAAACCCCCTCCCAGTAGGCCTTCTCAATTTAAAAAAACCCCTATTTTCACTAGATATTGTATGTATCAATTTTTCCATTAACATTTTTTATACCCCTTTATATTTACACCTAGTATATTGATATGATATCCCTCTTATGACCCCACATGCATTCTACAATGCACCTTGCTTCTTTCGATGTATATTGTGGATGCACATTACTTCACCCACAATGCAATTACTCAACCACATATCATTATGATTTGCAACATCTAATGGTCTAATGAAGATATAGGAGATCACTTGTTGTATGTCACTAGAGCCAATGCACATAGTACAACATTTAGATTGCATGTTGCAATTCCCCAATCGCTTACTAAGCCTGTTGTGGGCTAGGTATCCAAGCCCCCAAGGCCTATAACAAGCTCTAGGAGGCTGACTAAACCTCTCAAGGCCTGTAATAGGAACGAGTGGTTGGGTATTCAATCCCCCAAGGCCTATCGAGGGCCTATAACAGGCCCTGGAGGCGTAGAACCTCCCAAGGCTATTGGTAACAACTGGATGAGTGCTATTGGTAACAATTGGTTGTCAATGACCACTGTCTCTTGACTATGATCGACTGGAAACCCTCTTCACCACGAAACCCATGGCCTTAATCATTCATCAAGACGTGATTTCCTTGCGTACTGGTAAGCTCGAGCCTTGCCTCAACCTGATTTCTCATCTGGTCGTGATCCCGCCATCTCCATTTGGCGGATATTTGTCAGGCCGCCCATATAAAAAATACCCCAAAGTATTTTTGTATTGTTACATTAAATAAATAAAAACCTTTGCCCCTTAATATATAAGCAATATAATTTTTAGGTTTTCATGATTATTTAATACCCCAATATGAATGAACGTGATATTATATTGCCTTCTAGTGAAGCCCCCGTGCATGGATTGGGGCTATTTTCCATGGATGGAATAAAGGTCCGCTATGGCACTGTAACTGAATTGATGGAGTATGTAGGACCACTATACAGATACAATAACTAGTTGATCTTGGTCCAATATACTCGAAGTATGTTGAGATACAGAGTTGCCGCGAATTATATTCAACTAGTAGAAAAAAATAAAAACAAAGGGGCGACTATGTATATTGATGGGAGACCAAAAGCGTCTGGAAACGTTGTTGGCTTTATAAATAGTACATGACCAGTGACAACAAATAAGCAACCAAATTGCGAATTCGAGGGACACGAACAACATCGTATATTTGTATGTGCAATAAAACCAATACTTGCAGGTGAAGAGTTGTTGATCGATTACAACTTAAATCGAATAGATGTGGCTTCCGCGGTCCAGGGTAACCGTGGACTGTCAGAAACTATGCCTTATCAGGTAAATTCTAAATGTAGTAACTAAACATGACTACCATAACTAAATGTTTCATTTTTTTCTGTTAACATTCAATTTCCACTGTTGACATTCACTTTTTTCGTGCTTATTATGAATATTTCCATGTGATTACATGGTGATTACACTGCTATGAATATCTCATTTTTTTTTATGATGCAATTATTGACTCAACGTTTGTTTAGGGTGGCGGCAGTGGAAAGGCACATGCTGCTTCCACGGTCCAGGGTGACCGTGGAAGGTTAGAATCTATACCTCGTCAGGTAAATGTTAACTATAGCAAATAAATATGACTACAATAACAAGATGTTCCGATTTTCACTATTAGCATTCGCTTTTTCCGTGCTTATTGTTAATATTTCCATATGATAACGTGCTTATTAAACTGTGGAAAGAGTTTGCACATCGACATGCAGCAGAAAATGTATCTTCTACTTCTGAGGTAAAAATAAATATTAATGCAATATCTCATTTTTGTTTATGTTACAATTATTTAGTATGAGGTAAATGTTTATTTATTGATTTATTATGTCAGGGTGGTGCCATTGGAAAGGCACCTGCCGCTTCCATGGTCGAGGGAGACCGTGGAAGATCACACTCTGTGGCTCGTCGGGTAAGTGTTACGTACAATAACTAAATGTTTCGATTTAGTATGTTAACATTCAATGTCCACTATTGACATTCACATTTTTCTGAGCTTATGATGGATTGCTGGTTCATTTTTCTAACATTATGATGGATTAATGGTTCATTCAGGACCGTGGAAAGGCACCTGCTGCTTCCACGGTGTCGTTTGATCATGGACACTCACCGGCCATAACACTGCATCAGGTAAGTGTTAGTGCATAATAGTAACTTAATTTTCATTACAATATCAATATTTGAATGATGTTAAATTATATTGCTTAATTTAATTTATTATTTGATGAATTTAGTCACATGCACTCGATCTGGGTCATGAGGGGTTTAAGGAAGACATTTTCTATTCCACTGACCCACTGCACACTTTTAGAGTAGCATTGAAGAAGGAAAACATAGAAATGCTTGCCTTGGCTCGAAAAAGGCCCTTGACACAGGAGAACAAGGCAAGGATTCTAGAGCTGCAAGATCAAATACAATCTTATGGGGTAAGTGGCATATTCACAAATTTTTTTAAGCTATGACATGATTTTATATTTGATATTATGTTTTTTATTTTTCCAAGTGATCTGATAAAGTAAATTTTATTGTTTGTAGGATTTTTTAAAACCCGTGTCTAGAGAACCTGCCGAGACAGGTATAGGTAGCAGTGATGGTCCAATGCAGCAAAAAAGAAGCAATGTACCAATGAGGCTTTTTGCCACTCCTGCGGTTGGCCTCGAATCCATTGATGACACAGGCACTGATGAGACAGGGCATGATGCCATGCCGGAGCATGATGAGACGGAGCCTAGGACTCCACATGACTCTAGAGATGAATGTACTGTTCACGACCAGGAAACTTTTCCTGAAGCAACACGAGTTAAAAGCATCAGATCACTAGATCTCACCTTTTTGGTGGATGACTCTTGTGTTCCTATCAAGGTTCAGAAGATTGCAGGTATTTATTAATTAATTTATTGATTTAAATCATGAAATTGAAATAGACATACGTTGAAAATATTATAAATTAATGGATTACATGTTTTTGCAGGAAATAATGTCTTCTACAGGCATTTGAATGACAAAGGCTTGGAGCTATTTGGCCCCACCATTCACACACGGTGGAATAGCCAAGATAGCAAAAAGAGAGATGAATTGATGGACCACATGGTCAACTTGTTCGGCAATACTTTCAACAGGAAAGTTGTTGCAAAGTTAGGGGTGATAATTTGAAATATACCAGGGCCCAATATAGGGAAAGATTGCAAGCTGACCTCAAGCATGAGCGCCCTCCCATGGTTCCAAAGAAAGAGTGGAAGGCACTCATAAATGATGCAAAGGAGAACTTTCTGAAAAGACAAGGAAAACAACCATGGCCTGGTAAAGCAAGGTACAACATATATCATCTTTTTACTCAAACAAGCTCAATTATTATTTTCTTTTTTGTTTTAAGTAAGATTTTTGATATCTAAGGTTTTTCAAAATTTTCATATATAGGCTACCTGACACCTCCAAAGCAACCAAGGCTAGAATGGAAAAGCATGAGCAACATAGACTGGGCCAGGGTGGCTATAGAAAACTAAGAGCAAGAATCGTAAGTATTAAATGATTAATTGTTGGGAATATTTATTTAACAGCACCGAACAAATATTTGATTTTGATACTGGAAATTTTAAAATGTGTTATCATGCATTGCAGGGAAATACGTTCCAAGTTGCTGCCACCGAGGAAGACCTAAAGCTTGGTTTCAAGTTTGGTTTTAAAAGTGTGGTTGAATATCGGAAAAGATTGGGGCGGACTCCAATCTCCCCAATGACACAAATGTAGGTATATCACCAATTGTAGTATACTATTAAAGTCTATTCAGTTCTGATTATATCACCCATAACTAAAAATTTATGTTTGTTTTTAAGCAACAATGCAACCGCAGTAGTGAATCTAGCGGTACTCAGCAAGTACTAGTTGATGTTGGGGTGCACATGTCCCATGATAGTGTGGAGCATAGTGTCCATTCTGGTATGTATGGTTTGGAAATAGAAATATCTACTGTGATTACATATATATATTTCCTGACGTATACTTATAAATTTTCTTCTTTCAATGGAAGACCATGTAGCTCAGGAGCCTGAATTGCAAGAGGAAGCAAGTAGACCTCCAATTAACACCCCAACGCCTCTCACATCCACATAGACAGGTAAAGAGAAATATTGAAATTTAATCAAAATAATGAAATATTTATTTCAATAATATTTCAACGTCATATATATATGCTCATTTCCGTTGTGGCAGTTCACACCCCTTCAGAATTGCCTCCACGCCTTGCTTAGCGACGTACAAGAAGTGGCATACATGAGGGCATGGAAACACAAACAATAATAGGAGATATCGCAATAAATATTGCACCAATTGATGATTGTGATACCGTACTCGCAAGTTTTTCCAATGCAAAAAAACAGAAATCAACGAAAAAGTAGATGCAACATAAATTCATGACTTGTATTTTGATGTATATCGATGTTGTTAGTATGAAACATGGATTCTCTTACTATTAGCTATTAGTAACATAATCGGGTTATTAAAATATAATCATTTTTCCCATTTATATGAAAGGTAATATAGTTAACTTTATTTGGTATAGTTACGAGGTACTTACCTTTTATGTGATGCTCTTGGAAATTTTCAAATTTTGTGTTTTCTCACACATCATCACTCCTGTATGTGCTGCATGTAGATATATTAGTCTGAAACATTCATTCTCTTTATATTAGATATATTATATATGTTCATCATGACTTCGATCATCATCACTCTTTATAATTTGATTACTGCCCATTACATCTCGAGGACCAACTTCAGCACAGGGACCACAAAGGAGTGCTGAAGTTGATAGAGATCAAATTTATGTTATAAAATATTTTACTGTTGATTTAGCACTAGTCAGAAATTTGGATGGTAATTGTGAGGAAATTTTGCTTTTGTAGACCATATTTCTAAATTGAAAGGTAACACGGGTGGCTTTTATTTTCTATAGTACAAGGTACTATATTTGTACCCACACTTCAAATCTGATTTTTGGTTTAATGTTGACGTGGAGATATTCAACTATACCTCTCTTATTGTTATATGATCAATATGTTTATTTTATTACCTGTTACTGAAAGAGATGCAAATTATGTTATAAAATGTTTTACTATTGCTTTAGCACTATTCAAATATAGTACCATTTTATAATGCAGCTTTAGAATTGTTATGTTACTGTACCTTTCTTTCATCTGTGTGCTTAATTGTTGTAGTATGTGGACTGTGTTAACCTGTTTGAGAACTATACTTAACTTTTCCTCTCTCTTGAGGTACTTTCATGTTCCCTTGGTGACTTGTCCCTTGAAAAGATAAAATCTGAAACAAAATGTTGTCTGAGTACAAGGAAGCCTAATCAATTTTTATTCGCTTTTTTCATTGCTTATTTACTGTTGCTGCATATGTTATAATTTGATTACTGCCCATTACATCTCGAGGACCAACTTCAGCACAGGGACCATAGAGGAGTGTTGAAGTTGATAGAGATCAAAATTATGTTATAAAATCTTTTATTGTTGCTTTAGCACTAGTCAGAAATTTGGATGGTAATTGTGATGAAATTTTGCTTTTGTAGACCATATTCCTAAATTGAAAGGTAACACAGGTGGATTTTATTTTCTATGTTACAAGGTACTTATCTGTTATGTGATGCTATCAGGATTGCATAGAGAGAAATGAGGGATATTTTTATTTGGCATACCACCACCCTTCCTTATACTATGATGATGAACTTTCAGGTTATATTGGACGGCTGTACATTTGAGAGAGATATGATTGGTTGTATCGTCCCCACCTTGATTGAGCTATGATTGGTCTTGTGGTACCTTATCTTTCACTTGTGTTTAATGGGGTCATTTACCCTCCTTGAGTAACTTTTTTTAAACCACCTTGTTGAAGTTTTGCTCTTATAGAGTACTATGGTTGTTTGGCCACATTTGGAGCATACCTTTGGTTCTAAGGGTCATGGGTCTTCTACTACCCATACCTATGTTATGATCATTGTTTATATTTTCTTATTTTATGACCATTGTTTATATTTGTACCCACACTTCAGATCTGATTTTTGGTTTAATGTTGACGTGGAGATCTTCAACTATACCTCTCTTATTGTTATATGATCAATATGTTTATTTTATTACCTGTTACTGATTGAGTTATTAAATACTTGTTGTAACTTCCCCACCGTGATTGAGTTATTATTGGACTTGTGGTACCTTGTCTTTGACTTGTGGTTAATGCGGACATTTACCCTCCTTCATTTTTTTTATACCACCTTGTTGAATTTTTGGTCTTATAGAGTACTTGACTTTGATCACCTATGATCAGTTGTGGTGTGCTGATAATCACTTCTCTTGTGCTGAGACTTAGTTGAAGTTTATAATTTTTGTGACTTTATTTATGTTGAGTTATGTACCATGCTTGACTGTCATTGACCCAATCAACTCCAGTCATTTCTCTCTCTCTGGTTTGTACACACCCTCTTGTAGGGTCAGCTGGTTCCTAGAGAAGACTAGCCTCTCCAAGGCACAATCAGTCTTTTCTGAAAGTAACACTTCTGAGTATATTTTCAAGAATGGTTTCACACCTAGGTTGGTATCTTCAACTATATCTCTCTTTTTGTTATATGATATATATGTTTATTTTATTACATGTTACTGAATATTAGTTTATCATTTTAGTTTGCTTGTCAGTGTAACTCATTATAATCTGTTGATATGGTAGTTTTGAATATACCAAAGAACCTGTGTTAAGAACTTACTGGTTGTACATTTGGAGTTCTTGGTTACAAGAGGTAAGTATGCATGTGAAACAAATTGGGTATCATTTGGGGTGTTAGGTCATTAACCATATATCCCTTGTTTGTTAGTATCTTGATCTTATTATTACTGTGTAAACACGGGTATCGATTACCATATCATAGTGTTTAAGATGTTGATTTCCTTAAGTTGTAAGAATCTGAGAAAGAAAATAAATATGATGGGTCAACTTAAGTAATTAAGTATTGATTTCATGGGATAGAGTCTTCTTTTTTCAATTGTTGTATTGAAAAAAACATTA
The DNA here is from genome assembly GCA_027924585.1 of Larix kaempferi. NCBI lineage: Eukaryota > Viridiplantae > Streptophyta > Pinopsida > Pinales > Pinaceae > Larix > Larix kaempferi. The sequence continues at coordinate 7,946,875 of BSBM01000313.1, forward strand.
TAAGTGGTATGCTAACCATATACACTAGTAATCTTTCCTTTGGTTATTTTGGGTGTTGAGGGTAACTTGGGGAAACAAGGAATGCAATATATTGGTTTATTTAGTAGTTGTTGATCGAAGGAGACATTAGCAGTCACCTACAGGACTTATTCTACACTGTTGAGTATTCACTACTTCATTAATATCAAATTGTGGTCTTTTATGAACAATCTGGGCATTGGGGTCTTTTACAAATTGCAAGCTATAGAAATTCTGGTGGTTACCGAAAGTTGGAGTTTCGATGGCGATTGGGAAATTTCATTGTACATGAAAACTATAGGAGTAGGGAATTCTAGAAACTACATTATACAGGCAGTCCAGTATTTTTCATATTTCTCCCAAATGCCAAATGATCTTTGTGCACTTTTTATTTGAAATGAAATCTTAATCAAATAAATAACTCAGCAAAAAGTGTCATGTTTGTACCTCCATGTCTTAATAATGTTCAACTGCTCCTTATGCTTTTGTTGCAAGATCTGAACCTTCAAATACCTGTTCCTCTTTTCCAATTTCTTGAGCTATTTGCATAGGTCTCTAGGATATTTGTCCCTGGTGAAAGTATGTTCTGCAACTTCCCAATCAAGGTTGATCTGTTGTTGGTCCTAGGTACTCTTCTCCAGCTTTCCTTCTTTGATGTACAAGTACTACTCTTGAGCTCCGAGGATGCTTGAGTGATGATATAAATATTGCTTCTAGGAAGAATCAATAGGTTGTTATTAAAGATGATGAATGGATCGGACACCTCCATATCCCCCACACTTGAGATAAGGCTGGAAATTTCATGCTATTGACATCCATGTTGAGAAAATTGTCCTACTACTAAAAATATGAAGATGCTAAGACCAATTCTGCAAATGATCATCTTTTGTGTACAACTTTGAACTTCTCAATTCAATAAAATTGTAGAGTCTTGGAGCTTGGGTGATTTGGTGTATGGAGGTGCACCAGCTGAGTGTGATGCCTTATTATCTTGCTTAACAATTATGTATTGTATCGGTGGGATATCCTTAGATGTTGGTCCCCTTTTTCCATTTTGATGAGTACATGATTCCAACTTCATCATTCTTCCTATATGTTTGTGGGTTATGAGAATTGTTGGAGTCCTTAACTGTGCATTTGATAAGGGTTAATAAAATGAAACTTTTTGGTCCAAGACATGCCCAATAGAGTCCAAATGTCACTTCAAACTGCTGTAAAAGTTTCTCCAACGACAAACAGGGTATCCAATAGGAGGATCAGTCTTATTGAATGAGGTATTAAACCTTACATGGTGACAAGATTTCATTCTTTTAGGAGGCCAGACCCCACTACAAGGTGTTTTGAAACTATTATCTGAGAACATTATGGATACAGAGGCTGACACGACATATTGCATGCTACTATATGCTGAGAGAATAGATCCCATATCTACCTCTCATAACTGTTTATGGCTGTAGGTGGCTTGTTTAGTGCTTAGAACTTCATTTGAATGCTAGAATAAGGCACATGCATTTCAACCCATAATATGTACTAGCGTGTCCTACTCTAGCTAGTATTTTATAGAGCCTATGGTACATTTGTGCAAGTTTTTGTCATCCTTCCTTTTAGGGAAACTTTGCAAATATGGTTGCAATTGTAGGAAAAGTATGAGTGAGAGAATTTCAAACTCACTTCATATTAATTGGTTGAAATTCACTTGATACAATGTGCATATTTATAGCACATAACAGGCCTCTTAGGCATCAATCATGGCTTGTCTTTCACAACCATCTGCACATAATTAGCCCCACGATACAAATATTAGCAACTTTTGGACCTTTTACAATTGCATTTGCCTTGCTACTTTTCTCACATGGATGAGAAGACAAGTGTCTGAAGATATTTTCCAACAACTCATGAATAACCTCCACTTCCACTAGCCATATGGTGACTCCTTAATAACTTCAACTATCAAGTCACAATCATCCTTTTGGGTGAGTCTTCAGTACTGGTCCAATCAATCCCCGACTACTTTCCTTGATCGTCATCATCCTTGGTTTTTCTTCAATATTCATTTTGTACCTACAAAACATCAACATTTGGTGATGTTCATATATATAAAAACAACCATCCACCGAGATAAATGGGTTCCTAATCATTGTAACCCAGTTTTACAGGAAACCTTTTCACTTACATGGTTCCCTAAATTGTTCGTCTCACTACAAAACCTATGAAAAAAAGTCTCACTACCATATGCCCAATTACATTATCATTTGAGTCCATCATTAGGTTGCAGGTTCATAACATAAGCATACTAATGTTTTTTAAAACATGGTTTAGATCAAGCTAACACTAGTCGAATAACATGTCAATCAAATGCAACACAAGACCTTGATATAACTTTCAAACTATTACAACTCAATTTTGAATATAATCATCATCATCTCGATGGCACATGCACATTCAATCATGCATCATTTGACCAACTTTCTCAACCAATACCACACAATCTTCTTATCATCATATTGCTTTATATCCACCATAAATATCCATGCATCTTGCTTTACTCCAACACGACTTTGTCTCTCTTCTTTCCATACATTCACTTCTTCATTAGTCATTTTAAACTCATCTCCACTTGAATTCCATAACTTGGAGGCCTTGGAACACTCTAATTTTTATGTTTGTGTCTTCTATGATATTAACACTTATTAAGCCTAGTTAGAGGTGTTTTCTGGGTTCTTTTGATGATTATTTAAGCATTATATCGCAAGAAGAAAATTTAAATTTTATGTGCATTCAATTTTTTTTAACACTTCCAGGTATCGTCGATATATCGACAAACATTAGTGTAGGCCATAGAAAATGTTTCCACATAGGTGCTGAACCTGCCACGAAAGTTTGTGAATCAATGCGTGGATACTGAGACCATGATTCGTGGAAATATAAAATCGTTTCCACGCAGGTGCTGAACCTGCCACGAAAGTTTGTGAATCAATGCATGGATACTGAGACAATGATTTCTGGAAATATAAAAAAAAATTCCACGCATGTCCTGAACCTGCCACGAAAGTTTGTGAATCGATGCATGGCTACTGAGACGATGATTCATGGAAATATAAAATTGTTTCCACGCAAGTGCTGAACCTGCCACGAAAGTTTGCGAATCGATGCGTGGATACTGCGACGATGATTCGTGGAACTATAAAAATGTTTCCACACAGGTGTTGAACCTGCCACAAAAGATTGTGAATTGATGCGTGGATACCGAGACGCACATTCATGGAACTATAAAAATGTTTCCACGCACATTTGAGGAACTTATAGAAGTTGTACGTCGATATAGCGATGAAACTTCATGGTAGGATTCATATTCCATAGATCTGAGAACTGTTGTGTAGTTGACACGTGCCCACTATGAAGCGTTGCTATTGCCATGACAGGGAATTTTTGTCCATATATCCACAAATGTCGTTCCACGAAAAAGCGAAACCCCAATCATTGCAACAGGGACGAAAATTCGTGGCTATTACAATGAAGAATCGTGGCAAATTGGACCATATGTACTAGTGTTAACTTGTCCACCTTTCTGTGCATGACTTGAAGACAAGTAATTACAGACATAATTGTTCATTTGTTCAGTGAAACTGTGGGTCCTGGAGTTGTGTCAATTAATGTTTGGAGCTGATGAAACAATTTTTCAATTTTCATCATTCTTTTAATGATATGTCTTCCAAAAAAAGAGTTTTTTTATGTAAAAGTGTAATGTGTTTGATTTAAGTCAACAAACCACGACACACACTAAATTCCTAAGACCCCCTTATTCAATTTTGGGTGGGTCTAGGACATAATCACAAAAAAAACACTCATAACTACCAACAGATACCTCATATCTCCTTTACAATTCCCTTATAACTTCCCCCAAAAAAACACCTTATAGCACCTTAACAAAACCTTATAACTCTGTTCAACATCTTATAACATCATTACAAATAAAATTTCACCCTTATAACTTATAACTCCATTTAAAAGATACTATCCTTATACCTTTTTAAGTATCCATCAAAATAAATATAATCAATACAAAATTTATGGTGCCAAACCTTATATCTCATTTACAAATTTATGACTCCAATTTCAAATGCTTCAAAATATAGAACTTCTTATTCCTCCTCTTTGTAAGTATGCTCCTGTTATAACCCATACAATTTTGCAAAGATCTTATGTCCCTTGGATGTCCCTTTGTTTAGACATTGAACTTATCTCCATATCCATATGACACTTTTTATAAAACATTATCCACTAAAATCCCCTCATGGATAAAGTGAAACCATTAAAACTTAGTGAAACCAATTCTCCACTTCACATCAACTCTTATTAAGTTGTCACTTCACATTTAAAATATTAAAAAAGAGTGCGAGTATGCTTTTAAAGTGACCAAACTCAAAACCATTTTTAATTTACCTTCATAAACGAACTTGATCTTGGAGTCACTTCATAAACCTGCATTGAATTCTCTTTGGCCGTCGAGTAAAACTTGTTGCAACTGAGTTCTTCGATAGATAGATATATATATATATATATATCCTTGCATGCCCTTGATTTGTGCACCAATTCAAGAACTTTGACAATTTTGAACACAACTTTTAAACTCTCAAATATACTTGAAAATAATAACAGTGTAGAAGTTGGTGCATATACTTGAAAATAATAACAGTGTAGATGCTGGTGCATATACTTGAAAATAATAACAATGTAGAAGTTGGTGCATATGCTTTATCACATAATTTATTAGAAGTATATCAATGATCATTGCAATTGTGGCAATATGGATTTTGGCTCGACCTTTCAACATGCTCAAGGCTCATCCTCAAAGATTAGAACAACAGTTGCTATCTTTAGATTTTGATGCACACAATTCACTAGACATACAAGTCAAAGACATCAAATTTTTAAATGGACAAAATTTCGAATTGAAAAGTAGGAAATTTTATTTTTGTTAGATCATGTATCGCACAAGCCTTCAAAATTGATCTTCTAGTGGTTGGTCCTCTAAGTATGTGGTAGTTAAGAAAATGCCACGCCATATGTAACGAGTTCAATCAACTGGAGGTTGCTAGGGAGTTCTCATAGTCCTGGTACATCCTCTTCACTTTCTATAGCATGGAAAATGGGTTTCCATACAAACTTCGAAGATTTGCATAGATTTACTCAGAACAACTGGAAATGAAACACATAGATTTACAATGTCTCTATTAAAACATTCAACCTAAGCGGGGAAAGGAGAACAATACACCGTATATTGGTCCAAGAACTCCAAAAAAGAGCACTCTCGTGCTTCTTCCATGTATTTCTTCAACTCAAATAGTGTATCTCTCTTCACACATAGGCAGTGACCCAAACAATCAGACTCTTATAGCGATTTCCAACTCGGCGGCTCCTTCTTCATCTCTCTCTTCTTCTCACTCCTCATGGATCCAACATTACTCGAATAAAAAAGACCGAGAGAAGATGGCGGAAAGAGGGCATAAACCCGAACATACTTTATTATTCACATGAACATAACTTAAATACAACCTTTACAAGTAACTACCTTCAACACTCAAGAAGAAACGGTGAGGTAATTAGGACTGTATGATTAGGGACAATATTGGTAACACATAACATCTTAGCTTTTGCTTCTTTGAATTCTTTTGCATTTTATTTATTTCAATGCTAACATTTTAGATCTAGTGGGTTAGGGACGGTAAGCCAAAAAGACCACTTTATTATAGAATTTATGTAGTGTAATAGCCTGATGCATTCACTTTAGTGAGTACTCTTTCTCACTGGATCCAAATTATGTTGGTACTATATGAATATGCCTAGAGATAATAAAAGTATATATTTAAAAGTTAGAATAGTATCAACCTTTTCCATCTCGAGGAGCAGTAAGACCCCTCTCTACTAACCCACTGGAAGGTGGAAAAATTCAAAGAGGACAAGCAGGAAAGAAGATAGTCACCCAACTGAATCTAATGGAAAAACCTGCAACAATCATGGAGGCTATAATTGGACCCACAATATAAGAAACATTGGCTAGAGGGATAACTGGGAAACCATAATTAGAGGCTGAGTAGAACCCCATCCAAGAACCAAAATCTCTAGGTTTTGGATATAGCTTGTTTGGAAGCAAAAAAATGGCAGAAGGAAAAGGAGAAGTATACACAAGTGAATAATAAGATGCAAACTTTGGATTTCCAATTGTGGACCTGATAATAGTGGTACAAATGAATAACATTCCTCCTTTAGTTTTACCACACTTTCACGGAATGGTATGTGAAGATACTAACTCTTTTCTTTTTTAATTTGATATTCTTTGTCGTAGTTGTTGTGGAAAAAATTGCACAAGTGCACTCTTCCACTTGGTAAGGGGATAGGCCTTGTAGGTTGCAAAAAGGCCTCAGTCCTTGGAGCCCCTTTAGGTGTGGTTGGTTGTGTCCTCCAAGTGATCCTACAATAGATTCTTAGTATAATTCACATGCAAAAAAAAAGAATATTGATAAAAAAACAAAATAAAAGAGATGGGGGGAATGCAAACTCCAATAACAATCCAAGATATGTCGAACCACTTTTGTATTGCCCAATGGTCAAGTTGTACAACACCTAGGATGTGTGGGCTTCAAGGGAAGCCAACAATCTCCCTTAGGGAGGACTTTTTGTCCAAACTAAATGCTAAGTCAATGGTGTAACAATGGAGAGAAACTCTTTCCCCAGTGAAGGAAGGTGGCAAGGGATCTTGGAAATGCTCACAATTATAGGAAGTGGTGGGCTATGATGAAGCTCCAACTCAAATCCATTAACATAGCCTTGCTCTTGATTTCTCTCTACAAAATGCATGCCAATGGCTTCCTTTTATAGGCCAAGAGGTGGCCAACAAACAACTAGATCCAAATGTGAATTCATCTTCTCCATGAACTAGTTCTAAGGTACATAATGGGGGCTATTAATGCCACCAAGTGTGTGAAGAGCCGAATTCAGATCCTTGGATAGGATTGAGCCTTCAATGCGCTACAGGAAGTCAGTGGTCCCACCATTTTGACAGTAGCACGACTATAGAAGGAATAGTCATGCGGGTGTAGCGCAGGCATTGTTCAAGTAATCTGCGCTATATTGCAGGTTAACAATGTTTTACCTACGCTACCCCTTCTTTTGACTGTTTTTTGGCACTTTTGGACTCATGCTGTCTTTTGGATTTGTTGAGGATGTATTTGGTGAATTGTATTATTTATGGTGTTGACGCTTTATTGGAAGAATCGCCGAATTGTCGGACATGTGCGAATTTTAGGCATTAACAGATGCCCCCTGATGTATGAGGTTCGGAGGGTACAGTAGAGCCGATAATGCATAATGTTTTTTGATGTTTCTCTCTTGTTTTGTACGACGAAGCATATGTGGACAAATGTGGTTCTCCCATGGGGGAATATTGTTGGTGACGACCGTTGGAGCTGTAGTAAAGAATAGTTTTTATATAAACGAGGTGGGCATACCCATGCTCGTGCAATGCTGTCAAAGTGATTACAATGAGAGAGGACCAAGGGGTCAACTCTACTATACTGTTGGGACACGGATGAAGGTAGCTTCAATCCATGTTTGAGTAAATGACCCAGGAACTATTGCTCAGTGTTGAAGAAGCAGAATTGTTGGTGACCATGATAATCCCACGGGGGTGGGGGACCAGTTTGGTTTGTGAAGCTGCCTGAGAGCTTCATTATGCCAGATGGACTGCGACCATGATTTGTAAATGTGAACACTGCTACCTTCAAATGTATGTTTCCTCCTAATGCAATGATTTGTTTTCGTTGAGCATATTTCCTCCTAATGCAGTGATTTGTTTTCGTTGAGCATAGGGAAAACCACTTAGTTAGGGAGCATTAATGGCTCTCCCTACTAAGTTCGAGGTGATCCCTTATAGTGATTGAAAGGAACCCCAAGGTACAACTACAACTACTGCAACTCTCAGAATGTAGTGTTTTAACGTCAACGAGAATTGAAGTACATGATAAGATGAGGGTCTTATCCAGAGATCTAAGATCATATTGTAACCAACTAGTGGACGGACAAACCTGACATAAGACTGGGTGATAAGCCTGGGGCTCATAACTTCCTTTGTTCGATGTAAACATGGGGAGTGGGGATGACAGCTTTCCTTTCGGAATGGAACGGATTGAAACAGACGGAGACAAACTATAAATGAAAGGGCTTTGATGAAGACACAAAATGAAGAGTGATGGTGACCAGAAAAACCAAAAACTATTGAAGACATGACTGACTCAAATACATTGATCAAATGTGACCATGGGTTGCCGCCAAAAGAATATGGTGTTCCTACAATGTAAGGTGATCGGGGAACTGTTTGTACATAAATAATAATGGTGAGGTCCCCACAATTTTGGGTGTGTCAAGGGACCTATTTTGATGATGGGTGGAGTCCCCATAGTTTTGAGTGGATCAAGGAACGTTTTTTGAGATGAAGTGGGGGTTAACTTACAGATGCAAATACGGGTGCCCCATGAAACAATGACATGCAATGTATTCCTGTGTGATAACTGGAAATATAATTGGTTACTTCAGAGGGTGGGGGCCCCATGGGTGTCTTTGCGGACGTGATGATGCAAGGAAGATTGTGAATGGTAAAGTGCTCATGGAGGTATGAGGAGGCTTTGTGAATCTTTCTTGTACCATGTGCCAAGGAATCTAATGAAGTCTCTTGGTAGAGTAAATGCACAACTATAAAATGATACTCTAAGGGGAGGATATTTTTCAAGCTGGGTCGGATTCCTCAGACTTGTGGGGGGTCGACATCATGGGTGTCAATTGATGACTGGGATGGAAATGGTGTGCACACCCATGGGGGAAAATGTTATTCTCAGATATGGCGTTGATGGCACGCCAAAACTGGGAATTAGATCCCTATGGTTATCAACGGGAATATTGGTAGATGCATTATAAACAGAGGGTAAATAGTGTATATATGTCAGTTTCAAAATGATAGTTGTGGTAGGGACCTTTTCACCATTTGATGAAGCATGGATCCTTGTTCTTATAAAAACAAGGGTTGCGAACTTGTCTTAATCGAGGTCCTACGCATATGACGCCCATACCCCAGTTTAGTAAAGGACATGACCAAGGTATTGACAATGTAGAAATCATATAACGAAAACAAGGTGTAGTTATGGGGTACCGGAGTAAAAATAGCGTCCCGATGACACTAGTGGGAATCCGGATTGGTTGGCTTCATGTTGAAGAGATTGAAGCTATGATCGCGACGGTGCGAACGGTATTTGAAATGGAGTTACGGTTTGTCCGTGGGATCAGTTAGAAGTTTGTATCAAATGACTATAAATAGGGGTGGGGCCCACTTTTCAAAATCATTTTATACTTCTCGCTGAAGACATCCTAGAGCGCTTTTTGAGTGATTCTAGGAGATCCTAGGTGCCTTTTGACGAGCCACGATATTCATTAATGTGGTTTGGGGATACCATGTGGGATTTTGAGAAAATCTTGTATTGTAGTGCGCAATTTTTGGAAAATCACGCACGACTATAGCACAGGTTTTTCGAAAATCACGCGAGGTGTAGTGCATCCATGTAGAGCGGTAAAAATGCATTATACCGCACGCAGCGCGGTATAGTAATGCTTCGGTCATGCACTGGTTTAGCGTGGGCTGAACCTTAGTTAGTCATGCTACCAGTGCAACCGAGCGGTGTATGTCCCATGTGATCAAACGAGGGTTCGATTGCGCTATGCATGAATACCTTGGTGATAGTAGTGCTACGCACGGACCTTCTTAGGGAAGGCCATGCTGATATATTTTTTCTCTTTTTTTTTAATATATTTACATGTCTCATCGGTGGGCATTGTCCTTGTGCAAGTTATTTGTTACTACTCATGGCACATGTTGGAGTGGTTGAGTGGCGAGAGAGAGAGTATGATGTTCTTTGGGACTTAGTATTGGCGGACATGCAGGCGACATAGGCCCTGCGAGATATGGGGCTCTTGAAGTTTTTCAAGTGCCCCTTGATGAGGTTTGCAGATTATTTGTTGTGGTGGATTTTGTACATGTGGGTTCCGATGCGAGGGGTCTTCCTAGTTAGCAAGGAAGACCTTAGTATTATCGCCCAGGAAATATACTTTTTGATGGGGTTGATTCACTAGGGGGTGAGAAATCCCTTCCCTCCACATATCATGGGAGAGACAATCCAAACTCTAGTGGATCACTTTCGTGATAGTGACCAGAGTGCTATCAACTCTAGCGGGATTTTGTTGAGCCATATGAGGGATATTCCGGTGTAGGATGTGGTGACAACCATGGTGCGAGTGTTGGGGGTGACGTCCCCCAACCGGATTACGGGAGGCCATCTCTAGCTTGTTGAGAGAGAATTAGTTGATCAAACGGTGGCCTGGGGTCAGCTGCTATTGCAGTCAATGATCTGGCAGATGTCGGATCTGCATTAGGGTGGGGTTCATACCACCTTTTTTCCTGTAGTGTTTTGTGCTTGTATTTTTTTTAGTACCCTTCTTTGAGGCCGGCGGTCGTAAGGTTTCCGAGGGGGGTGCAGGAGCCTTGGATTACGTACTGGGGAGGATTATGCCTTGTAGTGGTGGATGGCCCATGGGGGCTTATTTTACAGCCCAGGTGCTGGATGTATGGCCAGATGGAGAGGTATCCTTGGAGTGGTATGGACTAACGGGGAGATCTGGAGCTTACTTCCCCCCCTGGGGGTTTCGATGCTACAAGTATGTTTTATGGTTTGTAGTTTTTTATAGTTGCATATATATTTGTACATACTTTTATTTCTGCACATTTATGGCATACATGTTTATCTAGTACTAATGATGGTTTCCTCCTTTGTGATGCAGATATAGGTCCTGTACGACCACCTCGACGACCATGTCTTAGGAGGGATCATCCTGCTACGGGAGCTGGGAAGGCTATCGGGGGAGCTGTTGTAGCTGGGGGTGTAGGCGACAGAGTGGATACTGCTAGGGGAGCAATTGTAGGTGGAGCAGTCGTTGGGGATCGGATGGTAGTCATATTGGTTGATTTGGAGCATAGGTTCGGTGCTTTGTCTGCTAGGGTCGACGACCGAGGTGTTTCCGATATCGAGGATGAGGAGCTGGCCCTAACATTTCACTTGCTAGCTGAGTGTGGGCCAGCTTGGAGGAATATTATGCGACGAGTAGCAGTGGTGTTCCATGTGGCATGAGAGGTTCAAGGAGGTGCAGCCCCTCCTCCACAAGAGATACCATGACAGGGACCAGAGACGACACGAGGGGAGATTGTATGAACGATGGCCATTATGGGACCTCGGGATCCACCAGCTAATAGGGAAGCTTGATTTTGTATAGGGCTATAGGCCCCATTTTTTATACTATTTTGATGAGCCTATGGGAGGCGAGTTGTATTTGATATATCCCCCATAAGGATATTTTGTATATGCCCCAGAAGGGACATTTTTTGTACATGACATATATTTTAGCGAGATATATATATATACCATTTTGCGGCTCATGATGATGCCTCTCTGTGTATATGTGATGTATGTAAGTTTTGTTTATGTTGATTATATGTTGATGTGATGCATACGTAGTAGTTGATACTAGCATATATGTTTGGGCATGGTTTATCGACTTTTAGGACTTATGATGATGATATATATGTAAGTGTAGCTGTAGGTGTGACACATAGACGTATTTGTGTATGTGTGATATGTGGGACTATGTAGTTGGATTAAGTAGCAGGTGCCAATTCAAAACCTCATTGGTGACGAAGTCATCGAATGCATTGGCGTTTCTCGTTATATGTGTGAAAGTAATGGTTTCAAACTGTTGAATGAGAAGGTGCACGTGTAGAAAATTTTGGAAGAGTAGTGGATTAAGGACATGAAATACATTATTTAACTACAAGACAACTAGTTGTGAGTCGAGGTGCACTCGTAGATGGTGGATTCCTAGGTGAAGGGCATTGCTTCATAGACCTATCACGACATTGTATTATGCTTGGTTATTTGTAAGTTCCTCCAAGCAAACTCCGTCGGTGTGGTGGAGTGTATGGGAGGGGGACTATATAGCCCAGGAAGCTGACACTAGGTGTTTGGACCATCGACTTGCACCATCTTCATATCTTATGTAGATATCCAACTGGGAGGTCATCTGCATAAAGAAGAGATGGATTCACTTTCTAATTCAAAATAATATAGAAAGAAATAAAAATTTTGACACAAATAAGAATATCAATTGTTTGAGGTTGGATGTTTTGTTTGTGTCGCGGGGATGAACCCCTGGATTTTTTTTGTTAATTATTGGGAAAGACTTGCAGGTTCCTTGCGTCTTCATCGGAATACGAGGAATCTTTGCAAGTAAGGACACCAACTAAAGGAGATTCAACATCGATGGTATCCGGTAGAGTGGTTGTTACCTCCTCAGGGTGACCCTTGCGGGGTTACATAGAGGGGTTGTAGTTGACCTTGTAGTATCATGAATTCGAGGCGGGATCCACGTTCAGTGCACAAAATGGGGCACTAAAATGAGAAGTGGGTGGTCTCGCCACAAGATCGGCAGGGTCGTGGTACACGCGACCGGAAGCGTTCTTGTACTTCTTGAGTGTTGATTTGCTCCATAATGCAAGTGATGGCGCTAGGAGTGAGCTTATGTGTGGAATGTCCACGGGAATAGCATTCATCATGTGGTGGCGTTGTCATAAGATTGGGAAGATGCGTCTCTTGCACATTATAGGCTCCACCATGGTAGTTGTTGTTGGTGCAACTTATGTGGGAGGGACAACTGGCGGTGTTGCTGATGTGGTGGCCACATTAATAGATATTGATTCATGGGCTGAGGAGGGAGGTTCCTCAATCGTCACTTAAGTGAGATGAATGGTTGTTAATGCTTCCTGGTATCGAGGGAGATCTGGGCAATGGTGAGTATAGTGCCCATACTGAGAACATATGGCACATGCGTTATTCATACGCAGTGTCTTGGAATTAGATGTGGGCGAGGGAGGTGTGCCCCCTTTACCATTGGTGGAGCATGTGTTATACTCACGGGGGTGTTAAGCAATTTCCTTAGCTTCGGAAAAGTAGGACATAAGTTGGTTGCATGGCCTTGTTACCCACAAAGAGAACACGGTGGTGTGACCCTTTGATTGGGAGTATTGATCATAACTGTTTAACTCCTACTGGTTGATGCCCCCTACATTAGGCTTAACAGTTTTCGATGAATTGGATGTTGAGTTGGTAATAGGGGACCTTTCAACTTCAGTTGTTTGGTGCCCCCATTGGAGGTTTTAGTGACGATCGATTGTGGTTTAGTTGTAGATGTCATAGGTTAGGTTGTCGTAACTAAATGTGTTACGGGCCTTCCAGGCGTATCAGCCGAAACGAAACAAACTCGTAATGGGCGACTGGTTTGGAATCCATCTATGGGTAGGGTGGTGTAAGATACCATACCAAGATCCCGAAAGTGAGCCCAGGCAGAGTTAACTAAGCCATAACTGGTGTCCCTTTTACACCCGTGGGTGGGTACAAGAATGGAATTTGGAAAATTGGTGGTACCGATGGACTCAACATTTGTTCGATGCCATGATTGAGTGGTGGTTCCGATGACAATGTTGAGGTGGAGGCGGCTCCATTTTCAGCAGTGAAAATTGTGTGCATTAGGCGATCGGTTCCTGTAGGGATCCTTAGTGATTGTCTCGAATATACACCTAACAAATTGGATTCCTTGTACATATTGGGGGCAATGCCAACATATAGTTGATTATCACCTAGTACGGTCAGTAGGACATTGTCAGGATTTCTTGTGGTGTTGGGTTCATGGTAGTTAAGTTGGTCGAGGGTAACTACCTTCCTGTTTAAGGGAAACATCATAATATGGAAGACCAAGGAGGTGACCGCCTTCATTACGTACATATAACTACGCTCTAAGAGGATGTTGTAGTTGAGTTCTGCATCAACTACTTTGATATCGATCATAACCATCTTACCCCCTAGATCTATGGGGTCATTTTGGTATAATCCCCTTAGTTGGGATGGTCTCCCAACATATTCGAAAAGATCGATAGACAAGGGGACCAAGTTAGGTGACCCTAAATGTTTCCACACTTTTGCAGACATAATGAAAGTGGGTGCGCCTTCGTCGATGATATAGTGATGAATCATGATGTTCTTTACAGTAACTGAAACTTGAAATGCCATTGACGATGGTAGTTGTGGATCACATTTGTCGAGATCAAAGGTCATGAGCTGCGAGTCAGAAGGATTGACGGTGCCGAGTGCATTGAGTAATGTCTTTATCTGTGTTGGGAAAGATTGTAACACTTCTAACGTGGACATAGATGCAAGGTATTGAGCCGAGTCATCCATAATACTGTAATTGTGGGTGGATTTCATGTGAGGGTTATTAGGGGTACTCCAAAGTGGAACATTCAGAATCGGTGGGATTTGTTCGGTATTCAATAGAGGTATTTGTAGAGGAACCCCAGAGGGGACAGAAACATCTTCCACTTGGGGGGTGGAAGGCCCATCATAACCCTTGGCTCGTGTCTAAAGATTTATATCCAACGTGTAGATATTTTGGAAAGAGCCATTGTCGAGTGGATGAGGGTCTTGTTGTTGTGTTACTACCCCTTGATTTGAAAAGGGTTGTTGTAACACGGTGATTTGTAGTTGGGGAGGGTTGGCAGGATTTGTCACTGTCTTCTTTTTGGCTTCCACTAACTATTGGCAGTCAAGGAAAAGAGTACAATGATGTGTGTAGTGACCATAATCGATGCAAATATAGTAGTAATAATTGGTCCTCGAGTTGGCATTCTTCCCTTGTTTGTGGGGATTGTTAGTCCCTGCATTATTGTTACCTGCATTTTGGTTTTGCTAGGGCAGGGGATTTCCCCCTTGCCCGGGCTATTAATTATGGTTGTTCTTACCTTTATTCTTCCCCCTAGTCTACGGATTCTGGGGGTTTGTGGTGTTCAATTGCTCAAATTGTTGAGCTTGTTGAATGTAAGAAGGTTGAGCTAGGTTTACCCCCATGTGGGGGGGGATTTGGTGACCAGTTGGGCATGGGAAAGGATAATATGGGTTGTACCCCAGGGGTGGGATAAATGTGGTTTTCATTCCATAAGAGGTAGACGTAAGAACGGCTTGAGCCATTGGCGATGTAGGAACCGTCGTCCCTTGGATAACGTTTAGGTAAGTAGGAATATACGGTCAATACTATAATTGACCAGTTAGTGGGGTTGCTACCAATGTAGGGGGGACCGACGTAGGTGGCATGGATGGGTAGCATGGAGCCATGTTAAGTAGTGCCAAAGTGGTGGGAGGAACCTTTCCTAAATGGTAAATGGACACAATAATCCCATCCACCGAGTGTGACGAGCTCGAAGGTGTAGGATCCAATGACCGATGCCGAGGGGCATCATGGAGGAGAGTATAGAGGTAGCCGGATTGTGCATATATGAGATCAAAATGTTGTGCTTTAAGAATAGCTTCTTCCTCACTTTGTGGCATAGAAGTGGCAACATCTTTAGCTATTGCGGGTTGGAGAGATTTTATAAACCAATCCAACAAAAAGGGTGGTTGTATTTCAATTTTACATAATGTGCAGAGCCTACGCCACTCATGGATGTGGTCTGCAATGTGGGTGGAAGCATTTTGCCGAAAATCTGTGAGAATTTCAAGACCTAAGTCATGTTGAGTCGGAATCTGGAAGTAAGTGATAAATGAAATGGCCAATGTTATGAATGTGGCATGGGTTGTGCTTGCTAGGTTGATATACCATTTGGTTTTCGTGCCGATGAGGGTACGCTGAAAGAGGTGAAGCCTCACAAGATTGTCCACTATGATGTTAGATGAACACCATAAGTGGAAATACATGACATGGTTGGTGGGATCGTCCCCTCGCTTTCCTTCGAATTTGGGGATTTTCGGAAGGAATTTTATTTGGCATAGCCAGCCATGCCGGATCATGAGAAATGGGATCATTAATCAGCTTGGACAAATCAGGGAGATTTAAACTAGCCATGAATGGAAAGGTAGGGGTATTTGGTCTTGCCATTGTGTGTGAGATATGATTTCCATGAGGGAGAGACCCAAGTGATGTTGTGAACAATGGTTGAACTCCTACGAGAGAGGATGGGTCAAAGGGGACCGGGGGATCTCCGAGGGGAGAAGCCAGTGGGGTACCTCTTCCGGTGGGAGAAGAAGTGGTATAATTAATAGTTTCTATGAGAGGAGAAAATGCACCTGGAAAGGCTTGGCCTCAACCAGATGATCCTATAAATGTGGCCTGGGAGCGGCCTTGGCTAGAGTACCTTCCACGTGTACCATGGGGAGAAGGTGTAAAAACACCCCTCGAGAGAGGGGATAGGCCTTGCAGTATATGAGACTATCTTATGATGTTGTTTTGTTCCTCAATGGTGAAGGCCTTGTGTCAAAATGATAATGATTGTGGAATTTAAACACAATTGAACAAATGCAAAAATATGCCAACCACAACAGATGCAATTATGGTGCAAGAAGTGAGTGATATGTGCAAAGTCGGTTTTTGTGCATGAGTTCCCACATATAGGTTCTTTTTACTTACGAGTTAGTGAACTTGTAGTTTAAAAAAATATTAAATGTAAATTCCCTAACAAGACCTAACATCCTTCCTCTAAAATATAACTAGGCCTCCCAAAAGCACAATTGATGGTGATGATGGTATCCACTCACCAATCGACTAATGGATGTAACAAATAGCTAGTTCTACTGGAAATGGGGCCAATGTTCCAATCAAGAGTCAATTGCACTCACAATTGCTCCTTAGTGATATCCTAAGTTGGTCCACTAAGATACCTTGCGTCAAGTGTGGATCAGTGGTTCGGCCTGCACGGTATAGTGTTGTCTCCCTACAACAAGTTGAGTGGCTTATAGGGGAGAGCAAGGAAACTATACCTCGACTTTCATCTCCTTGGTCACGGCGCACTTCTAATCTGGGTTTTCTTTTAACACTTGCTTATAACAGGATTTTGTAAGTACCCTATGAGACAACAATGCTATGTTTAAAAATATTGCTAGTGAAACTAGATTGGTAGGCATTAATGGATGCCTATCCCAATCAATCCTAACTAACTAAAATGTTGTTTTGTGACCTCCTGTGGAGGATTTTAGTTGATTTAGACAATTACAATGTTGATTTTAAGGAGTTTGAGTTTTCACTTATGGAGTGTAAGAGAGGTATTTCACAATCCCTACCTTTCTAATTCACCAAGCTCACATGAATTGCAAGGTGAAGAGCATACTAGGATGGGGAGATTCTTTAGGTCTCTTAGTGTGTGCTAGTGGTGCAAAGACATGTGATGAAAGTAAATTGATTATCGGCAAATTAACTAGAAGATCATATCAAGTAATACGTAGATGCTCATGGTGCTTTGCAAATAAAAAATGCTAACTAATAGACAAGTATGCAATGGAGGTATGTCACACTTCTCACTCTTTTCTGATTCACCAAGCTCACTTTTCTGATTCGCCCTTTTTCAAATTAACCTTAATTTAAGTTCACTAGTAAGCAGTAATTGGACTGCCAAACTAAACTATGCAGATAAAAAGCAAATAAAATACGGTAGCATAGATAAACAGGACTCTACCGCGCAGACCGTGCAGGTAAATTCAAAATAGGTGCGTTGATAACCTGGGTGTTACACTAACCAGTCACGCGGGTCACCTTTGCGGGGGTAGCGCGGGTCGAACACTGATTACTTGTGTTGTGAGTGCGGCTGTCAGAGTCATTTTCGCGCTGGTAGTGCAGTCGAGAGGCCGGGATCCGTGCCACTATGTAAAAATAAATTGAGGTTGTATCGTCCTCAAATCTTGGAGCGAGAGGTGGAATACCTTATCTCCTGCAAGTGACAAATACCCATAATTAATTTCTTAGCAAAAAAACAACCTAGTTAAATGAGAAATGAAAAAAAATAAGTACGGTCGCCATTAGAACTATTGTGGAAAAAATTGCACAAGTGCACTCTTCCACTTGGTAAGGGGATAGGCCTTATAGGCTGCAACAAGTCCTCAGTCCTTGGAGCCCCTGTGGGTGTGGTTGGTTGTGTCCTCCAAGTGTTCCTGCAATATATTGTTAGTATAATTCACATGCAAACAAAGAAATATTGATAAAAAGCAAAATAAAAGAGATGGGGGAAGAATGCAAAATCCAATAACAATCGAAGATATGTCGAACCACTTTTGTATTGCCCAATGGTCAAGTTGTATAACACCTAGGATGTGTGGGCTTCAAGGGAAGCCAACAATATCCCTTAGGGAGGCCTTTTTTGTCCAAGCTAAATGCTAAGTCAATGGTAGAACAATGGAGAGAAACTCTTGCCCTTGGGAATGCTTACAATGATAGGAAGTGGTGGGCTATTGAGGAAGTTCCAACTCAAATCCAACAGCATAACCTTGCTCTTGATTTCTCTCTACAAAATGCATTCCAATGGCTTCCTTTTATAGGGCAAGAGGTGGCCAACAAACAACTAGATCCAAATGTGAACTCATTTTCTCCATGAACTAGTTCCAAGGCACACAAGGGGGGATAGTTAATGCCACCAAGTGTGTGAGAATTCGAATTCCTATCCTTGTAGAGGATCGAGCCTTCAATGAACCGTGGGAAGTTAGTGGTCCTGTTGTTTTGACAGTAGCACGACTATCGAAGGAATAGCTGTGCAGGTGTAGCACGTGCATTGTTTAGGTAAACTGCGCTATAGCGCGGGTTAACAGTATTTTACCCGTGCTACCCCTTATTTTGACTATTTTTTGGCACTTTTGGACTCATGCTATCTTTTGGATTTGTTGAGGGTGCCTTTGGTGAATTTCATTATTTATGTTGTTGACGCTTTACTGGAAGAATCACCGAAATGTCGCACGTGTGCAAATTTTAGGCGTTAACTATGATTATACTAATGATGCATAGAAACTCAAATGGTTTCCTACCACCTTTAAGGATGCAACTTTGCATTGGTCTATGGGGTTGGGAGGAAACACATCCACACATGGGATGACATGTGTAAGAAAATTTTGAAGAAATATCAAGATTAATGAAAATATAGGGATTTAAAAGAAGAAATATTTAGAATGACACATAAATATTATGAAAGCTTAGAGGACTATCTTGAAATATTTTTGTACAAATTCCAAAGATCGAAGTGGAGTAAATAGGACCAAGACACTGCTAAAACCATCTTCATAAGGGGAATCATAGATGAATCCATAAACTTGCTTAATTTGATGGGCTCGAGTGATGTATCTCATGTTGGAATCTATTTAATACTAAGAGGGGGGGTGAATCAAAATTAGCACAGTTATGAACAGTATTAACTTCTTAACAAGTTAATCTGAACGTAATCTTGATCTTCAATTATGCATTCATCATAAATAAAACATTCATCTACATATGTGCAAAAACATAGAACACAGAACAAACATAATTTTTACGTGGAAACCCGAATGGGAGAAAACCACAGAATACTCTTTTATAATAAAAAGAATACATTCGAGGAAGCACCAACTTCCTAAGTTCTCCAACACCAATTGGAAGGAGGCATCGAACCCCTGGTTTTACAGGCACCGGCTTGAAAAAAACACCAACTCCCTGATTTACTAGCTTCAACTGGAAGGAGGTATCGACCCCCTGCTCCTTGCCTCATCCTACCGCCCTGATATACAAAAATAAGACATTGCTTTGTTGTACTTATGATATGCGTACACTTCAAATATTTTGATGTTTGTTCCATTGTGCACACTTTCTGTATGATGTAGTATTGCTTTTACTGTGCTTCATATACCACTTGACTTCACACTCAACTCATCACTTCAACTAACGTCTCTCTTCATATACTATTTGCAACTTCAACAAATTCTGCAGACTGTGCCAAGGTTTACTATACCATTCTGCTACTGCGCTTCTGCTACCTCAACTGTTACTGTGCATCAACCGATAACCCGTTGTTCTATCTTTACACACCAGTATCATATGGAACTGCGCACCTTTAGAGATATGTATGTTCTGTCTTGGTGCAACAACATTTAGATCATCTGTGACAAACTGTGCATCATCTGTGATATGTCCTTTCTTTTTAGAGCACTTGCCTTAGATCACCCTCATCATGACGCACATCCTTGAATGTGTTTCAACTCTGTCTTTATGCATCTGATGGACTGCCTTACTTCACACACATCAATTCAGTCTGAGTGCGTCAGATAAACCTATATACTTACCGCATCACAAGATATACTATCTCTGCACTTTTATCTTAGAACATATGTGAATGTCTGCGTGCTGTCTATGTTACTATCCTTCAATCCTCATGCACTTGTGCATCTTCTATAGTTCTTCCTTTCGATCTTCGCACAACCGTCACATATTCATAGCATCATTGTGTGCACTTTTAGTTATATCATTCCTCTGCTTGTGCGCACTCAGCTCTTCAGCTAGATCATCCTGTTTTGGTTCCACGAGCCCTTGATGCTCCCAGTATAAATCTGTATCTTCTAGCTTTCCTACACTTCCATCTTCAAGCCTCAAGTTTACTTCATTCTCCATCACGGCTTCATTCTGCACGGATTGTGATGTCCACAAGTTAGTTGTGAAGTCCTTTATTCCTTGCTTCAAGGTTCTTCTTACTTCACGCTTCTGCCACATGTCATCTTCTGCACCACTGAGGTGTCATCTCTTATGGGTCTTGCGCATACTTGGACCTTTGGATAGTGGGACTTACACCCATGCAGTTTGGTCTTGCGCCCTTGATGTACCTTCGCTTGTGGGTCTTGCGCACTTGGCATCTTCAACCACTACTCCTTTTTTGGTACTTGTGCGCGCTTCAACAACTGAGAGCTTCTTTCGATTGGTGAGTCTTGCGCGCGTTCGAGACTTGCTACCTTATTCAACTGTTTCTTGTTCCAAGCTGCTTGCGCACTCCCAAACCTTTTTCCAATCAACTCTTTGGCTTGCTTGCGCACTCGAATCTTTGTCCAACCAACTCTTTAGCTTTTACCTTGAAGGACTATGACTGGATGGACTTGAGACCTGCACATGTACCATATGGTATAGGATGTATTCCGTATGTACTTCTTCAAACTGGATATGCTTGATGCACTTCTAGATATACTTCTTTAGACTGGGATCCATACATTTCTTCATCTTGCTTGCGCATATAGTTATTCAAAGTGCTTTCCATACACTTCTTCAAAATGGCACAGCAATGTTGATTCCTCTTTGACATTAGTTGAAATCAATGACAACCAAAGTTCAACATCTCAACAAAAATTTCAAGAAATATGTGACCTATGCAGGAAATATTATTGTGGACAAGCTAGATTTCGTAAGGGATCAAGAGATACTCTTTCTAAAGTTTCCAAATCAGCCACAAGTGGGGTCACTTGGGCTAAATTGGGAAATTTGTTGGAAAATTTAAAAATTGACATTTTTTGTACTCTTAATTTGAAATTAGATACTTTATAGCTTAAAAAGAAACATGAAGAAGAGAATGCAGTTTTATCTGTCATTTTCTCTAAATGTAGAAAGAAACATCCACTAAGAGACTATCCTCTTAATAACATTGAAATCTATGGTATTTGTACAGAAAATCATTAAATGGATAATGGTCCCTCTTTACCAGGACTTAAGGCAGTCTATTAAGGAGACAATGAGACAATAGAACATCTTTTCATGCTTGCACCAAGGAGACATTGGTATCCTCATCCAATGGACCTGAATTCAGATTCGATACAACAATTTTCTCCATATTTTTCTAGCCAATGATACACACCCCCATCTTGGAACCCCCCTTTTGATGCTCAACATTGGCATGATTCCAAAGTCTCGAAACATGACGCTAGAGGAAAACAAACTATTTTTTTTGCAAGATCATTCCATTTATACCACGACTTCCAGTTCATTGTGCTTGTAGAATTAGAGGTAAGAGGAAAGTACTGATAGGTTCCAATGTTCATTTCCTTTCCTACTCAATTATCCATGAGCCTAACAGGAGACGATTGCAGGTAAGACTACATTGCAAGTCCATCCATTAGGGTTAAGGCAAAGTGTCCTTCCTCCAGAGGTACAATATGTTTTCTTGCATGTATTTCGTTTCTTCTTGTATATTTTTGTTACCGATGTTCTCATGCATGCAGGTTACTGTCAACACAATCTAAGCTGCATTCCATTGGAGGTAATAGACAGTACTGATAGGTTCCAATGTTCATTTCCTTCCCTAATCAGTTATCCACGATCCTAACATGTGATGATTGCAGGTAAGAATATGTTTCATGTCCATCCATTAGGGTGAAGGTAGAGTGTCCTTCCTCCAGAGGTACAATCTGTTTTCTTGCGTGTATTTCGTTTCTTCATGTATATTTTTGTTATTGATGTTTTCATGCGTGCAAGTTACCACCAGCACAATCTAAGTGGGGAGTACTCCAGCTATCTCGGTTTCTCCTAGATGAGCCTAAGTTGCTGAGAGCTATGTAGGGTCTCATACACCTCATGTTCTAGGGGAATGAACCGGCCACGAGTTATTGTACTTGATGACTATTCAAATTCCGTTTTAATAAAAAATATTATTTGGGCATATCGGTGTCTTTCGTCCACCCTTATTATTCAGCTTCATTGTTGTTTTATGTCCTTTTTACATTTTACAATCTGTAAAATATGTACATTGTGGACTGTAAATATTATCCTTTGCTTTTTTTTATTCATTGACTGTGCATAAATCTGATTTTTAGTCTTAAGCATTTTTCACGCTCTATATTTCAAACATAAATAGTTGTTATGCACAATTTTGAACAGCCTTTCATTTCATGAAAACAGTTAAAATTATCGAATTAATTTTCAGTTTGAGACTAATATACAAAGTTCATCTTTATCAAATCGAAAGTATTACATTAATGGAATTAATGTTTTATCTTTTTTTTTTAAATATGAAATTGAACTATATAACGAATTTCCTTTTGCATATTCCAAACAACTAATTAAATTTATTTAGGTTTCAAAACAATTTATATTATTGATGTATTTTAATACTGATGACTAAAGCTTTCTTTTCTTTTTTTTCAGAAAATTCATCGCATAATGTGTTTTTTTTATATAAATATTTTGCATTCATTTATTTTCATTGTTTAATTAGTTAATTAATTATGTCCTCATAAATTTATTTAGTCTTGCTTAGATAGTTGCACATAGTTTTTTCATTGGACTAACGCCTTTTTTTATGACTATTTGTGCATTTAATAACATCATATCATTGCACTTTGCTTCATTAATGCTCAAGGTTCCATCCATCAACCTTATGAATCCTACCTATCTAAGGGATCTAATCGCAACCTAGGCTTCCATTCTCTTTTCTTCCCCTTGACCAACCCTCCAAGGATGCTTCCAATGTTGTTTCCAGAACCATATAGTTTTGAGCATCACATAAATGGAGACCATACTGGGGACTATATTCTTGTTAATATTTTAATTTGATCTCGTTAATCCTTTTGTCATTATTTTCCAATTGCGACTGATTTGTGAAGCTTTGTTAGTCATCAATCTGTTGTCTCAATCTTTGATATTTTTTCATCTCCTCCTTCTTTTTACATGGCTCTCTCTAGCTCTTTGATATTAGGGGGTATGTTTAGTCATTATAATCCCGTCATTAACCTCGTTAATCCTCAAAAAGTCATGAAGAAAGTGGGTATTTTTCAATATGAATTTGATGTCGATCTTACACCTTGGTAAATACCTTCACCTTTGAATCTGACCCTGACCATCAATCCTTCGCCAAAATTCAAAGATCATCTTCCTAAGCTCTCGAGAAATGGCATGATGTCTGTGAAAATGGAAAGACATCTGTGAACAAGCATTTACTTTCCTTTTCTAATGCTTGTGAAAATATCGGTGCACATGACAATGATACTTGCATGTGCCTATGTGTCAAATTATTAGAAGGGAAGGATGCTACTCAATTCTATGAATTACTTGATAAGATCTCTATTACATGAGATGAGATTTTCTATTTGTTTAAATCCACTTTTGGGAGCGTCTAGAACCCAACTGAGTATCTGAGGAGTTTAAAATGCATATATTTCAAATAGAATGAATCCATTAAATATTTCAACCTCAGGTTTACAAAGTTGTATAACAATATTCCTGAAGTTAGTCGACCTTCCCAACAAGATGCCTTTGTCCAGCACTACGATTGTATTCCTCCTCCTTACTAACACCAATTATAAGAGAGGAATGTTAATTCTCTTGGTTATGCTCTACATACATGCATTGATTTTGAAGAGTAGAACCAAAGGACAAGGATGCATGTGAACCAATCCAATTCTAAGTCTGACATGTTCACCATGCTCCAAATGATGCCTTTGAAGACAATCAAAACCTCTTCTCCTTTTCAACAATGGGGCATAGATTTCATAGGAGATATAAATCCTCACTCCAGTGGTAAGCACAAATGGATCCTAATAGAAACTGATTACTTCACTAAATGGATTGAAGCAATACCCACTAGATCAGCAAATGACACTGTGATAAGCAAGTTCTTGGAAGAAAATATGTTATCCAAGTTTGGGTGCCCAAGGAAGATCATTGTTGATAATGCTCAAGCATTCATATTAATAAAAATGATAGATTTTTTCCAAAAATATAATATAGAATTGGTGCACTCCACCCCATACTATCCCCAAGGAAATGGCCTAGTAGAATCATCAAATAAAAGTCTACTCAAAATCATCAAGAAAATGTTGTTAGAGAATAAAAAAGCCTAGAATGTAAACCTGAGATATGCTCTATGGGTAGGTATGATAAGTGTCAAAAGATCTATTGGGACCTCTCCTTTTCAATTGGTGTATGGAAAATAAGTTGTTCTGGCTATCCAATTGGGATTTCTTGTACTAAAGTTGATCCAAAATGAAATAGAGGAGAAAAATTATATGATTAGGATAATGTATGAGCTAATAGAACTACAACAAGATAGGGAACATGTAAATTTGAAACTGCAAGAGCATCTAAAGAGAATGAAAATTACTTTTGATAAGAAGGCCATAGCAAGATATTTTCGGCTAGGGGCCCTAGTCCTAAAATGGAACGCAAGAAGAGAAGATAGGGGCAAGCATGGAAATTTTGACAACCTATGGATGGGCCCTTACATCATATCAACTATTCAAGGCAACAATAATTTCATCCTTGCTAAGCTAGATGGTGAAATATTGGAGCCTACTATTAATGAGAGACTCCTCAAACGTTTCTTCATGTACTGAAATCTCAGAAAAGTATCCTAATTGTAAAGAGTATAATAGAGGTGGTTAAATTATGTTTTCTTTTCATTTACAAGTCATTCAATCATTTAGAATTTCTAGTTTTACATTTTTATGTCTGTAAATACCGTTGTAAGATGAAAAAGATGAAATTAAAAGGATTTCATGAGGAATGACTCCATAGCCCAATACGAGGCACTAGTATACAGTTCTTAGTATTCTGTGGAGGAGATAGTTGTTCCTATTGGATCTGATGTTAGTACTAATATCTTCATAGGGATTTGGGCCTTCGTAAAGAGTGTAATGCCAAAAGTTTAAAGTTTAGCCCCTGAGGATCTAAGGCCAAAAAGGGGCTCACATAGTCAGGTGGTTATACTATAGGAAAAGGATAATACATGCGACCAAGGGATAATATCCTAGCGCTAACGATAGAAATGAAGACCGACAATCTGTGATCAGATCAAAAGTCATGTGTAATAATGCACCAGATAGATGCTAGCATGATAGAGTGAGCAGTCGAGCAGATCAAGAAGGGGTTTATTAGATCAATGGTCCACATAAAAAACACACAGATAAAAAGAGCTGAGGATATTTTGATATGAGGAGGATTTATCCCAATGATGCCTTACACATGGTGAAGCTTTATTGGTAACTCCTTGCAAAACACTATTGCAATATTGCCAAACCCACAGGGAGTTACCGCTCATACAAACTACTCTAGTTTCCGCTCAAAACCGCCAAACCATAAAGTCTCCAAGTTTGTAAATTGCATGACACTATGGCATACATGTCAGTACATTCCAAGTGGACATATGTCAGACGGGGCTTAGACCGCAATCGACGTCATTCAAAGAGCGCCAAATCAAGTGATGCCCACTATCCTAAATAATTTCAAATTTTAATATGTTAAAAGGAAAAAATACAAATTGTTGTTATCTTATTTATTTCAAAGGAAAGTTGTGCCCAAAGCCTTTGAACCTTCCCAGCCACCACCAAATTTTACCCGAGTATTTACAATTTTAACCTTTTTAACCGTTGCTTGTTTTTAATGTCTATTAAAATTGTAATTGCTCTAATTCACTATGTTAAACATTACCAGCCCAATTGAGCCACCAAATGTACTTTATACCTCAAAATGGCCTAGAAATGTAAAGCCAAGTTGCCTAAGACTATTGTTGCTGGAGATGAACATATCTATGATAAGCATGACAATATCTTTGACACCATCATCACCATATCAAAGCTAAATTCAACCCTACAAGAGGCCTAGTCATTAGCCATTATGGACCAAGACCCTTTCTATTTGTGGGATTCCAACCTTGCCCAGAATGTTTATCCCAGGTCAATTTATTTCCTAGAATTCACAGCCTCGTGTGTTGATCATTACTCTCTGAGTAAGAAATCCATTTTGTCATCAAACCTCTCTAAGATCTTATGTAGCATATAATCCATCAACCTACAAAAGACGTTTTTCATCCCAAATTTCCTTTCAATGCAGAACTTGGATGAGAAAGTACTTACATATTCCTACCAAACCTCTCTGAGATCTTGTGTAGCATAGAAGCCATCAACCTACAAAATACATTTTTCATCCCAGATTTCCTTTCGATGTAGAACTTGGATGAGAAATTCCTTACATATTCCTACCGAACCCTAATACCTTCTAATAGAAACCTCTTCCTGTTACAACACTTGGAAAAGGGGATCGCTCTCCCTTCATCCCCTCCCCCATATGAAAGTGTAGTATTCTCTAAAGTTTCAAGGAAATCCATTTCTATGATCTGTACAATCCTAGGGTATGCTAATGATGATAAAGTAGATGAGGAGATCTTAGGTTTTCTTCTAATCCTAACCCTCATGTCTACAAACACTTTCCCTAGATATAACCTTTGTAGTTTCATGATTCAAGCTATCCATGAACAACTAGAGGAATTCCCAGCCATTGGGGTTTTTAGATACCCATCATATATGTTTTATATGTTTGTGTATCAAAACTTTGAGCATTATAAATGCCTGGATTTGAAGATGATCAATGTAACTGGAAACCCAATTCTTGTATTCAAATGGAATAACCTATTTTTTAGAATATCTAGCAACTCCAACTATGTCGAGTTAGCAAACAGAGTGATAAAGATCACATACACTATCATCCATGATTCTGTACCACCTACAATGTTCCCCGAGAATAAAAAGTGGCTGCAGTTCACTCATGATACCATGACAAGTGACTGGTTTATATTTGAAGAATACACAGTAATCAGACTAGTGTATGTATTTGAGGAGGAACCTTATTAGCTCCTAGCTTTCCTAACACCTATATTTTTTGCAATGGAATATGCAAGAGATATATTCAAGGTGGATGAAATGCATTTCATACACATAAGACATCTAAGAACCTTCCACTACCACAAGAGATATGACCATTTCAACTCAAAGGTATGAAGGCCCTTCAATACTTGGAAGGCTTCTCGAATTAATTAAATTTGAAGAAAGCAGAGGATATATCTTATGATCCTCATGGAGTTTTCAGGAGTTTGGTTGGGTGGAATAGTCTTCCTGAGTTGTTTGTTGCCCTACAGAGTTTCTCAGGTTCTTAAAAGATTTCCTAACTTATTCTCAATAAATAATTTTGTTCTGTTTATCTAGTATTATTCTGTTTATTTGCTTTCGAAAAGAATCTAATCGTGGAAATGTTTAAGTCTGAATGTTTAAGTTTAAATGTTAAATTGATAAATCGATATCCCCATTTTTCCACATGCTGTTTGGGAGCATCGTACTCCAGTAGAGATAGGCAGATTAAAATAGATTAGAAGATAGGCAAGTTGCCATTTAAATTCGATAAATAGATAGTAATTATTTATGTTTCAGTTTTTCTATTTCCAAGTTAAATAATAGTAGGAAGATTCTGCATAATATCTATGTATGTATTATAAGTATCAGAGCTTTCATTTCTAATTTTATCAATTTCATAAACTTACAGTTCAAACAGATAATAGACGTAACAGAAATATTCTGTTGCTGATAAGAAATAGTTTTCTATCTCTTATTATAAATATCGTGTTAATTATCATCCTATCAAATAGT
Source organism: Larix kaempferi (assembly GCA_027924585.1). Taxonomy (NCBI): domain Eukaryota; kingdom Viridiplantae; phylum Streptophyta; class Pinopsida; order Pinales; family Pinaceae; genus Larix; species Larix kaempferi. The sequence continues at coordinate 7,975,260 of BSBM01000313.1, forward strand.
AGAAACTCTATAAACATCACCTTATTTTTATTCACCTATTCTATTGCAAAGCTGTTAGTGATCTATTCATATTTTGTTTAGTTTTCATTTCAAAACCTAGTTAGGTTTAGTCTCCCATTCTTATCTTTGTTTAATCCAAATATAAATAAAACACAAATGTAGGGTTTAATAATATTCGTTTCCATTGTACATATTACTGTAAACCTTTTTGATATTTCACTCTATTATTTATCAACATTACCAAACAAGGATTTATGACATCAACTTACAGTATCCAGACGAACAAACCAGATAGCTAAACGAATGTTTTAACATACACTGTATTACCAAAAGGAGTATTATCTTATACAGAGATCGAGCCCTCGGCTCTCTTTCCTACTGTCATAAACGAATACGAAAGCAAGTCGAATCTCACAGAGTCTTAAAACATTACATTAGAACAACCTCTAAAACGAAGACGAAGATCTCAAGCAACGTTTATATTATGTTTTGAAAAACAAAGTTACACAGGGTTTATCCCAAAAATTTCAATAGGCAGAAGAGCCCAGTTATTCAAAATCGACGAGTTATATCTCCAGTCGACAAACATCAAAGTTTGCAAAATATAGAAACCAAAGTATCAAATAAACGTTTGAGAATTGGAGTATCAAACAGTAAACGCATTTTGAAAACATCTTCAAACACCATCAACGACAGAGCTTCGACAGGTCTTAGTAGATGGTTTTTATCTCGAGGAACCTTGCATTCAAAGACGAGGAGCACTACGAGGGTATGGAAGACCCGAATCTTATCGGTGTAAAAGCTTGAGTTTTCCCTTCCGTCAAACCCTCAACAAACCTTTCCAAAACCTTGTACCTAGAAAGCAATATTTCGGAGTTAGACTCATGCTTTTATCAAACTGAAAATCGAGGTACAGAAAAAGGAAACATTATCATCTTGGATGCTTACCTTCACAACTGTGTGGACAATTCTTGGCATACACCAGGAAAACGATAATGGATTCGTTCCAGTCTCGACGAGAGAGCGCAAGCATTTGCATTTGGCACCACAGTTGTAACATACAATGAAGAACTTCAAACCTTTAACATTTTATCACTCTGAACTTGAACTACATCTAAAAGTTACAACAACATTACAGAGATTAAAACCTGCAAATTTTTCTACACCAGTTCACAGATCTTGGGTTCGAAACCCTTGCAAACTTCCTACCAAAATCTCGGCAGCTTGTCGGCCACCTCCAGCAAAAACAATAACACAATGAACCACTTTTTCAAGTTCTTAACTCATTTACATGGTAGACTTTAGGGTTTCCATCCCACAGTTTAGACTCACGATCATCAACGGTTACAACAGTACCAGCTACGACCACTTTGGTATCAACAAAATCAACAATTAATGCCATCCTCCATTACCATTTGACATTGCCATCTTGGAAAAATGCTTAAGTCAGCAACAACCAGTACCAGGGCGTATTATTCTGCCACAATAGCAAGCAACAAGGAAAGCACACCTATGTGGAATCATGGGCTATCCAACTCGGCAGGGTTATGGCGCCAACTTGTTAATGGAAGATCATTGCATGATCTCTTTTATAGTTCGAGACACATGCCAATTTAATTGATTCAACGGCCTGTCACATATAGAATTTAATTCCCACTCTGCATTACCTTCAGACATTGCCACTATGGAACGCGGTGGAGCAAGCACGATCAACACTTGACGTAGGACCCTTACACATCAACAAGTATGGAGGTATTCACGTCTACGTGGATTCCTGGAGTTACAACTCGGCAGTAATGCAGTACCAAAACTTTAATTGTAATATCCTTCCGTGATCTTTACCACAGCTCGAGACCAACATCGAATTTATGAGCCAACGACCTGTCAAACCCCATTTTAATGTTTGTCAGTACCTCGATGTGATAACAAATATTACAAGTTTCATTTGTTAACATAACAATATTTAACAATATCGTAATTGTCATAGTAGTCATAACATATATGCAATATATGATTATAATTCCAAGGTTTGCACTTTATTGTCATCGCTTTCCTACATTATAATGTTTGTATTTAATTTACATACACTTGCATAGAATTGTCAAGATTTTAACGATGCCTATATTGCCAACATCTCCGATATATGTTTTAATATTGACATTAAATCGAAAATAGGAATAGTAACACTAACGTTTTCATAAAGACTTGGATAGGATTTGTTTTGCTTACAAATAGAATAACAATTATATATATAGTCCAAAGTTTAATTGCACTATATCTACATAACATTTGGTTAGTCATGTTCATATATTATCGTTTTTATCTCTTCATATATAATGAATAATATTGGTTGCAAGAGCTTACAAGCTCATAACTTTTACATGCATTTTGGTACTATCATTCTAAATGACGATAACAAGACAACTATCACTACAACTAGCTAGAACAATAACGGCAATAGTAACAATGTTGTTACTAAGATACTTGTTCGACAATCAACTTGGGTTGAGATTACTTAGTTATAAGATGAACCTTGGAAAGCAAAGGTGTAAGCATGCGAGTCATACCTATACGTCTTTATGGTTGCAACAATCTCCAAACATGCTATTTTATTTACGACGTTGAATTGAACTTTACACGAAACTGGAATTTATTTGCAATAATGAATCTCCTTTACCTGTCATTTGCACATCGAACAGGTCTAATGTTTTAGCGTTGCAGCTAAGTAAGCTTCGGGGTCCCTCATAGGACTCCCTTGGACAACAAAGAAGCAAACTGTCAGTATCATCTCAAAGAAAAAGTACCATATCATATTTCTAACCTGGCATTTTCATTATTACATCATCCATACATTTCATTGCATTAAAAAGGTGTCGCATCAAAAGTTGATCTATTCATGCATTTAACTACCTTAATGATAGTTGTTATAAATATAATTAAGATGTCACTGACGTAGTAGTTATAACAGAAAAATTATTTATGTTTAATACAACAGCTGTTAGGATTAACATTGTTGCAGCTCGCATTATTAAATTCCACAATTACAAATTATCATAAATTAAGCTAATTGTTGCTATTTACAAAAAATTTAAATTTTTATGAAAATATGGGATGTTACACAAAGATGCTAAATTCAAAGAGTTGGAGGCTGAAGTGAACCAGAAAGATGAGAAAATCTTGGATCTTGAAAGAGATATGATCTAGAAGGAACATGACATCCGAGAGTTGGAAAATGAAGTAAATGAGCTTAAGAGTGAAAAAACTAAGATCAAGATGGATACTGAAGGGGAATCTTTGATCTGAAGAACAAATAAGTCTTTGTGGGACAACATATCCCAACTGTTTATAAAAGAATGCAATCATTGTGAGGTTATCCAAGAGGAGTTAGAAATGTATAAGTCATCTAAAGAAGAGACCAAGAGAGTCAAAGCACAGTTGGGAGACATTCCTAAAGAAGCTAAGAAAATAATAGAGTATTTAAACAGTAGAAGCAAAAGGCAGCTGGAAGAATTACATATCACAAATAGAACCTTGCTTATCAAGGTGGCTAAACAGATGATTACAAAGCAAATTCTTTTGAAGAGAATCTAGATTCATATGAAAGTCTTGGATGATGATGTAAATTCCTTTAAAGGCATGTTTGATAAGGTGATAAAATACGGGCTACCTCACCCATTGGATGGGAATGAAGAATTTATATCCACAGAATAATATCATGAAAAATTAACTCAAAAGAGAAATGAACTTACTTAATTTGATCCACTGGAAGGAGATATAACAAAGAATCAAGTTATAGAAACACTCAAGCCTCAATTCCAAATATGGATCAATTTAAAGAGGTTATTAAAGGAGCTAGGCCCCATATCCTATGAAAAGCACACTGATGCAAAGATAGCCTTAGAAGCATTAAACGCTCATCAAATGCCATTGAGAAAAACTTGCCAGTCAGTATCAAAATACTCCTAGTTAATTCCACCTCAAAAGAAAACCATGGGGCAAACTTCCAACATACCACAAGGGCAGACACGTGGGAAATAGTATCCTATATATAGTTCCAGGCCAGTATGTAAATCATCCGACCCCATTGGCATTTATGCCACTTAGAGGGCAAGTGAATATTCAAATGATGCATCAAATGAGGCAAGCAAGCATACCTTCAAATGTTCAAACAAGGTCAAGCAATGGGTTAGACAACTACGCATCCAAATGTGTACATGCGAGGACATAAAATGTAGACAAAAGGAAAGAAGAAAAGCTCAACTAAAAAGAAGTAAAAAGTGAAATACTGAAAATCAGTTATAAAGTTTTACTGAAAAGGATAGACTTACAAGTCTGTTAAAGTTAATTGAATTCATTTACTCCTAGAGAGCCCTATATAATGTAATACGAGTTCATAACTCGAGGATAACAAATTTGTGTATGGGTACTCTATCATTTTGTTGAGTTGTGAAACATTTTGTAAAGTAATAGCATGTTTAGAGATTAAGCTTCCAGAGTGCTACAGAGACATGTTTCCTTGGTATTATGTCCATCTTCATTGTTATGTCCATGTATACTCTCATGAGATGCTAATAAAGATTTTCAAGTAACAATTCAACTCCATATTGTGTCAACGATGTTGTATGTTGATGAATGTTGAGATTAATTGCAGAGATTTCAAATATTTTGACCTCTGGTCCAATTTCAAATCTTTTGTGTTGTTCAACAGTATTTGAAGTATTCTTTTATTGTTGTTTTCATAAATGTCTTGATACCAATAAACTCACAGAATAAACTCATGATCTACCATACATTTTGTTAAAAACTATTGAATTATTTAAATCAAAGCTCAGTACGTCTATGCTTCCACTAGGTTTAAAGAGATTCGTCCTGCAGGCACCTATTAAACCTATTTTAGTCTCCATATGCTAAAATACACCTTCATTCTTATCCAAAGTACTGTAACACTATGTGAAATTCCTCTATAGTTGTTTCACATCATCATAATTGTTCACAAAGGTTAATTATTCAAATATTTCAAGAAAGATTAAATTTCACATTAAATTCCATAGAGATTCAACTCGAAAATCTATAAAATTTGAGTTATGTCATGCCCTGGCGTGCACTGTTTCAACCTGTACATCTCAGGTACTAATAGATCCATCCATCAACCTTATGAATCCTACCTATCTGAGGGATCTAAATGCAACCTAGGCTTCCATCCCATTTTCTTCCCCTTGACCAACCCTCCAAGGATTCTGCCAATGTTGTTGCCTGAACCATGTTGTTTTGAGCATCAACATAAATGGAGACCATACTGGGGACTATATTCTTGTCAATATTTAAATATGATACCTTTAATCCTTTGGTCATTATTTTCCAATCGCGATCAATTTGTGAAGCTTTGTTAATCATCAATCTGTTGTCTGAATCTTTGATCTTTTTTCATCTCATCCTTCTTTTTACATGGCTCTCTCTAGTTCTTCGATATTAGGGGGTATGTTTAGTCATCATAATCCCATCATTAACCTCATTAATCCTTAGAAAGTCATGAAGAAAGTGTGTATTTTTCAATATGAATTTGATGCCAATCCTACACCTTGGTGCGTACCTTCACCTTTGAATATGACCCCGACCATCAATCCTTTTCCAAAATTCAAAGATAATCTTCCTAAGTTATCGAGAAACAACATGATGTCCATGAAGGAGCATTTACTTGCCTTTTCTAATGCTTGTGAAAATATTGGTGCACATGACAATAATACTTGCATGCACCTATTTGTCAAATCATCAGAAGGGAAGGATGCCACTCAATTATATGACTTACCTGATAAGATATTTATTACATGGGACAAGATCACCTATTTGTTTAAATCCACTTTTGGGAGTGTCAAGAATCCAACCGAGTATATAAGGAATATTATACACATATCTTTCAAAGAGAATGAATCCATTAAATATTTCAAACTCAGGTTTACAAAGTTGTATAACAAGATTCCCAAATTTATTTGACCTTCCCAACAAGATGCCTTTGTCCAATATCATGATTGTATTCCTCCTCCTTACCGACACCAATTATAAGAGAGGAATGCTAATTCTCTTGGTTCTACTCTACAGACATGCATTTATTTTGAAGAGCATAACCAAAGGACAAGGATGCCTGCTAACCAATCTAATTCTAAGAACAACATGTTTTCCATGTTCCAAATGATGCAAGAAATGAAAAATTGGGTGATATCATTAGAGCATAGGCTTAAGAATGAGTCTCAATCAACTTTCACTCAGCATAGCCACCTTCTAACTTGACCTAAGAAGAATTAATATGTCAAGTCTTCCACTCGACCTTGGTGTGATTTCTACAACGAGGACCACAACCCTTCCACTCATGAACCCTACTTGTCATACCAAGAATGATTAAAAAGGGGCATGCCTACAGTAGTCATAATTGAAGAAGAACCTATCGACAAAGTCTATTTTGTCGTAACCAAGTATCAAGTTTTATCCGACCCCAAACCCTCCATGAATAAGGAAAATTCTAGATATTATATCATTATTCCTTCTATCCATGAATCGATAGCTCTGTCAATTAATCAAACCAATCATTCTAATCCATGCCTACCTTTCCTTGCGGTTATGAACCTTATGATGTGGTCACAAATTTAGCCAATTTGAAGGCTGACATCAATCCTTTTGATGCCCCTAGAGAGCTCGAACATTATCAGAATATTCATAGTGCTCTCGCTTCCCATTTCCCATCCATGACTTATCCTGAGATGACCACGTAGGATATTCATGAGGTCTTTTCTTTTGACGATGATATATTTCCATCTTATACAAAGCAAGATCCACACACCCTTATTCAACAGGACGAAGTCATCCCATCTTGTCTTAATGCTCCATGCTTATCAAATCCGCAAAATAATTTCTTGATTAAAGATGAGGTCTATAATTTGCAATGCGATGTCTTTGAAAATATTAGTCATTCAAAAGGGGAAATCAATTATTTCAAGGAAGTGAGTCATAATGATATTTTCCATACTTTTTTTATCATGGAATTTTAAACTTGGACCATGTTATGATTAACATTTTGTATGATCCTCTCATTATTATGCTTGTTCTTGACAAAGATGCTCATTCCATTCCAGTTATGGATGAGAACCTTGTTTTTCATGATCCTACCCTCGATTTTGAATCTTATGTTTTGGAGAGAAGTCCTCATTCGATCCATGATGATTATTTTGATTACTTAATTCATGATGCTTGTTCGCCTGACAAGGAATTTGAATTTGTGCAGCTCCCTGATATAAAGGAACATTTCGATTTTGAAAGTGAAGCCTTGTCTCAGGTCAACTTGCAATATGTTTACGACAAATGTTTTGAATTAATTGTTGACCAAAATTATCACAAAGAAATCAATGCATCTTTTATTATTGATTTTAAAGAGGAAATTAAAGGCAATGATGGAAAATTTCTTTTCACAACTAATGATAATGACAAAGCAATCAACGAGGCTATAATTAATGATAACTCAATTAATGTCGATGATATTAACTTGTTTATTCCAAATAAATATGATATGGTCAACGAAGTAGATATGGGAATTCCTGGGCTTGTGTTTAGATATTACAATTGGAATTCATGAGTTGAGAAATTTCCAAATCTCATTAATTCTAACTCATTTAGTTTGCATTCTCTTTTATTTGTTTCAATTAGGACTAACATTTCTTTGCATATTTTCACGATCATATTTATCTTATTTCAGGAATTCAATGCAAGTTTCAAGATTTAAGAAATGATTGCCTTAGCATTACATATATTTTCCTTTACAACAAATGGCATCTTGCATGATCCATTTTTCTTATTTCGTAGAAGTAGGAATATATTGCATTTAGTCATAGGACATTTTACTTTCTTGCATGCATTTGTTTTTATTTCTTCATATTGTTTAGGAGGCTTTCTTTTCATAGTTTAATAGTTTCATTTGCTTAGTTAGTTTATTTTCTATTGTTTTCTTTTCACAGTTTCCCAAATAATTTCTCATGGAATTTGATGTCTTTAAGTGAAAGTCGCCACTATGCTCTTTCACTAGTTTGTTTTTCATTAAACTCTGACACGATGACGATCAATTTTGTTATACAGGACAGAACATGACATGGAGAGGGAAGAACTATTGGGCGGTTCCTAATGATTAGATTGGGGGAATGTTGAATTGGTATTTGCTTATTGTTTTTGGTTTCCCAACACTTCTTTCATCCCTTTGCCTCGCCAATTGTGGAATGCTAGCCTTGCTCTTTTAACTCCCTTCCCTTTTCAGGGATGAAAACGAATACATGTACATGCTTCATGGTTACGTCTTTGTTGTGTTGATCAGTCATTGTCGAGTCATCTTTTGTCATTGTGTTTCGTTTGTTTTTTGTTTGTCTAGACATTGATGCTCAACATCAACCGGATTTTGAAGTGTTGAAACATGATGCTAGAGGCGAAACAATAAAACTTTTTTGCAAGATCATTATGGTTGTACCATGACGTCTAGTTCAATGTACTTGTTGCATCGGAGGTAAGAGGAGGGTACTGCTAGGTTCCATTGTTGTTCATTTCCTTTCATACTCAGGTATCCATGAGCCTAAAAGGCGATGATTGTCTGTAAGACTACATTTTAGGTCCATCCAATTGTTAGAAAAAACAGGATCGCAGAGCAATAACAATAAACAAGATGCAAATATAAATCACATAAGATGCAATGGGTTACCAATAAGTGTAATAATTACATGCATGTTGACATTTTGATTATTGTGGACTTTATGTTGTCCCATTTGTATGACAAAGAACCTCTTATTCATATATAGTAAAATAAAGTTTCTTATTCTATTGCATTGTTCAGTGTCGTTGTGAAATATTACATTGCTGATTAAATATATGGATGACTATATATTACAATAGATGCAAAAATTCAAAAAATTATGATATAACAAATTAACGCAAACATCATATTCAAACGCAATAACTAAAATTAAAATTATATGAATACTATTATTAAAAATATTTTGATTTCTGATGAATAATGGAATTTAGAAAAATAAAAATAAAACATAGATATTCTAGTGCAATGTCACTAATCATTGTTCACCAAAGAGAAAATGAACACCAATGCTTTTGATCATTTTAATCGCACTAGTGCATTTAAACCAAACGCACACCGATGCAACAAACTACTTGTTGCATGCCTCGTTGCTTTGCTATTATTAAGCCCCAGTGCTTTCTCCATAAACACATCGATGCGCCACTATATCATGACTGCACCATTCAATTTTTAAAATGCAATGAAAGCCAACGTCCTAGTCAACTCCACGAGCGCGTTTTCTTTCCCTTAGAGCACTGGTGCTTTCAGATAGTACGTAAGCACTGGTGCTATAGTTAGTTTACCGCACTAGTGCATATATTGTTATAAAGCATTGGGGCAATTAAATTTTTTGGTGCACACTAGTGCTATATTTGTTAGTAAGCACCGATGCATATAATGTTATAGAGCGTCAGTGCCTTTAGATTTTTTGAGGCGAACTAGTGCATGTTATTATTGAAAGGTACCGATGTGTTTCGTATTTGTCAACATCAATGCGTTTACAACAACAAAGCACATCGATGAAAAAACCTCCCCTAACACTTCCTGCCATCGAGTTTTTTTAGTTATAATAAAATTCCATAAAAACCTTTGCCAAAACATCCGGTACCATTGGTAGAGGTTGTAGCGAAGTTTTTTTTGACAATTTGGACCAATATTGTAACACTAAAAACCTACGCTATAACCTTCTCCTTGTAGTGAAATAAAATGTTAACCTATAAGGCCGATTATTTAACACAGAAATTGATAGAAAATAACTATGTCCAAATATGGGAGTAATATGAATCCAAAAATACTGTTTGGGTAAAAGCTAATACAGTGATTGAGGGTTTTAAAACCCATAAGAATATTTTGTGAAGACAAAAGGGGTCAACGACCTCTATAATCCAAAAAAATGGTTTGGGTAAAAGCCAATACAATGACTAAGGCTTTTAAAACCTGGAACCTACTCATGAAAAGGAAGGGGAATCAACACGAAAAAAATTAGAAAACCCCGAAGAGCATTAACACCTCCAGGATCTCAAAGTCACCCCGCAAAAGTCGAATTAGATCACCTTCAGTAAATAAATTATGAGTTGTGGTAAATAATGAGTGAAGCTACTAGTTTATAAGACCCTCTTTAAAATTTGATAGGTTGGCAATAAAACAATTACCTTAACAGATAGTAGAAAATCAACGACGCCTCTTTCAAACTTTGTTAATCTCAAATATTCAACTTGGTACTGGTTAGAGGAGCCTTCTTTCAGAACATAAAATTAACAAACGAGAGTTTGCCCTTGGAACAATGAAAGGCCAAATGAGAAAGAGGACCTCCATTGACGCTTTGATTAATTGCAAACATGTTGACAATTATAAATTAACACCTAAGACAATAGAAGGATAGATGTAAACTTCACTTCATCCAAGTGTAATTACCTCGGGCATTAGAAAGAATAAATTCATGGTGGATTTATAGAAATGAAGTAAAATAATCTTTCATATTAATGTAGATTTATTTTAATTTTTAATCTAATAAGGTATTATATCTTATATTAATGTATATACATGTAGCATAAGAAACTATATTTGTTTTATTTTTTTCTTTTTAAATTAATTTTATACAAATTTAATTTAAACCAAATAAAAATTTTCAATTCAAATATTTACTAATGAAAAATTAAAAGTACGAAATTATTTAAAAAAAAACAAATTGTAATTAAAAAAATAAAAGACATTATAATTTTGTAATTTTTACAAAATAAATAAAAAACATTATAATTTTGTAATTTTTACAAAATAAATAAAAAACATTATAATTTTAAAAATTATTTATAATTAAAACAAGAGCTGCGTGCCTTTTATGTTTAAAAGAATATAAATAACTAAAATACAAGTTATTCAATCTATTAACACTAAAATATGTAGGCCAAATTTCATTAATTTGGGAATTTGAAAAAAATTTCAAAAAATCATATGAAAGTACCAATTTAACATAACTATTACGTAGCATGGAGAAACTTAATTTTAAAATTATTTTTATCTATCATTATAAACAAGATAGCAAAACCAAAATGATGTCCCTATAACAAGCATAAGTAATAATTTTAAAACAAATAATTTAGTCCCCATCCTGGCTCAACCTTGAATCTAAAAAGTAATTATCACTTGAGTATAAGTGTCATCCATCTCCACATCCTAAAGGGGAAGGGGAACCTTGGTTGGCTCCAATAAAGTAACGACTAGTGACTATCCTCTGCTCAATGCTCAATATACAATGCATGGAGCACAAGTGGTAGACTGTAGTCAGGATAGAGACTCTAAACAATACAACATATTTTGTCATAATGTCAGGTAGGTTCAAATTGCCCATATAGACGACAAGTAATATAGTATACTTTGGATACTAACATATATTACATGATTATATTCATTATAAATTCATAAGTAACATTTTATTTGTGATACCTATTAATATGTATACATATCATAATAGTTATGCAAGTGTAGAAATTACATTTACATATTACTTTTTAGTACCCACTAATTATATATGGATGGATATATAATTAGCTACATTCTTATTTTCTATGTTGATTGAATTTCCATAAATTATAATATATAAGAGAATTTAGTTCAATGAACATAAAATAGTAATATACCTTATAATAGTTATATATCTTTTAGATATATAGTATCTCAAATGCACCTTATGCATTATTATAGTACAATACATTATCAATTTTTTTCAAAATTGTTGTATTTATGTTTTTGTTGAGTTGTGGTAAAAAGGTAAATTTGTGGAAATATAAGTTTGACTGGAACCAAAAAATAAAAAATGTTGTTTAAAAAAAATAGTACTCATGCGACTTTAAAATTTACAATGCTATATTAAAATCAGGGTTCGAAGACAAACTGGAAATTAGAAGGACAAAAAAAACCTAAGAATTTACAACCATTTATGTTTCTACATGCAAAAGAATGCATACCATCGCCCAGATTGCCTTCTACATCTCCACCAACCGCATCTGCACCTCCACCAACTGCAACTACATGTGATATGCACCACCTATGGAAAATCAACAGCCTGCCGTTGAAGAATACCTCATAAAAAAGATGGTACAGCTCAATACAATATATTCACGATGAAATGCCAACAGCGAGTTGGTGAAGAATACCGAATCAAAGATAGCTACAGCTACTCAGAAGATATTCACATATCATAAGATATAGACAAAAATATAAGCTCTACGTGAACGTTCAAGAAGAAGTGATTTAAAATGTTTACTAATTTGTTGTGGAATATTAGAAGAATTAGACGGATTAAATGGTTTTACTTATCAATCCAACCTCAGCAAGATACTGCAATGCAGCCTTGTTTGTATTCTATTGAGGGCCGAGACTAACAATGCAGCCTTGTTTGTTTGTATTCTATTGAGGCCCGATACTAACAATCTATTAGCACTTAAATGCAGTAAAATATTCAACAGTTTTAACTGAAGTTTCAACTAACATAACTCCTTACCACTCATCAAAGCTATATTCAATATTATAAAAATCCATTTTTTTCATTAAATTATATGCTAGCGCGGTATGTACCGTTGACTATCAAGGTTTATATGGAGTCTGCCGGAAACTTTCCAAATCAGTGATGAGCTTGCATTTCATTAACTAATAAGATCTTTGGTTCCTAAAAGATAATCGCTGATGCAGAATTAAGCCAGACGAATATTTACACTGTTGTTTCTTCTGCGGGTTCGCGCGAACTGTACAAATTCGGGATAATAAGGAGCCAACAACTAAATTCTGAAGCATGGAAAATAATATAATCAGAGCTATCACTGACACCGATCCAGTGATCAAATAGAGACCCCAGAAAATCTCCATGTTTAACCTATTGGAATTGATTTTTGCTCCCGAATCTCTGCAGGAGGTGTTATTTAGCCACTTGGCTTGAATCTGTTGCATTTATTTGTCCTCTGAAAGAAACAGAACAATCCTCGAAATATCGGAGAGCATGGGAGAGCCTTTGGGAAAACCTGTGCAAAAGTCCTGATCATGAGATACTAGCCATGTAAGAAGTGAAATTGGAGTTTAGCTAAATTATGGAGGGTTTGAAGGAACTTACAAAGCCGAAGCCTCCAGTCCTATAGATTGGTCCAACCATTGTATCGTTGCATTGTGAAGCCATAAAAATGCGGATATAAGGAATCTCGTCGAAAATGGCAGCAACGCTTCCTCTAGTGTTGAATATGCCGTCAGATTTGTTAAGCCATGCTCCTGCTGCAGGTATTGTTCTACAAAAGAACCGTTCTGGTACCCTACCGGTTCTCCACCGGCCTTGAGAGATTCAATATCTTTAACAGTAGGGTTCAATTTCTGCACTGTGAGAATAGACGTCAAGCTGGCCGTATAGCTGGATGTTAAAATAAGAACTACAAATAGCCAGATTACAAGCACCAATAGAGACACACCGCTCACTAATTTCTCCTCTGTAGTACAGTAAATAGGTAAGGAGAGAAAATTTCATATAAATTAGCCATGTAAATGGTGACATTCTGCTTTTTAAGTGGAAGGAGAATCGCTTACTGTAAGAGAAAACCAGCGTGGAGAACGAAAACCTGAAACAATAGGACGAATGAAAAAGCAGAAAATTCAAGTTATTGGAGACTTTAAACACTACGAACGTAAATAAAACAGTGCGCAGACAATAGAATCTATTGAGAGTAAAATACCAGAGACAATAGATACTATTGAGAGTAAAATACCAGCCCGCCTGGTTTGTGTTCTGTTGAAGTAGGTCGGATTCTGTTTTGTGGAAAAGATGTTTAAAACAGGTCAATAGATACTATTGAGAGTAAAATAACAGAGTAGAGTCACCACTTGGTATTTGGGTTTTCCTCTGAACTCGGATTGACCCTATGCTCGTGTAGCCATATTACAAATCCTGTAAATATGAAAAATACCCCTGTTGTGCACCACGTGAACGGCAGCATGAACGCCCAAGCGTTATTAGCTTCGTCTGCCTTGACAGGAACTACCATTACTAGACCAGATTCCGTGAATGGTTGTGTGAAATCGACATATTTACTTGGATTTGCGAAAATAGTAGTATCGCCCACAACTGCATCAAATTTCTGCCAAGCAAACTAGAAATCAGTATTGGCAGGAATTGAATTCTTTCTGCCAAGCAAACTAGAAATCAGTATTAGCAGGAGTTGAATTCTTTCTAATCAGAAGAATTAAAAATTCTAATAATTCAACGGACTATAGAAGGTACCTTGAGATAAACTTCATAGACAAGGTCATTATAGGAGTGTGAATGGCTTTGGCTGTTTGTTTCCGTGTGCCAGGAAGAACACACAGACACTTTGCACAACACTTTTTTGACAGAAGAACATGCATGGCTTCTTGTGAGAAGTGGCCGAACATCGATATGAACACCTTCCCCTGCATTCTGCAATAATATTCAATCACATTACAGAATATAAAACCTAGCGGCACCAGTCAGTCGAATTTCCTCCGTGATGGATGCGTTCCAGTGATTCAGAGGGCATATGCATTCAATGGAGGGCAATACGACCGGAAAGGTAATTAATAATTGGGGAAAGACAATCAATACTTCTGGACTCCATAAACCAATAGGCAATAAAACCTTTTACATGCTTATGGTTTGAACATTGAACCTTGGGACAATATTTCAGAATATCTTTTAGAATGATGGTATGATAAAAATTAGAGTGGCAGTTAAGGTTGTGGAGTATTTTTTTTATATTTATAATTTTTATTAATAATCGGCCATAAAAAAATTAGTCAAATCATACTCTTTAATCTAATAGAAATTAAACAAATCTGAAAATAATTATTATTAAAAAAACAACAAATGATTTTTTTTTGAAACATTATCCAATTATATAGTCATTTTATGTTATCCTACAAATTATTACAGCAAGGCGGAACATATAGTCTCCTGCCTAGACAGCCTAGACAGGGACTAAAAATAAAATATTATAATTTTAAAAACTATTTATAATTTTTAAAAATAAATAAAAAATATTAGAAAACATTATCATTTCAAACAAAAGTCTTAATTTAAAAACCAATTGCAATAGACTTTATTCTTATCGTTTGATGTTATGTTAAACTGTTTTTGAACATAATGAAGTTGAGAAAATAACACGAGTACAGTTAGTTGATAACGTTAAGCATCCGATCTTAGAGATATGGAATAATATTTCTCGTTGATAATTTTGGTGGATTCCTGTTCCCAACCTATAATTATTAAAGAATAACCTGACAAATAAATTGTTGGATTGTAAGATTACAGAAGAATGCCAGCATCGACAGAGCTTGAATTGGGAACTAACGAGAGACACAATGGACCATGCAGACCAACCAAGCATTGCTTCTACATATGCGCGGCTCTTGCAGGAGTGCATCAACGCCAGATCCTTGACAAAAGGCAAGATAATCCATACCCATATGATTAAAACTGGGTTTAGGCCAGCCATCTTCCTTGGCAATCGTCTCATCGACATGTATTCCAAATGCATGAATGTCCTGGACGCTCAGCAATTGTTCGACAAAATGTCTGAACGGGACGTTTTCACCTGGAATAATCTAATATCAGGACATGTGAGAAACGGGAGCATTGAGGATGCACGTCAGATATTTGACAAAATGCCTGAACGAGATACTGTTTCGTGGAATTCTATTATTGCGGGATGTTCTCAGCTTGGGAACGAGGAGGAAGCGCTTAAGCTCTTTCGCAGAATGCAATGGGAGAGTATGAAGCCCACCCAGTATACGTTCGCCAGCCTTCTTCGGGCTTGTGCCAGTTTGCCTTTCCTGCAGCAGGGTAAGCAGATCCATGCCAGCGCTATCAAGTTTGGATTTCAGGTTGATGTTTTCATGGCGAGTGCGCTTGTTGATATGTATTCTAAATGCAGAAGTGTAGAAGACGCACGCCAAGTGTTTGACAAAATGCCTGAACGAAATGTGGTTTCATGGAATGCAATGATTTCAGGGTTTTCTCAAAATGGTCATGGCGAAGAAGCCATGAAACTCTTTCGGCAAATGCAGTTTGCAAACCTGAAGCCTGATCATTCTACCCTTGCGTGCGTGCTCAGCGCTTGTGCATGTTTGACTGCACTAGGAAACGGTAAGCAGGTGCAGGGTTACATTATCAAAGTTGGACTTGAGGAAAATGTGTTTGTAGGCAGTGCCCTTGTAGACATTTATGCAAAATGTGGGAGCATAGAGGAGGCACGTCAAGTGTTTGACAAAATGCCTGAGCGAAACACGGTATCGTGGAGTTCAATGATAGTAGGATATGCCCAAAATGGACTTGGCAGAGACGCCCTCCAGTTATTTGAGCAAATGCGCCTGGCACTCGCAGAGCCGGACCGCGTGACATTTGTTGGTGTTCTAACTGCCTGTAGCCATGCAGGTCTTGTAGATGAAGGCTGGCATTATTTCCATTCTGTGATGCGAGATCATGGGATTGTACCAGATGTTGATCACTATGCTTGTATGATTGATCTCCTTGGCCGTGCTGGTCATTTGGATAAGGCAGAAGACTTTATTGACAACATGCCAATTGAACCTGATGCAGCTATGTGGGGTGCATTGCTTGGTGCGTGCAGGATTCATGGTAATATCAAATTAGCAGAACGGGTTGCTTACTTTCTTTTTGAGTTAGAACCACAAAATGCTGGACCCTATCTGCTTCTTGCGCACATGTATGCTGCAAATGGCAGTTGGGATGATGTTGCAAGAGTAAGAAAACTGATGAAAGAGAGGGGAATAAGAAAGGAACCAGGATGTAGTTGGACTGAGGTCAATAACGCAGTGCATACATTTGTGGCAGATGACATAGCACATCAACAAGCGGAGGAAATTTATCGAATGTTGCAGAGGCTGGTTGAGCAGATGGAGGTTGTGGGGTATGTTCCTCACACAAGCACTTTGTCACAAGACGTTAACAATGAGAATAAGGAGCGCATACATGTCTACCACAGTGAGAAGATGGCCATTGCTTTTGCACTTATCAACACATCCTCTCAGACAACTATCCGTATTGTTAAGAACCTTCGTGTGTGTGGTGACTGCCACACTTTCACCAAATTTGTTTCCAAAATTGTTGGACGTCAAATCATATTAAGGGATACTACTCGATTTCATCATTTTAAAGATGGACTGTGTTCTTGTGGGGATTACTGGTGACAGTAAGTAAACCGAGCAGTAGGGAGAATAGTTTTCTAGATATTATCATCAGTTTTGCTTTTGTTGATGGAATTTACTCTTATTTTTGGACTCTGGTGTAATGCTGTTTCCTGTGATCTACAGGGAAATGAGTCTAACAATAATATACCTGTAAAGCTCGAGTTGCATAGAGATTGGACCAAGAGCTATCTTGTGAAGCATAGCCATCAGTAGTGGATGTTTCCTGAGATGATATTTTATATAGAAATGTCTGGCAAGCTTTTTAATGTAAAAGGTAGAGATTGAAATATTCCAGGCTTTTACTTGTTGATGCTGTTCGAGGCATGTCTATCTGCAGATTGCTGGTTGTGTTTTACTCATTGAGTTGATTGCCACAGAGTGTGCCAGTAGGAATTCTGTAACAGTTTCTGTTTTTCTTTATGGCTAGGTTTTTCTGCCTCACTAAATGTTTGAGGATTCGTGACAGAAATTTACAGCTGCTGTGTCAAGATTGAATCTCTCCTCACAATTGGTATGTTTGTTGGTTCCTCATACCCAAAGTCTCTTAGCCTATAATTCAGACTGTTGCCATGATCTTAAAACTCTACCATCCAGGATTGGTATTCTCACTTGTCTGAATTGAAGGACAATGCCTTTATTGCCGTTTTAAGCCTATAATTGATTTTCAATGTATAAAGTCTTAAAAACTTTATTCTCTTTTGGTATGTGTCTCTAGATGGTTTTGCTTGGGGGCCAGTTGCTTCTTGTTATAGGGTTTACTACTACTGCAATGCAGACAGTAGTAGAAAGCAAGGAATAGTGAAGTCCTAATTGACAGTGACATGAAATGAGATGAGAAAATCCATTTTGGCTATTAGTTGCTTTTCTCTCTTCAACTTCAATAGGATTAATAGAAATGTGCAAAAAACACTAAGAATATAGGATAATAAATGAAATCTTCCTATAGACAAAAGATCATAAATGTAAGCCTTCCAGTGTTTGCTAAGAATAGTTTAACAAGCTTGCAAAATGGGCTGTTACACATCAACTGGCATTTCCCTTTGTCTGCTACAAACTTGAGCATAGACACCATGCAGCCTTCACACTGCTGTTCATTTATGAACCAAGAATCCCTTTTTTATGGGCCATCCAAGATGGAGGTTGTTACAGGGTTGTACTACTGCTGCAATGCAGGATGTAATATGTAGTATAAAGGAATAAACATTAATAATGAAGTCCTAAAATGACAATGAAATGAAAAAACAAAGGAACAGAGTTATGGCAAAATGGCTAGCTGTTGTTTTAACTTTCTCTCATCAGCTTGCAATATGTTACAGGTGTGAATGGCAAGTGCACACATAAATTAGCAAATTCTTAATTATATGCAATAGGGACGTAATAGAAATGAGCCGAACATTGAAACCATGAAATAATGAATGCAATATTTTGATAGGCAAATATCAAAACTGTGTGGGTTCTGGTTTTTGCTAAGGATTGTTTACCAAGTACCCATAAGGGTCTTTGGAAATGCACTGACTTTTTCCTTTGTCTGCTTGAAGACTGAGCGTAAAGAGTACACTGTCTTGAAACTGCTCTCCTTTGTATGTACTATGAGATAGGAATACTTTTCATGGACCTTCCAAGTTGGATGCTGTTATAGGTTTCAAGTTTTCTACACATTTTATGGAACTTCCAAGTTGGATGCTGTTATAGGTTTTTAGTGTTTAACATTTTTGTTGGTTTTCCAGACCACACACACACATTAAGGAGACAAGTTTTATACTATACTCCATTAATTTTATATTGCATAGGAATATTACATTTTCTTTTGCTGTTTTATTTTTTAATATTGTGAGGTTCCCTGGAGAGAAAAAAGTACATTATATAGGCATCTGATAAAGATTGGGTGACCATCCTCTATAACAGAGTTTGTATCTAAACTTCTGCTTTTCTATGAAAGGCCTTACATATATAAACAGATATAAAATATCTTTCATAACTTAAACAATCATTCAAGGATTGATCCTTTTCATCATAGACTGTAACTGTTAACTGGATCTTTCCTTCCCCCACTATCTTTATACATAGATACCAGTTCCAAAAACTAAAAGCATTAACCTATTGAGACCGTAATGACTGAAATGTTACTTGTTCCCAGGACTGGATTGGTATGTCTGAAGTTTGAACATGGCTGGCTGAATTGCATGGTTGACTCTGGTGGTGTTGGTTATTCTTCAATTTAAACTAGAGGTGTCCTTTCTATCACATTTTCTAGCAGAGTTTGGAGGTTTCATGATCCTCCTGTAATGGTATGAGTGAGCACATTGAATCTGGAAGACATTGTACTCAGTCACTTAAAATAATCTATGTAATTTGTGTAATTTTGAAAGAATTGATCAGGTTTCCAACATAATATGATCTTCCTGTTAGAAAAACAGGATCGCAGAGCAATAACAATAAACAGAAATGCAAATATAATCACACAAACACATTACAAGAGAGACACCAAAATATCGTGGTTCACCCAAGATGGGCTACGTCCACACTGAAATTTGCCAGTCCTTATTATTATACCGTCCAGCAAAGTGAAGGGATACAACCTGCAGCACAACCGCTGCACTTCCTCTTCACTGTCTCACAGCCTCTCTTCTTGATCTCAGAGATCTTTACAATGCATAATACCTAATACATCAACCCTAGCAGTAATACAATGTCTTTCTTTTATAAGGGAAATACAATGGGAAAATACCACGGGTTACCCAAAACCATGGGCCCGTAAACTGTTGGCGAAAATAGCCCCAATTTTTTTTTTCGGGTTCGTTGCCCCCGAACCCCCGTTCGCGGGGGCGCTGCCCCCTTACCCCCGTGACTCGGCTACATGGCTGAGACAATATCATCTATGAGACTGGAAGATTTGGCTCCACAACCAACACTTCCATCAAGTCTAATTGTTGCTTCAGATAATTTTTTGCTGCCCATTTATAATGAGATGATCCAATGGCAGTTCCACTGCATTCTTAGGGAGTCACGAATCCTTTCCAGTTTCTTCTGGTTTTCCAGATAGTGCTACCTGGCTTTGCACATGCAGGAGGACCCAGACTCCAGTCCCAGATTTTTTGGTCACCTTATAGACCAACCTCCATTCGGTTGATCGCTTCGCTCTTCTCGATGCTCCCCTCTATCAGGGGTACCAAGAGATAGATGCTAGTAGTGCAGTTCTCGGTTTTAGATCAATGTGGGCTTGGGGGTCTATTCCTACTTCTCAGAGCCCCTGGTAGAGTAACCATTCTAGATCCCATACCAGTTGTGAGATGAGAGTCAGGAGACCACCTAGGCCTTGGCGGCAAGTGATCTCGTCAAAGAAACAGCACGGTGCACAATCTAGATTATCTTCCAGCTCATCTTCTAGACAACATTTTATACAAAGTTCCCTCAATTTAGCCTCCGATGTTAGGGGAGCGAGGGCTAGCAGATCCTGACAGCCTTGCAGTATTTGTATTCCAGATATTAGGTCAATTTCTCCCATATCTATTTTTTGCTATCTCTACTTGCCTTTTCTTCGCTTAGGGGAGCGAGGGCTAGTAGATCCTGACAAGCTTGCACTATTTGTATTCCAGGTATTGGGTCCATTTCTCCCATATCTATTTTTTGCTCTCTGCTTGCCTTTTCTTAGCTTAAAGCTTGTATTGGGAATTATCGGTTAGACCTAAAACACATTTTAGTAGTAAATTGTATGCTTATTGGCAACTCTGATCAACCTAGGGCTTCAGTCTCCAACAATTTTCTACACCGGCCTTCGTGGGGAAAGATCCTCTAGGTTTCGGACTGGCCGTCCAAATGGTCACCTAACACGGGGGGGGGGGGGTTGACCCCCCCTTATTTCATGATAGGATTCATTCGGCTACAGGAGGAGGGTTGAACTTCTCCAGACCTTGATTCGCAGCTCTTACAAATCTGCTCTCAACAAAGCGTGACCAGTAAAAACTCCAAGAAATCTCCAGATCTACGGATCAAGCCTCAGGCTCCTCGCATCAAAAGGCGACTCGAGTATGGGAACCATGAAAATGCATTGCTCAAACAACGACAACTCCTAGGTATGTTATTCAATCAACTAGGTTGGTTCTAACACCCAGTTTTTAAAGGATCATGCCCTAATCGGCAAATTTTTAGGGTTTTGACTCACGGAAAAACACCTGGTTAAATGGATCCAACATTGGTGGAATCCGAAAGGACACTTTGAGATCCACTTAGGTTCAAAAGGCTTCTTCACAACCATCTTTCACAATCTGGAGGACAAAAATCAAGTTTTTGAAAATGGCCCATACTTTTTCAATTTTGCAGGCCTTTTCTTGAAAGAATGGATTGAAAGATTCAACCCAGACAAGGAGCACTTCTCCCATGCCCCGATCTAGATTAGGTTATATTCTCTCCCACAAGAATTTTGGTTGGAGGAAATCCTAGAGGGGATAGGAATTACCCTTGGCCGCTTTGTCAAAATTTCAGATGCCACCAAGCTAAGTTGCCAGGAAACTTGGGTACAGGGACGGGGACGGGTATGGGTACGGGTACGAGGACGGGGACGGAGACGGGTACGGGGACAGGGATGCCACTTTTTGAAACATGGTACTTGGGTATGTTGAGGGTACTATATATATATATATATAACATGTCACAGTCACATCATACATGCATATTTCAGATTTCTTCATAAATTATGAATCATGATTCATAATTCTAAATTCAATGATTCATTGAACAATGAACATTCGCATTGAAAATTTGAAATATAAAATTTGATAAATCATAGATTCATAGTAGATATCAAGTGGAAGACTGGAAGTTACATAAAATTTGATAAATCATTGTACCAGACAGCTGTAACAAACAATCAAACTCAAATCTGAAGGTACAATTGAAATATGATTTTAAACACCTATTTGTACTATTGTTACAAGCAATGTTCCCCCAAGTTTCCGGGGCGCAGGGACACGAGAGTGGGGAAACGCATAAATGATATATGCAGAAGTACCACCCCAAATTTTAGGAAATGTCGAAGGGTACTCCAGGGTCTTCAACATAGGGGAACCCCAAGTTTCCGGGGCGCGGGGATGCCGGAGCAGGGAAACGCAAAAACAATATGTGCAGAAGTACCCCCCCAAATTTTAGGAAACGTCGAAGGGTACGCTAGGGTCTTCAACATAGGGGACCCCACTAGGAATACTACAAAATTTGTATTAGAATACATAGAAATTGAAAGTTTGAGCATAAGTCATTAAAGTCTTTAATTTTATAATCTAAAGATTAATACAAGTTTACAACATACATCAAGTGAAATAAAATGAAATGCAACCATACACAAGCTATCATTGATAAAACAAATTCGAAAACCCAACCATATTGAACAATGAAATGAAATCAAGGCTACTGAGAAGGAAAATAGTGGACGGAGTTGCCCTTTATCATTTAATATTTTATTTCCTGGTAAAAATTTTTCAAAGGAAACGTGAGGATGCCATTTTTAGGAGGGAAACATTTCCCTTTTGTGTTTCCTTAAGTTTCCTTCAAACGGGGACGTGGTGGGGACGTTTCTAATGGAGTTTCCAAGTTTCTGAGACGTGCGGGGCCGTGGAAGCGTGTTTCCTACCCTTGGGGACATGTATCTGTGTAACACTGATAAAAAGTTGCAAATATATTCCTGGGTTGATGTCAGTGTATTTCTTAGTATTAAATACATATGTATAATTTCTATGTGCACATTTGGTAGTCAAATTATGTTCCATGAGTGCTGAACACAAAATCATAAAAACATTCCTTGTAAATCAATGCAAAACCAGTCTACCAGATTTGGACAATATTTAGTGGAATTTGAACAATGTTGCAAAGTGCTTGACATAAGTCCTGAACTGGACTCCATATGTAGTTAGCAAAATTTAGTCAAGTTTTGGTTGGGGTTCATTACATTTTTTCCCTATGGATTTGCATTTTGTTGAGTCGGTCGTGCCCTCGAAGTACCCAAACACGGGGTACGGAGTACCCAAACACAAGGTACATCGTACAATTTAGCCTATAAGTACCCCCTTTTTTATAACGATGTCTCGGGTACATGGAGCCAGTATTGGGTATGACAGGAAATGTGCCTTACGCCTACCCAAGTACCCGGTATGGGTACGTGTACTCTACCCCTGGGTGCGGGCTAAGTCACCTGGTTTGAGTTCGTGTTCAAATTCGGTGGCCTTGAAATTCGACAAAAAATCAGCAATGAAAAATTTGGTGATAAAATTCGACATTAAGTTCGAGGGACTATACATTTCAAAATTTTAAGATATATATAAAATTCTAAGCACTCATTAAACATTATGTAAAATGAAAATTGCATGCCAACATTAACATATATAATTATATTTCAAAAGGATGGCATCTTGTTCGACTTGAAGTTCAACTTTGAAATTCGGCTTTAAGTTCGGCTTCAAGTTCGAATTTGGTTGAAGTTTGGTGAATTTCGAATTTCAAGGTTGAAATTCGCCGAATACGGTGACCAAGGGTGCTGGTACCCATGCAACATAGCCACCAAGAGAAGACGATACCGAGTACCCATGCAACATAGCCACCAAGAGAATACGATACACCTCCTATGCAAGAATTTGCATCTACATGAACATTGCAAACGCTCTCCCAGGATCCATCTGTCTTGACTATCAGGATGAAGAATGGGAGCAAAACCTAGATTATGAGCAGATATTGTTCCGATGTAGAAAATGCCATGCTCATGGACACCTCTTCCAAGATTGTCCTCTCAATGCCGCTTTCGCCCTCCTCCCCCTGCTCCTTCGGCTGAAGAAAACAAAGGTTTTACTCAGATCCAAGGTCGTAGAGGAAGGAATGTCCGAAAATAGTCAGCCCCTGATCATAATATGCCTCCCACCAACAATCCCTTTGAAATCCTATCTCATCAGGATGATCAACTCATGGATGCCCGAGAAGACCCAACCCTTCCTAATCCCCCTCCCGAAATCCAAGATAAAAATAAAGGAAAGGCTTCAGAGATTTCTCATTCCATCCCTTCAAGCCCTCAACCAGCCTCCCAAGCCTTGTTGGAAGACACCATAATGGATCTAGACGAGAAAGAACTTGCTGGAATTGATCTAGACAATCTAGAGCAAGCATTCAAGAAAAAGTAATTATACTCTGTGCCCATTGATTAACTCAGAAAGGTTCATAAAATCTTTATGAACTCATCAATTGGAGCAACTGCCAGATGCACCAAACCCTTAGGCATATCTAGAGATCCACCAAAGGATGGTTGCAAGGGCACGAAAGATAAAAAGAAACTAGGAAGGAAGCCAATGCAGCAATTAATACAGGAGATCGTGGACTACATGGTCAACTTAGGACAAATTAATCTGATAATAGACAGTTATCAACCCCTCCCCAATCAGTCTCAATGATGAAGATAATTTCTTGGAATATTAGAGGTCTGAACAGTAGGCGCAAGCAAAAGCTCCTCCGAAACAGAATCATAGCCAACAAACTAGACATTTTCTTTCTTTAAGAAACTAAATGTGTTGGGCAAGAAGCAGAATCCAATATTTCAACCTATTGGAAAATGGGAAATCATGCTATTATTGATGCTCGAGGCACAACAGGGGGCCTAGCTGAAAAATTTCCAAACCCCAACCTGGTTTCAAGTTCAGTTTTTCACATAGAGTTAAATGCCCAAACCCCATGACTGCAAATTAGCTTCGAATGTATAAAAACTTAATTTTACTTGAAACACATGGAATTTTCTTTCAACTTTAAAGACTCAGAAAATAAATGACAACCACACCATAAATTTTAAGACTTCGAATTTTTAGTCAAATTGGCTCAGGATAAAACCCTAGAAGGGAAAACCTGATATGAGAGAGATTTTTAATATTCAGAGACAATTTACAAATAAGAACAACAATACTTATCTCAACTTTTCATCTTGAAAAGTGTGCCAAACTCAATCTGAATTCTGTAGGTTAATGACTGCAGTACGACCCCCATGTTCCAGCATTGAATTTCAACAGTTTGCCTAGGAAAATGTGCCCAGGAAAATACAACAGCATGACTAGCATTAATTGTTGTACGGCCTCCTCGATTTTTGTGCCTGTAGCAGTCTGTATGGCCTCCTCAAAATTTGTGCCAGATTTTATCTTGAAATCTGTGCCTATTTTGCTGCTTTACGACCTGTATGGCCTCCTCAAAATTTGAGCCTGAACTTTACCTCGAAAACTGTGCCCTTTTTTTCTCTGCTGCTGTACAGTCAGATTTCCTCCTCATAAACTGTGCCAATTTTGCTGCTGTATGGCCTACATTTAATGCTCTGCAAACTATCTAGAAAATTGTGCCCTCATTGGAAATCGTGCTCTTGCTCAGTCTCCTTGATTTCTGTGCAAGGGTTTGTCCTCTCTCTCTCAAAATCGACCTCTTTCTTCTCTTGCTCTTCTCTCCAAAATCTCATGGAAGCAAAAGTGAGAATGAATGCCTTCAATCCCTAATGATTGAATCTAATTATTAAATCTTGAACCCAATAGATTTAGGGCTCTCATTAATTGCTCATTATTAACTCATTAAATGATATTTAGTGCACTTTTATCATTTAAATATGTAATGAGCTTTTTGAATACTTACCCACTTTATTTCTCATAAAGTCAATTAAAAATTAGAACCATGAGCAAACTTTATAAAGTGACTTTAAAAATATAAAGTGCTTCTCACTTTAATAAAGTGACTAGGGACCACATTTAATGTTTTCCACCCTTAGGGTCACAAGGATGAAAAACACTTTCCTTGGTACTTTTTCAACACTCCCTCTTATCGAGGAAAGTGTTTTTCACAACCCCAACTTATCTCTGAAGTGAATGAATTTACTTCTCCCTAAAGATTTTGTTAGAAGGTTTGCCACCTGCTCCTCAGTAGAAATGTACTGTAACTCCACAACACCTCTCTGACATAGTCTCAAATGAAATGGTATCTGATCTCTATATGCTTTGACTTGCCATGGAATACTGGATTCTCAGAGAGATGGATGCAATTCTGATTGTCACAGTAAATAACCATAGGTCTCAGTTCCTGATCAAATAAGTCCACTAACAGCTTGTGATGCCACAATGCCTCGCAACTAGCTTGACTGGCTGCCATGTATTCAGCCTCTGCAGAACTCAAAGCAATGGACTTTTGCTTCCGACTGAACCATGACACTGCTGTCGAGCCCAAACTGAAGCAACAACCGAAAGTGCTCTTCCGGTCCGTCACACTGCCTGCCCAATCTGAATCTGTGAAGCTAATCAAACTAACTCCATCCGACCTCCTGTAGTCCAGACCATAATCCACTGTCCCAACAAGGTACCTCAACACATGTTTTGCGGCTGTCCAGTGCACTCTCCTAGGCTCCATCATGGACTGATTGAGTGTATTCATCGCAAAACACAAGTCTAGTCTGGTGTTGACTAGATACATCAACGATCCTCTGAGCTGACGATATAAAGTAGGATCCACCAACTCTCCCTCAGAAGCATGAAGCTTCTTCCAGTTGCTGATCATAGGTGTGGACATCGGTTTGTAGCCCTCCATGTTAAGTTTAGCATAAAATTCACAACAAGAGCATAATAAGGATCACTGAAAGAAACACAATCACAAGATAGACATAGATTTATCTTGGGAAACCCTCATGGGGTAGAAAACCCAGCAAAGCTTTCCTCAATATAGATGACCAACAAATACAAAGATGTAAACCTCAAACAGGTGCTCCTTCTCCTCCTTCGTAGATCTCTCTCTCTCCTATGCGCAATTCACAAGTGAGTGAATGAATGAGTGAGTGTGATAAATGAGGATCACACATCCTCTATTTATACTTTACCTCACTTGACTTATTCCCTAACTGGGCCGACTTCTCCTAGGAGAGTCTAATAACCCCTAAACAATTAACTCAGGGCCGACCCCACTAGGGGAGTCTAATAACCCTAGTTACAACATCCCAACGGAGGAATAAACATCTCCGGATATACAATAAAGTCCCGACGGAGGAATGAAACATCTCCGGATAAAGTACAAATAGAATATTCTTAGAAGTTACAATATTTCAACACTCCCCCTTTACGAGAGGGATATTCTAACAACATCTGCAGGAGCAAGGAGTCATCAACATCATACATGATACATCTATAAATCATTGGAAGCTTTCTTCAATCATCATCAGTAACTCAACCAGTTATTGGAACATAATCAATACTGGATCATCAACATCGTCAGTACTGAGTCTTCATCTTCTATAGCACTTGATCAACTACAACAGCATCATCATCTGGATCTTCCGATCAACATCATCATCTGGATCTCTCGATCAGTAGCCTCATCGTCTGGATCTCCCGATCAACGACATCATCTGGATCTCTCGATCAACAGCCTCATCGTTTGGATCTCCCGATCAACAGCATCATTTGGATCTCTCGATCAACAGCCTCATTGTCTGGATCTCCCGATCAACATCATCATTTGGATCTCCCGATCAACAGCCTCATCATTTGGATCTCCCGATCAACAACATCATCATCTGCAACACACATGATCCTTCCTTTCGGAATTACGGGATCACTGTCTAGGGATGATCAATCACATCACAATCAACATTTAAGACTATCTTTCCTTTCAGAATTACGGGATTTACTGTCTAGGGATGATCAATCCCATCACAATTAGCATTTAAGACTATCCTTTCTTTCGAAATTACTGGATTTACTGTCTAAGGATGATTAATACTATCATAATCAACATTTAAGACTATCCTTCCTTTCAGAATCACTGGATTTACTGTCTAAGGATGATTAATCCTATCACAATCAACATATAAGACTATCCTTCCTTTCGGAATTACTGGATTTACTGTCTAAGGATGATTAATCCTATCACAATCAACATTTAAGACTATCCTTCCTTTCAGAATTATTGGATTTACTGTCTAAGGATGATTAGTCCTCAACCACTTATAGGATGGTTAATCCTGATCTCTTTAGGACATAAAACCTAGGGATGATACAATCCACTCGTCCACTTAGACAAAGTCTAAGGACCACACATCGACCTCATGTTCGGAATAGTTAACCTCATCATCGACCTCATCATCGGAACAGGTAACCTCATCATCGATACAAGTATCCTCATCATCGATACAAGTATCCACATCATCAATACAGGTATCCTCATCATCGATACAAGTATCCTCATCATCGATACAAGTATCCACATCATCAATACAGGTATCCTCATCATCGACCTTACTGTCGATATAGGCAATCTCATCATCAATACAGGTATCCACATCGGTATCAGTATCCAAAGATCACCATCGACCATATCACTCCCCCTTTCGAGGAGGGTCCTTCTGAACTACACCAAGCTTGTCTCGGAAATACTTAAACTTTACTCGAGACAAAGGTTTGGTCAATATATCACCCTTGTTCATGTGAATGCCTTTCAACTTTTCCCTCAATACCATTTTTCTGTTTTCGTTTGAGCTTTGGTACAGATTTGTTAAGGCAGTCCACATTTGAAATGCATGATCTTTTCCTGTGACATGTGTGATCACATGATCTTTCATGACATCAAGTATGATCCTCTTTGCTTTGATATCTTTCTTATCAAAAACAACCTTTTCTGTAGCATTGGTAGGAACTGACTGGTTTAGACTGTGTACTGTTGACTATATCCCATAGTTCATTTTCTTGCAGAATCAGTACAATTCTAGCTTGCCATGGGCTAAAATTTACAGCCCCATCCAGCCTATCTTCAATTCTAAGCCCAGTGGCCATAACCACAAATAGTCCAAGAACCTGTAAACTCAACAACCAACCTGTTCTCCCTTCTTTTCCAAGTTTGAAATTTTTAACTCTGAAATTTATTTCTGCCCTTTAAAGACGCTCTGATACCTTGAAAATTTTCCAAACCCCAACCCGGTTTCAAGTTTAGTTTTTCACAGAGTTTAGTGCCCAAACCCCATGACTGCAAATTAACTTTGAATGTATAAAAAAATAATTTTACTTGAAACACATGGAATTTTCTTTCAACTTTAAAGACTCAGAAAATAAATGACAGCCACACCATAAATTTTAAGGCTCAGAATTTTTAGCCAAATTGGCTCATGATAAAACCCTAGAAGGGAAAACCTGATATGAGAGAGATTTTTAATTTTCAGAGACAATTTACAAATAAGAACAACAGTACTTATCTCAACTTTTCATCTCGAAAAGTGTGCCAAACTCAGTATGAATTCTGAAGGATAATGACAGCAGTCTGACCCACACGTGTCAACATTAAATTTCAGTAGTTTGTCTAGGAAAATGTGCCCAAGAAAACATAGTAGTACGAACAACATTAATTGCTGTACGACCTCCTCGATTTTTGTGCCTATAGTAGTCTGTACAGCCTCCTCAAAATTTGTGCTAGATTTTATCTCGAAATCTATGCCTATTTGCTGCTGTATGGCCTCATCAAAATCTGAGCTTGAACTTTACCTCGAAAACTGTGCCTTTTTTTTTGTTCTGCTGCTGTAGTCATATTTCCTCCTCGAAAATTGTGCCAAATCTGCTGCTGTACGGCTTGCATTTAATGCTCTGCAAAGTGTAAACTGTCTAGAAAATTGTGGTCTCATTGGAAATTGTGCTCTTGCTCAGTCTCCTCGATTTCTGTGCAAGGGTTTGTTCTCTCTCTCTCAAAATCGACCTCTTTCTTCTCTTGCTCTTCTCTCCAAAATCTCATGGAAGCAAAAGTGAGACTGAATGCCTTCAATCCCTAACTTCTACCTTTTTGTTCATGGCAACTTCCTTCTTTTAATCTAATGGTCAAGATAAAATCTTGAACCAAATAGATCTAGGACTCTCATTAATTGCTCATTATTAACTCATTATATTTAGTGCACTTTTATCATTTAAATACGTAATGAGCTTTTTAAATACTCACCCACTTTATTCTCATAAAGTCAATTAAAAATTAGAACCATGAACAAACTTTATAAAGTGACTTTAAAAATATAAAGTGCTTCTCACTTTAATAAAGTGACTAGGGACCACATTTAATGTTTTCCACCCTTAGGCATCACAAGGATGAAAAACATTTGCCTTGGTACTTTTTCAACACTAGCTATACTATGGAACCTTGCCACAATGATCGTAGATAATCTAATCTCTACAAAATGGTCCCTTACAACCAAAGTAAGGATGATAGGTTCAAACATTAATTTCTTTATAACAAATGTCTATGGGCCGTCCACTCCCCAGGAAAAAACTGCCTTCCTCAATAGCCTGGAAGATTTAAGCCAAATAATTCAGCACAACAGATGGATACTAGGAGGAGATTTTAATACGATCCTTTCCTTAGAAGAGAAGTGTGGAGGAACCCATCAGTTGGAGAACAAAAGTTGCCTCTTCTAGAACACGATTGACCATCTCTACCTTATAGATATTGAACCAGTTGACGGTGGTTTCACCTGGTCCAGTTGCCACTTTGGTCACCAAAATATTGCTTGCCGGCTTGATAGATTTCTAGTCAATGATCCCCTAATGTAGGAAGGACTCTCTCTCGAATCCTCCATTATGTCAATCGCAGGATCAGATCACTGGCCCATTCAATTTTTGGTGGATGTTGCTAGAGCCCCTCAGCGTTGACTTTTCAGGTTTGAATTCTTTTGGCTCTCTCACCCAGAGTTCAATGACAAAATTAAGCAGTGGTGGGAGGAAATAATTATTCCCCACGGATCTCTCATGTACAAGTTTCAGCAGAAATTAGAATTCGTAAAGCAAAAGCTAAAGGATTGGAACAAAACCACCTTTGGCAACATTTTCCAAGCACAAAGGCTCCTAGAAAAATGCTTACAAGAGATCCAAAACACTATTATTCATTAGGGTCAATTGGACCAGCTCAAGGAGGAGGAAATCCAAGTAAAGCAACAACTTGAGGAAAGATATGCCCAAGAAGAAATACTTTGGCGACAAAAATCCAGAGTTCAATGGCTCAAAGAAGGAGAGAAGAACTCAAAATTCTTTCATTGGTCAATGGTTCAATGCAAGCATATCAATAGAATCAAAACTGTTAATTTTTAGTGCAGCTGCGAGACCCATTCTCAGAGAGAATGGTACCCTAGTCAGTTAACTAGGGTTCCTGGTCAATTTAACCAGGCAGAGTAATGAGTAAGACCCTAGAAGGTACCCTAGGGCCCCCAGTTGTCTCTTGGGGTTCTTGGTCGAGGACCAAGCAGGTTGATGCCATGGCAAAGTCCCTAGCATGTGGCTAGGGCCCCTATTTGTCTCTAGGGTATTCTGGTCCAGAACCAGACGGTTTCTTGGTCACAATGACCAAGCAGATCCTGTAGGTTGAGACAGAGACTTCCTAGGTCCTGCAGATGGTTGATCAACATTCAGCCTAGGACTGAATGCTCAACTTGAGGCTGAGGACCATTCTCTGGGAGAATGGAGATCCTGGTCATGGACCAGATGGTTGATCAACATGTCCCAGTCTAGGACTGAGGTTCAGCCTTGAGCTGAAAGCCATTCATTGAGAATGGAAGATATTGTTGTCCCCTCTCCTAATTGGTTATTGCTAGGTTGCTTCTCAAGGGACTGGCCACCCCTTGACGATGTCCCTAGTATCTAACTCTTAGGAGCAATATTAAGGACAAAAGGATTGTACCATCTGTTTGGATCTTCTCCCTTATATAGTGATGAAAATATATAAACTATGTATCTTGAGAGAGAGAAAAGTCTTTGGTCTTTATTGGTCCTATTTGATTGCTTGTCCACTTTGATCTTGTGGTTGTTGACTCATGGTCCTATTCTTACTTGGTCCTAGCACTCTCACTTGTGTGCATATTTGACTATGATGACTCCTACTTTATGGAGTATTTTTACCTAAAGGTATAGTATAAACCATTGGACCATATATTATTTTTAGGGCCTTTTGTCCCAGTCATGTTTTTGGTTTATTTACTTTATGTTGGACCCTTTGGATTTTCACTTTATGATAAATTCATTAAATATTTATTTTTAGTCTTATTAATAAAATCTTCATGATTTTATTAATAAAGACTTTATGAGTTTATTAATAAAGTTTTTTTATTTTTTATTTAACCATTTAAGTCTTATTCTAATTTTTTCTATTTGAAAACTTTGGACCATTGGTACCCTACCTTTTTATTTTTTTATTATTTATTTTATTTATCCTTTTTATTTACTTTATTCCTTTTTTTTATCCTAAGTTTTTATAACTCTAATTCTATATAAATGTTATTAAACTTATGCTCTCAAAAAAAAATGTCACGTAAGCTCACTCTTCACCTTTTCGTTTGCTTCTTCTTGGGTAATATTTTCGGGTCTGCTCCTATTCGGATTTCACGAGTCCACGCATATTTTTTTGCTCCATGCTTCTTTGTTCACGTGTCTGCTCCAGCCACTACGCTTCTGCTGTTCCTCAATTTTTTTGTTCTTGCTTGGGGCTCACTGCATGAGATTGCTGCTCAAATTTTTGTCCTTGATTTTTTCAGCCTGTTCACGGCTCACCCTGTCCACGATCTGTCTCACGTGCTTGTTGCTCTCTCACGGGTCCATCCCTTCTCAGCTTGCTTCACGGGCTCATCCATTCTCAGCTTGTCTCACGGGTTCATCCTCTCACAGTCTGTCTCACGTGATTGTTCTCTGCTCAGATTTATCTCTGCATTTCTTTTCTTACTCGGGCATGTCTCATGAGATTGATCTCTACTCAGACCTTTCTTACCTCTGCAATTTACTTCAGCTGTGATTACGGTTTTGACTTGTCTCTGTGTGAGTTCTTATGGGTGAGTGATTGCTTATGGGTTTTACTGATCTTTGCAGCACCTGTGTATCTGTGTTTTTTACTTACCCTTGGTCACTTGCATAATTTTATGACTGAGATTCTAAATTGATTGAAGAACCTGAGTTTTGTTTATTTTATGCCCGAACCTTCTCTCTCTCTCAAGAAACGCATATGGTTTAACCAGTTTGACTTGTCCTTTCAATGACAAGATCAAACTCAGAACTATCTGAGTATAAGGTGGATCCAAATAATGGTTATAATTCTTTAAATAAAGTTTTTCTTGTACATGGTTATTTTGCTGTAAATGATTCTTGAGATTTATATTTCTGAACTTAGCAATTGATGATTCTCGAGGACCAACATTAATGCAGTTACCAAATGGAGCATTAAGTTGAAAGAGATGAAAATTATATTATTTCTGTTTTAATTCAGTTTAAATTTAATTAAGCATTACATTTGTTTACATGTTCTTGTATCAGGGTTTTATATGTGATAAAAACGTATCTAACCTGTATTTTCAGCAAAAACCCTAGAGGATGATCGGGGAAATATCCTCACCAAGCATGAGGACATTGAACATGAAATCATTCTTTACTATTAGGATATTCTTACTAAGCGAATTCAGGATCTCTCCACTACAATCGATAAAATTACTCAAAATATTCCCTCTCTCGTCTCAGAGGACCAAAATGAAGCTCTGATGAGACCAATCATGCAGGAGGAGGTTGACCATGCTATCCAGGATATGAAAGATGGAAAAGCCCTGGGACCTGATGGCTTCACAACAGACTTCTTCCATCACTGCTGGGATCTAATTCATGATTAGGTCCGGAAAATTATTGAAGATTCATGTCTTTCCGGCACAACCCTCTTAGCTTTCAATGCCACCTTCCTTACTCTGGTTCCTAAGGAAGAACGGGCTTCAAAGCCTAAGAACTTCAGACCTATAGCCCTCTGCAATGTTATCTACAAGTTCATCACTAAAGTCATTGCTAACAGACTCAAGCCTATCCTCCCTCACATAATATCGCCAGAGCAGACGAGCTACGTGGAAGTAAGACAAATTTTGGACAATGTTATCCTCGCTCATGAATTCATCCACTCTCTCAAATCCACTAGAATGCAAGGTATGTTACTCAAGCTTGATCTTTCTAAAGCTTTTGATAAAATAAGCTGCCAATATATGAGAAGAATCCTAAGGGCTTTTGGTTTCAATGAAGCTTGGGTCTCCTGGATCATGAACTTAACTTATTCAACTTTTTTCTCAATTCTTATTAATGGCTCCCCTGCTGCCTCCTTCTCGCCATTAAGAGGCATTCAACAAGGAGATCCTCTCTCCCCATTCCTTTTTGTTATCATGGCTAAGCGTCTTAGCAGATCAATTAAAGCAGCCATAGCAGATGGCTCTCTCCATGGTATCGATCCCCCAATCTCTCGTAACCAGTTTGTGGTTAACACAATGATGATGGGAATCCCAACAGTCAGGGAAACTTGCAAAATTAAAATTATCTTGGATGATTTCTGTGTTGCATCGGGCACCTCCATCAACCCAGAGAAATCCCAAATCTTTTTCTTTAATACCCTTCGATCAATTCAATTGAACATTACCAAAATCCTAGGCTTCTAGAGGAACTCCCTTCCATCCAAATACCTCGGTATCCCCCTCTCGGACAATGTCCCCCGAAGCTGTACCTGGGAAGACCTTCTCAACTCCCTCAATCCATGATTCTCATCCTGGAATTTCCGTACCCTTAATTTGGCAGGGCGATTAGTCCTTCTCAAAGCGGTACTCCAAGCCATTCTTATCTACATCTTTTCTGCCCTGGAAAACAATTATTAAAAAAGTTCATTCCATTCAAAGACGATTCCTCAAATGGGCTCTCGTGAACTGGACAGAATTATGCAAACCCAAGCTAGGAGGTGGTCTTGGTCTGAGAGATCCTCAAATTCTTAATGAAGTCCTTGGGGCAAAAATATGGTGGAGATGGTTACAAAACCCAAATGAATTGTGGGCCAAGCTTTGGAGGCAAAAATACACGCCCAGAGCCAGTGAGGAATAACTCATTCTATGGAAGGAACAAAAATTGGGTTCTACGCTCTGACACGCAGCCTGGAATAACAGAAAGCTCATTCAAGACCATGCATTCTGAGAAATTAGAAATGGTTTAACAGACAACTTCTGGACCGATTCCTGGTAGCAACTCCCCCCCACTATTGGAGAACCAACACCTAGCAGAAACTCAATGCTTCTCTCGTAATTCTGGCTTGCGCAAGGTGGCTGACTATTGGACAAAAGCATCTAATGTTGAAGGTTGGCGAGATTGGAAACTCACTCACTCGTAGCTAAATATACCTCCTCACGTCGATCTTGAACAATGGAGTATTGAATCAAACAATAGAAGAATCAGAAGAAGAGTTGAGTCAGATATTATGGGGGCACTCTCTTAAAGGTACCTTCACCATCAAGTAAGCCTACTCCATCAACGTGCATATCCAGTGCTTCCCCATGACAGAAGCTTGGAAACATATATGGACTCTTAACTTATGGCCTAAAGTTAGTATCTTCCTCTGGAAAATAATGCACAATAGCATTCTTACCTTGGAGGATTTGCAGTGGCGCAACTTTACTAGGCCATCTGTCTGTCCTCTCTACAATAATCAGGAGGAAACCATGGAACACCTACCCAACAATTGCAAGTTCAGTTCACAAATTTGGGGCCAACAAGCTCAAATTATGAGAGCCACAGATAGATGCTGGGCCAGCCTTCATAACACAATTGCTGGATGGAGAGTCAATGCTTTTAAAAACTCTGTTTTGAATAGAATCTGTCAACTGCTTCCAGGTTTCGTGCCCTGGAACATTTGGAAGGAAAGAAATAGAAGAATCTTTCTCTCGCAGCAGCTTTCATGGATCAATATCTGGGAATCTATCAAGACAACCATCCTACAAAAAATTCAGGAATAACTCTCTTGTGACGCTACAGAACAACCTATTCTCAAGAACTGGGGTCTTCTATCCTTTCCTCTATCCCCAATTCCTTCTCTTCCTCATATCCCCTCATCATCCAACCCTTCATCTTGGTCCAGACCTCCTCAGGGCTTTGTTAACATGAATTTCGATGGAGCTTCCAATGGAAACCCTGGCCCTACTGGTTACAGGGTTGTCTTTAGGAATGACTAGGGAGAAATTATCCAAATTGTTGCTGGCAACATCCGCTTAGACACCAATAATGTGGTAGAGTTATGGGCCCTCATATGCGGCCTCCAACATGCCATTCAATTAAATTTCACACATCTTGTCGTGGAAGGAGACTCCCAAGTGGTATACAGGCTGTTAACCAAGTTAATTCATGGGTCGACTGCTGAAAAGATCTCACCCAGCTAGCGTCTCTTATGCCACCTTGAAACTCTCTCCAATATCCTAACAAACCAGTTGGCTATCGTCCCCTCTCATGTTAAATGAGATGCCAACAAGGTTGCTGACAAACTTGCTAATAAAGGGGTTGATTGTGGCAACGTGGAAATCATTTGTTCTCCCATGCAGGAGAGGCAAGACCCCATCTGGAAAACATGCATAGAAATTGCAGCTTTAGAAAACTCTCCCCCGAACAGGGGGCCCTCATAGGAATTCTAATGATTTGGTACAAAAAGGACGATGGGTTGATAGGTCATGCATGTAGCCACGCTTCCACACGCGGAAATAATCCACTTTGGGGATGCATGTAGCCACCACCTTTAGCCATTATATGACATTAAATCCTCACATCATTCGCCAGGGTAATGAAGATCTCCCAATTTGGGAAACCAAGTATAAGTGAATTAGCAAGTGGGTGTTTTGTACGGGAAATTGGATGAATTTAATGGAAACAACAGAGCATAGGACAGTTCGTCTGGAGAACATTCATAACATCATTCATTTTCGGATGAGGACCTGGATTATGGACGACATCTCGACCTGGATGCATCCACTCTTCATCATTTGCTATGGTGAAGTGGGTGGCCAGGGATGCACCCTTATCTATATATCCTATTGTGCTCATAACAAGTTTTTGACTCTCGGGTGGCCCTTAGTTTCTTTGCTCACTTTTCGCTTCTTTCCTTCTCACCTCGCTCCTTGCTCTCGGCTCCCCTTGACCAAGGCATTCCTCGGCTGGATGGCTCAGGAAGGCGAAGATTCAAAAGGGATGGTAGGCTGCGTGCAAACAGGGAACAGATGAGAGTTGCCTAGGCATCCTGGATGTATAAGGACACCATCCCTCAAGCCAATCCGTGAGGAAATTGACAAAAAAGCAGAAGCTCTGTGGAAAGACCTGGATAATGCCAAGCCTATTGAAGAATTCTCTGTGCTAGAAGCTTGGATTTAGGACCTTGGTTCCACCCAGATCCGACACACTCAGTATGAAAAAACAGTCTCGCTGTATTGGATAATGAAGGGTCTCCTTGGTCGGGTTCTGCTGGAGAAGGAGGAAAAGGAGCGTGGAGATGAAATACCAGTCGAATTTTGGAAGGAGCTGTTCTAGGACACCCGACTCATTCACATGAAAATCGACGCCATGGCCAAGCAGATGTGCATCCCCTTCCTCCCAAAGCTCAATGACGCTGGCGAATGGATCGGCTCTACCTCAAAGCCTCCTCAAGATGCAGCTCTTGGAAAACAGGTTCCATAATCGAATGATCGTTTTCGTTCAGCTATATAATATTCAGTCTTTAGTTTTTTTGGTCCTTTAGATACATAGCATTAAGTTTAGGAGTCCTGGTCTGGCCATGTTTTATCACACAAGATGATTGATTACAAATCAGTCTTGACTATGTATTTATACACAACTAAAGAGGTAGGGTACCCTCCAAAGAGGGGTTATGGGCCCACATATAAGCTATGTCACAGGGTTCGCCGATTTTGAACCTTGAGGTTTGAAATTCGTCGAACCTCAAAAAAAATTTCTAATTCGTTGAGGTTCGGTCATTAAATTCGTGAGCTATACGCTGGTTTTCAAATTCGCTAGGGTTTCGAATTCGCGAGCTATACACTGGTTTTCAAATTCGCCAGGGTTTCAAATTCGCAAGCTATACGTTGGTTTTTAAATTCGCCAGGGTTTCGAATTCGCCAATTTCGGACGTGAGGTTCGCCGGTTCCACCCTCGGGTCTATTCTCTATCCTCTATCGCGTCGGGTTTCTTCTTGAGGAAGTCACATCTCTTTGCTTCAGGCCACTTTGCTTCCGGCAACGCAAAATCACATTGGGTCCCTTCTTTAGTGTCGGGTCTCCTTACTTTCGGCATACCTCCATAGAGCTGCAGCTGAGCCAATGCTTTCGTCCGACACATTGAACAGTTTGTAGCCCGTGATGTTTAACTCTTGAAACTTTGACATGTAGGTTAAATTAATATAACCATTGAAATTTGCATAGGTTATATCAATATGTCTTAAATATTTTTAATATATTTGGATTGATAATGGTTATTAAATTATCTTAATAATATATATATATATTAATATATAAACACTATAACTATATATTTTACATATTAAGATAATTTAATAAACATTATAAATCAAAATATATTAAAATATAATATGTTTATTAAATTTTTTATATAAGATTAGAATTTAGCATTGATGATTGGATTTTATTTTTTTATGATATATGTTTGTTTATTCTGAATTTTTTTATTTCTTATCATTTTATGTTATATTTTATTTTAAATTATATCTATATATATATTTGAAATTTCCATATGGCCGAACCTAATGCTGAACCTCATTTCGAACCTCATCCGAAAAGCCGAATTCGAACCGAATCTCAAGGTCGCCAAACTCGAATTCGAACCTGAACCATGTGACTTAGCATATAAGTCGACAGGTCGGACTAACCTAGTTAGACAATAAATGATCATAAGTTGGCCTTAGCACATATGTTAATGATTAATATGGGTTAGTCATAGCCATATCAGAGGATTACACTGTTCTCAACACTTCGTTCTACCTTTGTTTGAAGTAAAGGTTCTACCTTTGTTTGAAGTTTCGTTCATGTCCTTAAGTTTCATCCACACTGTGCAAGCAGATATCTGTGGACACATATATTCTATTATGGACAGTTTAATCATCATTACCGCTTCTCGATTTTTTGCATTGAAGATTTCTTGCTGCTCTTCATCCATAGGATCTTTCGTTACCTGGCCTATGACAACCCCTAACAAACACTAAACTGGAATATGGCAACCATATGTTGCTTCCATATTTAAAAATTATGGCCCATTAATTTCCAAGAAGGGTCTGACATAATATTTGACAGACTCACCATTCTCCACCAATTAAAAAAATATTGCTGAGCAGTGAGCACCATTCACACAATTGTGAAGGCTCCAAATCATCTCAAATGACATAGTTAACTCCACAATTTCCCCGCTCACTGCTGTGTACTGAACTAGGCTTTGTACCTCAACACCAATCCAACATTACCAGTGTCTTCACAACCTTCTGGTCTACTACAAAAGAACATTTTTCCCACGTTGTCCCCCCAACACTCACCAAAACACCAAATTTCTGTCTAAAATTATACTGTAGACAATATGGGTCAGTTAAAATAACAAACTAAAAACTTACCCACGTTTCAGGTTGCTTGAGTTTGGTGTGTTTCTTTGCACACACTTTACTGTGTTTCTCTGAATGCTTTGTATGTGTTTGTGCATTTTTGGCTTGCTTATCTGTGCATGTTCTGTCCTGTGCATTGACTCTGCATGTAGGGAGCACCTGTGATGCTATTGTTTCCACACTCCTATTTGCACATGCCCTACAGATTGTCAGATGCCCACCTGCACAAGCTGACCATGCCATTAGATCAAACACATGCATATTGTGCTTTGCCCCTTCATGTACCTTGTACATCTGATGCTCTGTTCAGCTCTCCTGCATGTCTCTTGTGGCCCTCATCTACCACTGAACAATCAGGAGGCCAAACACCCCCGCCAAACAACACTTGTGTCATCAAACAGATCACTTGGACTCTTCTTGGAAACTTTCATTGTTTACAATCTGCAGGTGAGTCTGCACACATGAATGTTTACTCTGTACCCTGTCATGACTATTCTCCTTCTTTCTAATTTTAATTGTATTTTGAACTTCTCCTAAGTTTATAACTGATCTCAATTATTACAATTTAATTCAATGTATCAAATTTAAAACTCATCTTTCATGTCTTGCCTTTGCTGTGGCCTTGTGCACCTATGCTAGTGATTTGCTCAACATGTGCCAATCTGTGTTCTTGTTCAGTGTTATGCCTTTGTTATCACCTGGAATGGTCCTTGATAAAACAGCCCCAAAGGGTACCGGATGAACATATTAGGGAAAGTTACTCTGTCACCAATACAATCCCTCTCACTTCAGAGATGGGGTTTGCCAACTTTAGGGGGGTATTCGTATTCCTCTCAGATCTGACATTAGATCTTCAAAATCAGTGCCAACAACTTCAGATCTGTGTAAGAATACTTTCTGATCTGCAATAAATTCATTGAAATTTGCATACTAAACCCTCCAGTCAACAAGTTAAATTACAACTCTACAAGTAGGGTAGGCCGATCTGCAATAAATGCTATATAGCAACAGATATAACAGCTAAACTCAACAAATAAATACTTCAATCATATGTGCTTTTATTGTGATCAGCGTCTTAGTCCACTTGGGCAATGGAAACAAGAAATAAGCAGAATATCTACAAGGTAATTGAAGATAGGACCCTACAGAGACAAGTGTTTCTAAATCTAGATCTGAAATCAATAGAGAGCAGTTGTATGAAAGAATTCTGATTCATCAAATATTTGCTATAGATCTAAGAGATAGGACAATTTCTGTCTTCAATAAATCAGAGCTACTTACTCATGTACAGAGTCTGATGAAATTTAGATCTTCATCATTCCTAACCAAAGGACCTAGGGAAATACAACCATGACCTGGCCCCTTCCAGCACACTTCCCGTAGATGAAAAGTAAATCTATAGTAGAGGGATTCTGAAGATATGATCTATCAGAAAATCTTGTTGAGAATGGTGTAATCTTTCACATGTGGCGATGATGGAGCCATATTATATCAATAATGTATGTGGCTGTTGACACAGGCATTTGCCCCAAGTCAATTTCCACATGGCATGCACAAGATTAAGATGTCCAAATTAGAATCTTGACTCTTAAGATGATCCCTCCAGCTTGCAGTGCTGGCTTACGGTTTTATTAGTTTTTTAATTATTTGATTTTTATGTGTTTTCGGAATAAAGAATCGATGGGGTTGTGTTTGTAAATAGAATCACAGAATTAAATGAAATATAATTGAGGAATAAACACCAACATCATAATTAATAAAGCTGCTTAGAAATCGAAAGACACTTTCTATTCTAACGTTGTCAAATTTGCCATGTTTACACAAACCAATAAATTCAGAATGTCCATTTTTTAATCTACTGCCTGTTAGGCAAACATAACAGAAAGCATGAACTCAATGATTACACATTCATAAGCAAATACTCACAATTCTTCACTAGAAGTATAAATCAACGTGACTGTATATATGTGTCCAGTTGGGAACTTGAAACTTGAATTGTGCAATCCTCCTTTCAAGTCCTTTTTGCCGAAAGATCCTTTACAATGGGTTCAAATTAGATAAAATCACACACACACACACACACACACACACACACACACACACACACACATATATATATATATATATATATTGTTGATGTTTGTAGCTACGTGAGGTATCCTCGCTAAGTCGGCCCAGAAAGAAAGAAAATAAATAATTGCATAAAGACAAGTCGGCCCAACAAGAAGCATTAAATAAATTGTAATTTATTATTGAAGATGACAAGTTGGCCCAGATAAAACAGACAAGTGGGCCCCAGTAAAAATGTCAGCCAGAAATCCAGTATAAATAAGGGTGACGTCCTCCTCATTTGCACCACTTAAGCAAGTTCGCTAAAGTCAGCTAGGCAGGTTGGCAGGAGAGAGAAGAAGCAGTTGGTAGAAGACTGATATCTCTGGGTCTGAGATATCTCTTTTTTCTTGTATCTGATTTACTTGTACTTTGTACTGAATCTCTGAATAAGAAAGGTTGGCTGGGTTTTTCCCGAGTTTGGGTTTCCCCAGGGTAAACTATTGTGTCTCTTGTATTTCTGTGAAATGTTATTCTTTCAGTGATCCTTATGAGTTATGTGTAGTTAAAGTCGAAAGAGATGAAAATTATACTGCAATATTATTAAAAATCTAACAGGTTGTTTAGCCCACTCCACGCTTCTGCTGCGAAACTGCGGATGGCTCATTAAAATCTAACATGGCATTAGAGCGGTGCTAAAAGATGCCATTGCCGAAAAATTAGGCCTAAAAATTTAGGGGCCGAAAATCAGGGGCCGGAAATTTAGTGTCTGAAAATCAGGGTCCAAAAATTTAGGGCTGGGAAATTGCAGATTTGAAGTTTTAGTTTTTACCTAAATTCTATAGAAATGGTAGAAATTAGGGTTTCAGTTCGTGAGCTGTTCTGTCCACAGATCCAGAAGAAAAGGAGGGCTACTCAAATTTTCCTAGGAGGGCGCATCCACCTGTGGAATCAGATTTTTCAAATTCCAGATTTCATTTTTGACCTAGCTCCTGCTAGGGTTTCTGTAGCAGATTTTAGTTTTTTGACCTATTTCTGAAACAGGGTTGAGATGGTTGTTGGACTCATAGTAGAAGACAGATTGGAGGGAGTTTCAAACTTCCGATCTTGGAAGAGTAGGATGCTCATGCTCCTAAATGAACATGATCTCAAGGATCATATACTCAAAGATATTCTAGAGCCAGAGGGAGCCCGAGAGAAAGCAAGATACAAGAAGAATGAAGCCATAGCCATGAGGATTTTGATGGACTCAGTGAAAGATCATC
Source organism: Larix kaempferi (assembly GCA_027924585.1). Taxonomy (NCBI): domain Eukaryota; kingdom Viridiplantae; phylum Streptophyta; class Pinopsida; order Pinales; family Pinaceae; genus Larix; species Larix kaempferi. The sequence goes on from BSBM01000313.1 coordinate 8,018,286, forward strand.
TTGTACCTCTTATTGCAAGCCATGACACTGCTAACAAGATGTATGATGCCTTGAAGAAACTATAAGAGAATGAGAATCCTAGCAGAATCTTGGCCCGAAAAGACCAACTTTGTCAAGTGAAGTTCACAAATAATGATTCAGTTTCTTCTTATTTCTTGAAGATTGCCCAAATCAGAGATCAACTGGCAGCTGTTGATGAAAGTCTCCCTGACAGAGATCTTGTGTTGACATCTATGGGTGGACTTCCTCCAGAATGGAAGCCATTTGTGAAAGGGACATGTGCTCGTGGTCAGTTACCCAGTTTTGATCAATTTTGGTCAGAATGTATCCAAGAGGAAACGAGGGAGCTTGCCTCTACCTCAAAGGAAAAGGAAGAAGAACTAGTTCTTACATCTCATGCTAAGAAAGGTAAGAAGAGTTTTGGTAGAAAAGACAAAGGTGCAAAGTGTTGAAATTACAGGTTAGATACGTTTTTATCATACATAATAAGCTTGATACAAGAACATATAAACAATTGTACTGCTTAATTAAATTTAAACTGAACTAAAACAGGAATAACATAATTTTCATCTCTTTCAACTTAACGCCACATTTGGTCATTGCGTTAGAGTTGGTCCTCGAGAATCATCAAATACTAAGTTCAGTAAAATAAATCTCAAATAATATTTACAGCAAAATAACCATGTACAAGAGAAACTGTATTAAAGAATTATAACCATTATTTGGATCCACCTTATACTCAGATAGTTCTGAGTTTGATCTTGTCACTGAAAGGACAAGTCAAACTGGTTAAACCATATGCGTACCTTGAGAGAGAGATGAGAGGGCTGTAGTACAGTCAAACAAAGTAGGTCTATGACAGTCAGAAAAACACAGTGAAAGTCACAATAAAACTCAGCATAAAAAACAAACTCCAAAAGTTTCAGTGAATAGGTTTAATCACAAGTAGGTTCACAGCACAGAATAAAGACTATAAGCAAGTTAGATCTAATCAAGGCTCAGCATACATGTATCAATCCTAAGTAAGACCTCAATCAATCGACATAAAAGATCAGCACAAAGAACATACCCTAAATATATTTCAGCAATAGCATGGCAATAGTATAGATCTAAAATAACACATGTAATCTGAAATAAAGTGCCACAGAAAATTCAATACAACCTTCAGCAAATAAAACAAACACCACAACAGGCAGGTCTGATCCCCAGACCTCACGGCCTGCTCAACCAGGCAGATCGAGTCTCTTAAAAAACAACTCAGATCACAAACAACAGATCGAGTCCACAAAGCAGCAGGTCGGGCCTCAGTAAAACACAGAAGGAGTAGATCTGTGAGAGAGTAGGCCCGAGATAAGAGTGATACGTGGAAGAGCAGACTTGTGAGAGAATAAGCCCGTGAGGAGAGTGACTCGTGAGGTGGTAAGGAGCAGAACAAGAGCTGCGTGCAGCAAACCCGTGAAGGAGAAATGGAGCAGCAAATCCGTGAAGGAGAAATCGGTGCAGCAAATCCGTGAAGAAGAAACAGAGCAGCAAATCCGTGAAGAAGAAATTGGTGCAGCAGGTCCGTGAAGAACGTGCAGCAAATCTGTGAAGGAAGCTGACTCATAAAGGAAAAATCGTGGAGCACAATCGTGAGAGGGAAGACCCGAAAAATAAAAAATGAAAGTTAAACCTGTGAGATTTTCCAGCTCCGTGAAGAATGAGCGTGTAATTAGATGAGGATAAATTTTCAAATAAATAAACGCAAGAATAAATTAGAATGGTCCAAGATTAATTTCGTTAGAATGGTCCAAAGTTAAATTAAATAGAGTTCCAACTAATTAGGATAGTAACACTTTAATAAAAAAACATAAAATAATAAAAAGTAAAAAATAAAGTGATATGGTTGTGTATAATAAAGTCACACAATAAAATAAAATAATAAAAAATAAAATAAAGTAAAAGTTCATAATTAAAATAAAAAAAATAAAAATAAAAGAACTTCATAAAGTGGACAAACACCCATAATACCCTGTAAGACCAAAACATAAAAAAAGTGGTATAAATAAAAAATAACTCAAGGTGGGTAAAAGATTCCAATAACCACAAGATCAAGGTGAACTGTAAAGGTGGACAATCATTCAAATAGGACCAACAAGACCAAATACTTTTCTCTCTCTCAAAATACATAGTTTATATATTTTGTCATCACTGTATAAGGGGGAAGATCCAAACGGATGGTACAATCCTTTTCTCCTTAACACTGCTCCTAAGGGTTAGGTACTAGGGACATCGTCAAGGGGTGGCCAGTCCCTTGAGAAGCAACTTAGCAATAACCGATTAGGAGAAAGGACATTAATGTCTTCCATTCTTAATGAATGGCTTTCAACCTTAGGCTGAGTTTCAGTCTCAGACTGAATCAGGTTGATCAATCCATGGACCTTGATCGGGTCCTCCATTCTCTTGCAGAATGGTTCTCAATACTAGGCTGAGTTTCATTCTCACACTAAAAGTTGATCAACTACCTGCAGGACCTACTTGGACATCGTGTCCCTGGTTCAAGACCAGAATATATCTCTGCCTCTACCTGTAGTCTCTACTTGGACATTGTGTCTCTGTTCCCAGACCAGAATACGCTAGAGGCATATAGGGGCCCTAACCACATGCTAGGGGCTTTGCCATGGCATCAATCTGCTTGGTCCTAGACCAAGAACCCCAGGAGACAGCTGGGGGCCCTAGGGTACCTTCTAGGGTCTTACTCTTTACTCTGCCTGGTTAAATTGACCAGGAACCCTAGTTAACTGACTAGGGTACCATTCTCTCTGAGAATGGGTTTCGCAGCTGCACTAAAAATTAACACAAAGATCAAGACCTATTCCAGAGCGAAAGAAGAAGAAGGATCTTTCACACATTCAATGTTTCAACTGCAAAAATTATGGTCACTATGCAAAACAATGTACCTCAAAGAAGAGAAAGCACCATGCCTCAACTATTGATGTTGATGAAGATTCTCCACAAAAGAGGTCAAGGAATGCAGAAGATGATCTTAAGGAATGTGTAGAAGATCATCAAAAGGAGTACTTCCTCTAGTACACTCTATGAGTGCACCAATGATTGCAATATCAAGATGATGTGATTGCCATTGGCGATGTATGGAGATCCAGGCTGTAGAAAGAAGATGAAGATCTAAGGACTACCGTGACTTCTGCAAGGAGGCAAAGATCAAGAGGGAGCCAACCAAACAATAAAAGATAGGTATTTGTACTGTCACTTGAGTTAGTTTTTTAAACCTTTTAATGTTTGGTTTAAAAGATAATGTTCACAACAATTATATGTAGATATGTGATACAATTTTCTTTTATGCATTTATATATGATTGATGTCGATGAGCAATCGGCTCATGTAGTGCATATATATGTTGGGTAAGTAGCCTATAGTGCTGCACAACAACCCATGGGTTCTTGTTGGAACTAGCCTAGGATGAAACCTCCTTGCTGACATACTCAGAGCAGTGCACACTCTTGCTAGTATGTTCTGGTGGAGATGGAAGGCATCCAGATAGTCACCACTTGTGTTTGGGATATGGATGGATGTTGTGCTAGAGCATTGACTAAGATACTTACATAACTGTGTGAAATATTGCATTGAAATGTCAATATGATTTGATTGAATTTCATGATTATGCAATGTTGGTAACTAATTGACTGAACTTGACTTGTAGGAAAGATCACGTGCTATAACCTACAAAAGACTTGTTCCGAAGAACAAGTGTAGCTTTTCAGCAACAGGACAAGCGATGGATGTGAATATCTCGTTGATGCTCATATTTGAGAGGGAGATGGAGCTGATTCTCTTGAGTTCTGTGTGAACTCCTTGTCCTGTGTGGACCAATATGAGTTCTGTGTGGACTCCTTGTCCTGTGTGGACTATAGTTCTGTGTGGACCAATATGAGTTCTATGTGGACTCCTGCGTTTTGTGTGGACTCCTTGTCCTGTGTGGACTGTGGTTCTGTGTGGACCAATAAGAGTTCTGTGTGGACTCCTTGTCCTGTGTGGACTGTGGTTCTATGTGGACCAATATGATCTCTGTGTGGACTCCTTGTCCTGTGTGGACTGTGGTTCTGTGTGGACCAATATGAGTTCTGTGTGGAATCCTGAGTTCTGTGTGGAATCCTGAGTTCTGTGTGGACTACTTGTCCTGTGTGGATGATGGTTCTGAGTGGATCCGACCATGTATCGCCAGTTGATTGGTTTTTTGTTGTACCTGATTAATACCAGGCCAGATATTTGTTATGCAGTGAATGCATTGATTCAACACATGGTCGAGCTGAGACAAGTACATTGGACAACAACTAAGCATGTGCTGAGATATCTTCATGGTACAATTGGTAATGGATTGAGATATACCTCAGGTGATAGAGTGAAGTTGGTAGGCTTCACCGATTCAGATTGGGATGGGAGTGCAAAAAGAGCACTTCTAGGTGTTGTTTTGGCTTGGGATCAGCTATGGTTTCTTGGTTCAGTAAGAAACAGTCTTCTATGGAACCCAGTATAGTAGAGGTAGAGTACATCGCAGCCTATGTAGCTAGTAAGGAAGCAATATGGCTTTGAAAACTGCTTGCAGATTTGTATGGTCATAAGCTTGATGTGATAGTGATATTCTGTGATAACCAGACCTGTGTAAAGCTCTCAGAGAACCCTATGTTCCATGACAGGTCCAAATTGAGATCAAATATCACTACATTAGAGACATAGTTCAGAAGGGAGCAATGAAGCTCTAGTATATCTCTACATATGAGCAGATTGTAGATATCCTTACCAAGCCTTTGTCTAAAGCGAAGTTTGCATATTTCTGTGAAAGGCCTGGGGTGGTGGAGATTCCCTTCCTCAGGAAGGGAGATTGATGACCAGTATGGCTATTGATGAGGCACAAGACGAGACTTGTGCCTGACTCCTTTGTGGAGTGTATCCCTGTGTGGAACATTCTCTTGTGTGGAGAAGACTCCTTTGTGGAGTGTATCCCTGTGTAGGATGGTTCCTGTGTGAAATGTTCTCCTGTGTGGAGAGGACTCCTTTGTGGAGTGTATCCCTGTGTGGAACATTCTCCTATGTGGAGAGGACTCCTTTGTGGAGTGTATCCCTGTGTGGAACGTTCTCTTGTGTGGAGAGGACTCTTTTGTGGAGTGTATCCTTGTGTGGGATTGTTCCTGTGTGGAATGTTCTCCTATGAGGAGAGGACTCCTTTGTGGAGTGTATCCCTGTGTGGGATGGTTCCTATGTAGAATGTTCTCCTGTGTGGAGAGGACTCTTTTGTGGAGTGTATCCCTGTGTGGGATGGTTCCTGTGTGGAATGTTCTCCTGTGTGGAGAGGACTCCTTTGTGGAGTGTATCCCTGTGTGGGATGTTCTTCCATGTGGAGAATGCTCTTGTGTGGAGTATGGGCCCAGAGGGGTGGACTAGTTGTAGTCATCACCACCTTCTAGTTGTAATTACTAATGATTGGTAAATTGGAAGAAGTGTCTTCCCGGGGAGTATCGCCTCCCTTCGATTTGAGATCGATAAAGTGCTTGGAAGAAGTGTCTTCCTGGGGAGTGTGGCCTCCCTTCAGTTTTAGACTGGTAAAGTGCACGATGAAGTAATCCTCTTTGGTCTAGGATGACCAAGCTGATCAAGCATATCATATGTTATCTTTGGAAAGATGATGTGGTTCCAGTGGGGAATAAGGTTCCATCGGGGAATAAGATTCCAGTGGGAACAATTGTTCTGGTCAGAAGGACTTGATCAGAAGAAACCTTTCTTATGATGACGAGATGTACGAGACAAGCCGTGACGATTAGACGATATCCAAATGTGTTCCAGCGTGATGATACTTCCCTAGCTAAGAGGGAATGTTGATGTTTGTAGCTACGTGAGGTATCCTCACTAGCTAAGTCGGCCCAAAAAGAAAGAAAATAAATAATTGCAAAAAGACAAGTCGGCCCAACAAAAAACATTAAATAAATTGTAATTTATTATTGAAGATGACAAGTCGGCCTAGATAAAACAGACAAGTCGGCCCCAGTGAAAAAGTCAACCAGAAGACCAGTATAAATAAGGGTGACGTCCTCCTCATTTGCACCACTCAAGCAAGTTCGCTAAAGTAAGATAGGCAGATGTGCAGGAGAGAGAAGAAGCAGCTGGTAGAAGACTAATATCTTTGGGTCTGAGGTATCTCTTATTTCTTGTATCTGATTTACTTGTACTTTGTACTGAATCTCTGAATAAGAAAAGTTGGATGGGTTTTTCCCGAGTTTGGGTTTTCCCAGGGTAAACTATTGTGTCTCTTGTGTTTCTGTGCATGGTTATTCTTTTGGTGATCCTTATGTGTAGTTAAAATTGAAAGAGATGAAAATTATACTGCAATATTATTAAAAATCTAACATATACATATATATATGAAGGAATCGAGGAGTTATAAAAAATGACTCCTCACCTTCCTTCTTGGTCATATCCTTTCATCCTTTTATATGCCAATTGTAAATCAAAAGTATTATTAAATATTACATGAGCATTTGAAGTCAAATTTGTCTCTAATGTGGTCATAGCAGCTCCATAAGATCACTTGATGGCAAAGGTCCATTCTCATTCTTAAACACTGATAGCTTGTGTGGCTCTGCCATTTCCAAGGCTTCCATCAAGCATTCATCTTTGTCTTGTACAAAGTGTCCAGGTCTTGTAATGTATCTTGGAGAGCAAATTCAACCTGTCTCATGATGGAGGGAGGATATTGAGTTGGTTTCATTTTGACAAAGTGAATGTACATTGGTAGGAATGGGCTCTGCTGCGGGGGAGCAAACCCCCACTCCCAAAGTGCTCCCAGTTTTGGAAGCATGCTCCCGAGATGCTCCCTACCTCTCCTATACTAAAAGCTCCTATACTATGTTGATCATTTGATGACAATGTTATGGTACTTCTCTTCTTTGCCAAGCTCCTATAAAAGCTGTTATGGTTGATCATTTGATGGCAATGTTATGGTACCTCCCTTCTTTGCCAAGCTCCTATAAAAAGCTGTTATGGTTGATCATTTGATGACAATGTTATAAGTTATAACTACTAGATGATTGATGTTATATGGTTTAATCCATGTTTTCTATAGCTAATTCAACACTCTACATGTTTTTACTTTTTTAGATATAAATCCATCAAAATATATTAAAATATATACTATATAAAAAACGCTCCCAAAATGCTCCAGATTTGAAAATTTCCCTTTTCGCTCCCGCTCCCACTCCCTGCTCCTGCTTTCTGCTCCCAACAGCCTTGGGAATGAGCTTGTATATTTCTTGCCTGTCGGTATTCTCATCCAGCTGCTACTACTTTTCCATATCAGCCACCCACCATTCCAACTGCTCTTTCACAACTGTCATGCTGGAAAATAGATCTTTACACACATGAATGCATCGATAGAAATCATGGATCAATGGCACAAACGTCTGCCTGCATGCAAGCAAATGTGACAAATTCAGCTAGGCTATTCTGTGAAGCATAGTAGTATTACTATTTTACCTAATTTATCAGCCCGGCTTTTGTTCTTTAAGCTGTCTATTTCCCTTTGTGAACTTGAATATAACCTTTCTTGAAGCTTCAGTTTTAGCAGTCCTGGCTGTAGCTAAAGCTACTGGTATTTCATGGTGGGTGTCTATGATTACTGATTCGATGCTCTCAATCACCACTTGATCACTGCAAGTCCTCCTCTGCTTGCAAGTCTACTTCTTGATGGCTTTTATTTTCCTGTATACTTGAATGTTCCTAGGACAACAGAAGGGTCTTCATCATCATAGTTATCGGGTAAATTCTTGAGTAATTCCTCAAGCTATGATGCAGTTTCTGTGGAGCTAGTTCCCTCATCGGCTAGTCTTAGGTCCGCTTTTGTCTGCTGGTTCCAGGTTTGTCCATCCTGTGCACTAGTTCTGCATCTGTCTCAGTCAGCATAATATGAGGTTTGGTAACCTCCTCCATGGCACCCTTGCTGCCCTGGCCTGTTGCAGAATCCAAGTCACGTGTCTAAGCTACCTTCATTTTTGCCACCTTTGTAGATGATTGTCCCATTTTAAGCAGAGAAAATTTTAAGGATCCATACATTTCTTAAAGTGTAGAAACCTTGGTGAATCTTACTATTTCTTAAAATGCCAACCATAAAAATTTTGGCGATATTTTTGTCAAAATATACAAATTTCTAAGGATTTTATATAGCTTTTAGACAATTTTGACAATTTTTAGAGTAAAATACTTTCATTCTATAGAATTTGGGTGAATCATTTTAGAAAAAATGGAAATTGGTGATTTTTTTTAGAGAAAAACATGGAAAATTAGCTTATGGGTGAAACTTAGCCTGTAAATTTTTCCTGTATTTCAAGCCCATCTGTCACTTGCATTTGCACAGGCTCTGGAACCTACTTAAGCAAATTTTGCTTGATCCTCTCTCTGTCTACTGCCTTTTGCTTTCTGACCTAAACCGGATTGTATTTCCTAGCCCATCTGCAATCCTCCTCTAGGCATTTCTGGTTGTAGTAGGGGCCAAGTTTATCTTTGTTGTTTAAAACGATCTCCAATCTTTCTGTAAAAGTCGTGTACTTTAAAAGGCCCAGCTGCAGCATGAAGAAATCATTTCATCTTCTTGCACTAGTGCTGCGGCAAAATCCAGCAATGTGAAGGCATCTATAGTGAGAGGGTACATTGGAAACAAGCCTTTCTTGTGCTCCTTCTGTCTGACACTGCCCCTTAACTTCGCTGTCTGATTCACTATTTCTACATTTTAGTCAGGATCAATATTATAAAATTACTGTCAGCTTCAATTATAGTTGCTTATTTCTTGTTTCATTCTGATGTAATTGCCCATGACAGTTTCTGTAAGGTACAGGCAGATTCAGCCTCAATATTTTAGCAAAGTACCAAGAGGAAACATCGACTTTAATTTATCACATACAAATTGGCAGAAGGTAATTATCTCTTCAGGGCATTTGCTGTTGATATTGGTTGTCTATTTAAGCAAATTTATGATTCCTATGCTTTCTTAGGCTTTGAGCACCATTGTCTGGCATTGTTTTTTGTAACATCATATTATAGCTACTCTAGACTCTGGCATTCATTCAAATCCTTGCCACATGAATTACCATATTTTAGAGATTTATTAGGATGACTATCTAACTTACCATGATTTTTGCAGGCTAGAAGGGCTGTATGCATTGCTGTGATTGAATCTTATGAAGTATTTTTCTGGGGCATCTTTGGATCTCTATGCAAACATGGTGGGAACAAGGTTTTGGATCAAAAGACAAAGCCTGGAAACTATCAGTCAGAAAGTTCCTTGTGAGCTTCTCCTTAGTTGCTTCAGTTTGGTGTTGTATTTATTTGAGATTTGCTACTTGTGTGCTGGTTATGAACTTAATTGAGAATGTCTAAGATTCCAGTTGTAAATTCTTGTGCAGTTGTGGTCTATTCATGCAATCCCAGTGTTCCACGGGGACTCATCCCCTAGGGTCGGGGGCGCGCCCCCCTCGTTCCCTGCACCCCGGGGACTTGGGGACTCCAGGCGAAATGTTTCCCAGTGTCCCCAAAATCAGGAAACTCTCGGAAACTCACAAGGGAGCGCGTCCCCCTATTCTGCAGCTCACTCCGGTGAAGGGGGGCTCCCACATGCTCCCTCTCGAAACTAGGTGGGTCCTAGACGGCCCCCCATGTTTTTCCCAATTTCAGTTTAAAAATACGAAATTTGAATTTGAATTGCTGTTTTAGTCTCTATTTCAGACTTAGTCTTTAGTAATTTACTATTTTACTATTTTAGCATGCAATATCATTGATTCAGTTTTTCAATTAGAATGACCAAAATTAGAAATATGAATATCAAGATTCAAATGACAAATTTGAAAATGATCACGATGAATTGTGCAACATGTTTGTATTATTAATTTGTTAAATTCTGATTTACATTGCACAATGATGAATTTAGTATTTAGTATTTATTATTTACTTTTAGTAATTTACATGGCATGAATCATTGAATTGTTATTGCTGGGATTTAATAATTTATAATATTAATTTTATATTTTTTTATAATTTTTATTATGACCTGGACGTTCCCCCCCCCGCCCGAAAATTTGGGGGTGGTCTTCACACGTCCCCAATGTGTGTTTCCCCACTCCCACGTCCCAGAAACTTGGGGGAACATTGTCCCCTACCTAGAAGGATCTACAGACCATATTTAGGCTATGTAAGAGCACTGTGTAAAGTATTTGCAAGTTTCTTGTGAAGGCGTTGCATGAGCAAGACAGAAATGAACTGGAGAACTGTTAAATTTTGATTGTATCGGCCACAAACTATACATCACTTGTCCCTGTCATTAAAATGCCAAAGCATTGACATCAGCAAGTCTTAGCTGTCACTATTTTTCAGTGCTCTATTGTATTGCTTCCTTCACCGATTTTGCTGCCTTCAAACTTGCATTAGGTCAATCACATCTTGCTCTAGGCAACTAACAAATGAACAGGTTTTGCACCAATCATGCACCCAATTAAATAACTTTATTTTTTGGGTAATCCACTTTCCAATGTTTTGTAATCATGGGAAAGGTACCACGACCTGTAGATTTTTATTTGGTTTTGCAGAATTGTTTTTAGAAAGGTTGTCCATGCTTTCAGTCATGAGGCGGTGTTATTGCTAAACATGGAAGTCAAGGCAATTATGAAAAAAATTAAAAATTCATTTATGGCTCACCCTCAATGTGAATTACAAGTATGGAAGGATGGAGTTGTGACTGGTCACCTTTAGTTATCCTTTTCCTTGAATTCATTTTATCTATTTACAACTTATGCTTAACTGATTCTGACATGGCAGATCTCTAAAACTGAATCCGTATGTACGTCTTTGATGAATAGCATTGTGCTTCTAGAACCATCCAATTGTTCTCCCATGATAAATATGGACTTTGTTCAACATAGATCACTGTTAAGAATAAACTTCACGAAATTTTCTCAAACAAAAAGCCAACAAAAGATTTTATTCTTTGAGGCTTGAGCTATAAATTGACGCTTTGATATGCCTTAGGCTCAAAAGTATTAAATTTTGGCCAATATTTTATTATTTTGTTGACATGTTTTGAAGTCATATTTGTGAGGTCATAAAATGTGAATAACAATAGTTTGGCGTTCATTGTCCTCAAGTGTACATGGAGCTTATGATAGACCAAATGCCACTTGTCACTTTCAAGCGACTTCTCTAATTAGATGATTAACTTGGAAACAAGCTACTGTTATTGGCCAATTTGTTATCTAAGGATGAATTACATTGTGTTATTGGCCAATTTGTTATCTAAGGAAGAATTACATTGGGAGTTGGCCTTGTTTTTTGAACTTACATGTTTCTGGTATGCTTTTCAATTTTGATTTCACCGTTGCAAGTATTTTGAATTTCATAGCCATTGTGAGAACATGAATTCCTAATAACCATGGAGTTAGCTTTATGATAACCCAACTCAAAATTAATAAATAGTTTACTGTTTTTTTCTAGTACTTGAATATGGCTAGGGAAGACATGTATTACAAGTCAAAAGGCCAATTATTATTTTAGTTTCATCTCACTAGCGTATCTCATAAAAGTATGTTGATGAAAACAAAGCATCTTCTAGCGACTTCCACATCTTAAATCTCACACCTTCATACAAAGTGCCACCAATGTATCCTTACAACTTCCAAGGATGGAATCACACACCATGCAACTCATCAAAATTTGATAAGGCTATGTCACGATTTTACTCTATAATGATTGCTAAAAGGTTGCATAGGGCATTGATCTAACAAATGCAAGGCATTCAAGCCCTTTGACCCAACATAGAACAATGAAGAACCTCCAAGGGTTGAATTTTAGGGGAGGTCCTTTACCGCTCTACAATATCACTTATTTATAAAGAGCTCTCTCCTCCTTTCTTCCCTTGACCCTTTTACGATTTCTCTCATCAATAAAGAGTTTCTTCCTCCTTTCTTTCATTGGCCATTTCTATATTACTCTTAATATAGGTACTTCAACTTCCAAATATATAATTTGCAAAGGACAACACTATAAATGTAGTTGAAAAAAAAGATTGCACCAAGAACACTAGGCATCTTTAAAGAGTGACATTTTGTGTAAAGGTCTTACCCTAACCTTCTTATTTTGGGAGTATGTAGGAGTTAGTCAATTAATGTACAAGACCATTTTTTTTTAATAAGGACCATTAGATAGTTAGAGAATAGTTAATTATGCCGATAGGTGTTATTCTCCCCACTTTTCCCTCGGGATGGAGGTCAATCCCCATAATCCCAAGATTCAAAGGGAGATTCTTTGTCGTAGTTAGCCTTAGGTGGCATAATGAGTCGTTAGGGTGGTGTAATGAGTCGGTGGATGGAGTATGTGGGTAACCAGGCATTGTGGAGTCTTAGGGTGGCATGGAGTCGACAGGTGGAGTCAGTAAGTAATAATCGAACATTATAGAGTCGACAGGTATCCAGTTAGCGATGTAAGAATTGATGATTAGTGACTTGGTAGGTAGAATAGTCATTTATCTAGATGGATCTGTAAGTAATACGTTTCAAGATTGCATGCTTTGAACTCGACATGTAGAAGAGTCATTTATCTAGACAGATCTGTAAGTAATACGTTTCAAGATTGTGTGCTCTGAACACAATTTGTTGCACCACCTCGACTCTCCAAGTATAGGTATGTTTCAAATTGATCCCATCCTCTTTGATTTATTGCATATGTTCAGTTTTTTCAGCTCCAGAAAGTAGCCCCTCTTTCCAATGGCTTTGTAAGCACCTTTTTTTTATATAATTTGGTTCTCGAATCTATAGTTTTGCCAATCTTAAACTGCTGTTTCAATGTCATATGGCATAAGATACTTGATGCAAATATCTAATTTGTTTGCGACTTCAAGGTTCTTCATCTCAGGGTTCGATTAGGGTTTGAGCATCACTCTATTCCCTTAAAGCCAATGAAACCATTGAGGTGATGTACTCTTTAATGGAATCCTTGTATCTATTATAGAGTTGCTTAGAATAGGATGGTCCCTTCCATAAGCACATATAGTAGACTATAATATAAAGAACCACAGACTCAGCTCAAGTCATCTAACAGCTGAGATCTTCCACGTCCAACTGACTTTGAGCTCTAGGATAGCTTTTTAAATAATAGCTTTACCTTTTTCCAGCACAATGACATTGTTATTGACACCCTTTTCCACAACAACCCATCCTTCCTGCATGTTAATATCATGAATTTTTTAAAGTAGAGGAAGTTAATTTAATTACATGTTAATAATGAATATTGAGTAGTTTCTTGGTGAATGGTGTTTAGTTTTCCTCTCAATATTGATTATTATAAATGTTACTTTAATAAATATTAGTTGCTTAGATAGGATGGTCGCTTTTTAAACACATACTGTAGGTGATAATATAGAGAAACACAAACTCGCCCAGAGTCACTTGACAATTGAGATTTTCTCACTTCTAATCGGCTTTTGAACTTTAGGATAGTTTTATAAAGAATAGCCCAACCTTCTTCCAGGTCAGGTGCAAGATGCTTGCATCTTACACGTTTATTGCACCGAGTGAAATGAGGTGCTCTACAACCCAGTATGGGGGATATGTTGTAACACATGAGTGTGTCATGTAACGTTACTAACAAAATAATTAAAAAAATTCTTGTCGGCTCATAAAATAAAAAATAAAATTATGGAAAGTATTTAAAAACAATCCATGTTTGTTCATAAAATAAAATATTATGAAAAGTAATTAAAAAATAGATGTTCATTTATAAAATAAAAATTTAAAACTTAAACCTGGATCTATCAATCAAGAGAGATCAAATTTCTTGAGTTTAATTTTTAAAAAAGAAATACACATCAAGAAATTGGATCCCTCTCGGTGCTTGATAGATACGGATTTAAGATGGAGCTATGCTGGTGAATAAATCCAAATGTTCTCTTAATCAGCGAAACTTGAATAATCGGTAACAAAAAGCTTTGACAACACAAGGCACGCTACACTCCAAAGAATACACCAAAGGCTTTGTGATATATCGCTTTTTGCGTCAAAGAGGCGCATTCTACAGCCCAGTAGGGGGGATGTGTCCTTCCGTGCTCATCCTAGAGTTGACACGTGTCATTTATAAAAAAAAAATATATTATAAAAAATAACGTCAACTCAAAGTAGATTTAAAACATTTTACGGCATATGTAAAACTACACAATTTAGATAAATTAAAAACCCTTCCTCAACATTTGCACTCTAAACCATTAAATTTTAAAACATAAATAATCATATTTAACCAAATGAATCATTACCACTAATGAAATGTACAATAATTATAATGAAATGAAAAATATAATCTAATTCATTTTAACCAATCAAATATAGAGCATCCATCTATAACGAGAATTAAGCAAATGAATTACAAGCACCTTCATTTGCCAACTACTAAATAAATTTTATAACAAATCCTATTAACCACTAATTAAAATAATTTTTATACTTCCTTACAATAAAATACCACTAACCATGGTTTAAATAATTCTTATAACAACTAAAATATAAATTCATTACAATAAATTGCCACTGATTATTATTTAGAATAATGCATATGACATAATTCATTAGGATCTCCTGCATTCAATATAACCCTCTTGGTTGATTTTGTAGACGAAGATAAGAATGCAAGCAGGAATCAAATTTGAAGGGTGGGGTCCCATTTCACTTTGAAGGGCTATGAGATATTGAACCCTTCAATGCCGACATGTAGAAATAAGTCATTCTTTTCATTTGAAAATGTACTATTACATCAAAATTTCATTGTTTACTTACTTAGTAAAGTCAAGAGGCTTTATTTTTCCGTAGATATGGCAGCACTAAACGTTATATATGTCATAAACACAACCATATTTCACTCCGATCTAGCATCTCAGTCTCTAGGCCACTATGCCACCTTTGTCATCGCAACAGTTTCCCAAATTGATCTTGCCTCTTAAACTTTTAACCAATATAATAATATACTTAACTTGTTAACCCCATTCCAATCCAACTTTCATCCTTACAGCCAAAATTAATACTATTTTACTCTTTCATGATCTGCCTGAACATGAGGAATTTATTAGTGAAACATAACTTTGGAGACATGCGTAAAATCCACTTTCCATATGTTTAGTGTGAATTGCCATAACTAATTTTATAGATTTTTTTTCTGCATCAATGTAGCTACAGTTAGCTTGCTATCCCAATTCCAATCCAACTTTTAATGAGTATAATAATATTTAATACCTCTTAAAATGGTTTCCTAGGCTGCTTCGAACAACACAAGCTCGATGAAGAATTGGGTTCTTCAACTCTTCTAAAAGCAACATGATGCTTATTCTTGGAAAATTTCAATCTTTGTAAATCACTAGCGTTCTTCAAACTAATATAAATTCCATCCTACATAAAATCTAGCCTACTTAATAATGGAAAAAATGATCATGTAAGCTAAAAAAGGAAGAAATTGTTTCAGAAGCCAAAAACATTGGATGTTGAGTCCGGTCTATTGCTAAATTAGTGGGCAATAGAGATGTATGCAGAAAGGTAGTAAAAAAGGTGGAGGGAAAGATCTTCATCTGAATGGTAACGTTTTTTTACTTCGTTGAATTGATGACCATAATTCACTTTCATGCACCTCTATCAAACAACTACATTGCCTATGCCATTTATAATCCTCCTTCATGCAAGTTGATCAGAGAGACCAGTTCAACAAAGAAGTTGGATTGGATTGAAAACCAATAGCAAGTTTCTTTGTCACTCTAATTGTGTACCCTACAACAGAATTGAATGTCAATGACAACAATATAAGTTTTAATTTTTCATTCAACACTATGAATGCCACACTTACTTGGGATAGAATAAGTTTAAGCGCTCCTTACATGTTGCATGCCATGTTATGGTTTGAGCAAAGAGAACTATCAGACTCTAGGCAGCTTTTGTTCTCAATCGCTGATTAAGGACCCTGGCTGCTTCTTCTCTATAGCCCTATGACAGAGTAGAGGATGGGTTGTGAAGCATAAGTAAAATGTAGGCAGACCAAGTAGAGAGGAGATGCATAGATGGTTGAAGTTCTTGTTCTATTCAAGACCAACCAATAAGGGCAACAAAATTAGAAGGTAAAGTAGCACTGTCATTCTAAAAATCAAGATTAAAATTTTTTTTTGTCCCAGTTCGTATAGCCGAACGGAGGAGTGGGCACTAGGCATTCTAAGAAAATTGCCATCTTTCAGCATTGTCCTTCACCAGATGTTGTTGCATATTCTTAATCGTATTGAACTTCGATAGCTAGTTGGTATTGTAAGTGTAGTAGCATCGATGGTTTTCATATTAATAAATCCCAAGAATCTTAAACCGTGTACCAGAGTGTCGAGTCGACAATTGAGCAATTGGGGAAAATGGCTCATGCAATATAGTTTTAGATACAAAGTTTGGATTCTTGATTTGACTCATTAATTGGATGCATGGAGGCTGGTAGAGTGGGAACTTCCCCAAATCCCCAGGATTTTTGGTAAAACTGGGGGGCGCAGTGCACACACATGTTTCCCGTAGGGTTGCAATCGTGGCCAGTGTCAGCTGTGTGGGGAAGCACTTGGTTTCAGAGTGAAAACAATGGTCTTCCTTGTCCCCTCCATTTCAGGGAAGTTAAAGGGCGGATAAATTCTCAAGAGCTTCGATCGGGCGACAATGGCAAATAGGGCAAGGAAAGGAGCACATGGAATCATATGTGTGTACACATAACATATGAAGAAAGAAGCAATTGTTGTTGTTCCTGCAGTTGGGAATCAATAAATGTTGTTTTGAAAAACATTTGACCGAGATTTGTGACAAACCCACTCTCCGGTACATGCTTCAAATTTGAAGCCTTCAAGGCCCGTTTGAAGTTACAAAATTTCAATCAAATAATAATATTGTGTTTGAACTTTGAAGTTATAGATTTTTAATCAAATAAAAATAATAATAATAATTGATGCGATCATGAATGGATAAAATGATGTACATACCTATAAATTCATAGGATGTCAGCAATTCATTCAGCCTTCATGTTGAGCTCCCCAAAGAAAACGAATTTCTTTATATATGTTTATGGCAGGCTCACATTGGTAGCTTCACTCTACAAACTCTCCTAGAGGACTGGAGGAGATAGGGTAGGTGGAACTTGGAAGTAGCTCAACCAAGGTGGAGCAGTGGTATAAGCAAAAGCTTGTTTGTATTCCTGTAATATTATATATTGATGGTCAGATCCATGGAAGCATGGAATTCGAGCATTGACTTAATACAACAAAGAAAACACAAGGTGGGACTCGGGAGCCGTAGGATTGACTTGATACAACAAAGAAAACACAGGGTGTGAGGGTGGGAGCCGTAGACGGTAGGATTAACTTGGTACAACAAATAAAAAACAGGGCCACGGGTGGGAGCGACAACCTGCAACATTACAAGAAGTTTATGGATTGTGGAGTTTGTCCGAAATGCCAAATTCGGGGCACATAAACATAATATATTATACATTGAATACTCAATTAACTCACAGAGTCATAAGCCATGAATTGGTATGTGATAACTGGCAACTTGGTAATCCCACTGCCAGCAACACATATGAGCCACCGACCATGTTTAATAAAGTTGTTGCTTCTATTAAATGTGTTAAACACATAAGCACTCATCGCTAACACGATAACTTAGAAGCGTTCAAGCCATGGGTTACACATTGTAAGCCCATCCACGTAAGCTGGTCAATGATATTATTAGAGGCCCAATGGTCCATGATCCATTGATGATCGGACACGTGGAGATTGGATTTCCCACTGAAAACTATCGACGGGTGAAATTTGAAGCTGCCCTTCTGTTGCAATTTTAAACAGTGGTGGTTAATTTAATTATTGAAAGGCTTAACATGAAATTAATTTTTTTTTGCATGGTAAAATTTGAGGTGGTCTTCTATGATGTCTAAAATGGCCTCTGAAGGGCCCTGAAGGCTTCAAATTTGAACCCTAAATGCAAGTCTAAAGTATAGTATTTGGATTTGAAACAATTTAGATCCAGGGACATACACACAGCACCACTGCCCACTACCCTGGGTAGATGGTGTTCACAAAGAAGAGCCAATAAATTTGACTACATACAAAGTATAGTGGGGTCCATTGCTTGTAAAGAGAACATTGATTATTGGTACTGAAACGATGCAAAGAAGAGCCATAAGAGCAAGTAGGAACTTAAGGCTCCAATAAGTTCAACTACCTACCAACAGAGAGTCTGTAGCTCCATAGGAGCAAGTAGGAACTTAAGGCTCCAATAAGTTTAACTACCTACCAACAGAGGAGTCTGTACCTGGTAAAGATAGCGTTGAGTATTGAGTATTTATGGCGCTTCAAAGAAGAGCCCTAGCAGTACGTAGGAACTTAAAAGCTCCAATAAATTTCAATACCTACCAAGAACAGTGGAATCTGTAGCTTGTAAAGACTGCTTTGGGCAGGGCGTGAGATACGGGGCCATTATATCGCCCAGCTATTCTGGTGGTCTGGTGGTTTTTTCGTTGATTATTGGTAAGTTGCAACCTGAAACCGATAAACCAATACAACTGAAATTAAACACTGACGTCCTCTATAGCGCTTTTTATAAAGTAATTTACATAATTCCTACTGTCATGCAAATCCTTGACTGCCCAAACGAGCAGGGTTCCAACCTGCCCAAAACGTTTCTATAAGACCTTGGAACAGATTTCTCCATTATAAAGCGGACCAATCCCAAAGAGCGTGTATTTCCAATCATTATCATCACATCTCTACGCAGCGGCAGATTGCAGAGTGTAAGCACATCTTCAAAATATGGGCTACAATAACAATCAGAACCAGATGATTCCGCCTCCTCCTCAAGGTTTTCTTTTCTCTCTCTTACACCATTTCCCTCTGTCATTTCAACAGTTTATAGGGTTCCATATATTTCATTCCGCCTATTCCTCATGTTTTTCTTCGCTCTCTGTTATGCACCATCTCAACAGTTTATTGGGTTTCATGTATTTGATATCATAGAACCCATCTATTTAATTTGTTACTATGCATGGCTGTTCAGTCTAAATACTATAATGACAATGACAATGAGCGCGTAGGATAAAGACAAGCCAAATCGCCCTCTTATTAGGCCAATCTTTTTGCTAAAACTGCTTGGGAATTTTAGTTTTTGCAATATTGCAATTTCAGCAATCACCAATTTTTTGTTCTAGGCTAAATGCAGTATTTTAAAACTACTAACTAATCTAAAACCAGCAATGAAAATTGCATTTTCAACAATTCTTCGTCTCTAGCTTGGAAAGTTATGGCGTATTCCCATTTTATCTTTTTTTGATCGAAACCAATGTTAACTTTCAATTCAGCATTCTAGAGCTAGAGCTTGGGTTAGGTTGGAGCTGATCTAACATCTACTCTTCGGCCTCTTCCTGTTCCTGTGTGTGTGTAATAGTAGTGAAATATATATCTAAAGATGCCACCTGAGTCCCCGCGGGGTTTAATATTGGCTATGAATCAAATGTTAGTAACCCCGGGATCCGGACTTAAGATGTGAATGGGCTAAAATAATCTATCTGTTTGATTAGCTTTACAGGATCTGGAAAAGTATTGAGCAGCTTTTGTATTTATTGTGAGCAGGGTATCCGCCAGAAGGGTATCCACAGGACTATCCTCATCCTCCTCCTCAGTATTATCCTCCTCCTCCTCCTGAATATTATGCTCCTGCTCAGACACAGCAGAGAGGAGATGGCTTCAGGAAAGGCTGGTGAGTTAATAATTTCTTATTGAATGAATATGGGTGGATTCTGGACTCTAATTATCGTTCAGAAGGTTTACATAATTAGAAATTTAATTCAACCAATACCATCTGCTCTGTAATTACTGTTGGTGGCCAATACATACATGTATGTGCTATGCCAATTTAGTAAATTATAGATCTGAAAATTGGGTATGTGGTATGTTAATTTAGTATAGATCTCAAAACTGTGTACCCATCTTTTTATATATAATTCTTAAAAAAGGGCTTTTGTCGTTGTGATTTTATGTTGCAGTTGTGGTGGTCTCTGCTGCTGCTGTGTGTTGGACGCTTGCTTTTGAGTTCGCTCAAGAGCTTTCAGGATCCAAGCTATATTTAAATATATTCAAACTGGGAATCGAACATGATTTGACTATTGATTATTGGGTTCACTCGCTCGTGCTCAGGAATCTTGGTTGATATTTTGTTGTGTTTTATGATTACATATTATAATTATTGCTTCTGATCAGCAATATTGGTTGATGTTTTGTTGTGTTTCGTTATTACACATTATGATTATTGCTTCTGCATGTCATGTAGAAATTTTAATATTATCTTCTTTCAAAATTTGGTTATAGAAATTATGGAGACTAGTGAAAATGTGTACGTAGGTTTATATAGTATGATGTTTAGGTCTTACCTTTATGTGATTTTCTTTTAAGTTTCTCATTAAATATTAATAAGATATATAGGCTCAATTTTCGTGAGAAATTATAATTTTATTGTCTCCATATCATGTAGAAATTTAATACTATTAAAAAATGCTTTTAGAATTTATGTACACTCATGTCAATGTTTACCTCGGTTGAGAGACGCTATGATATTTAGGTGTCTTGTCTTCATGTACTTGTCTTTTAAATTTAATATAAATATTAATGAAATATTTAGGTGTCATGTCTTAATTTAATATAAATATTAATGAAATATGTGTATATTTTCATGTGTGAAGTATAAAAACAAAATAAATCGTTGCAGCTAAGTCGTATGTTAAGTGTGAAAAAGTAAATAGAAGAATGTATAAGTCCTTGCGAAAACGTGAATAGAAGAAGGTATTATTATAGTTGTAAATCCCATAGTACTTCAAGCATATGTTGTTCGCTCATGTCAATGCACATCTTCTACAAGAGCTAGTTAGCATTTTCCATAAAGTCAAAAAATGATAAATGCATCTTTGCTCAAATTTATTGCCTTCTCTAACAAATTTATAACATCCAAATTTTCCATTTTTTTAAAGTTTATCAAAAATCTATGACTAAAGAAAAAATAAAGATGACTAAAAGTTACATATATAATTTTGATGTGAACTTAATTGTAACATCTCTACTATGCAAAGTTGCTCAATTTGACCCAAATTTCAAACCTAGGAAGGGTGGACTTGAACTGCTCCAAAAGCCTCCAAATGTTTTTGAATTGTGTAGGGAGGGACTTGTGAGGACATAGGACACCCTAATGCAACCCTTAGACACCCATATACCTGCTATAAGCATTCATGGTCTTCAATTTTCAAGGAGGGAATAAATGGAATTAAACTAGTCAAATGCATTGGTGTAAACCCCCCCTAGGTTAGCTACTATTTGGTCTTCCAAACACTGTACGACCTTCCCTAATTCTTAATCTGAGACTTGTCACTGTTAAAGGACCTCAAGGACAACATATTTGTAGCATTACATTAGATTTTAGGGTCGAATAGGTCTTCCAAAAAACAATAGCTTGTAGAGCATAGAATTTATGACAAAATGGTGGACAAGGGACAATGAATTTATGGCACAAACTTAAGTAAGATTTCAAAGGTCTGCACACAACATTTTGGTCATCCATTAAACTCCATATACAACTCGAATCATAAGCAAAACCTCAGTAAAAGTTTGATATTTAATTGATGCAAATCATTCTAAAATCACCATGAGAATACAACGAGGGAAATAGCTCGAATCTTAATATTACTTGGAAGTATTACATGAAATGCTTGGTGTTTCAAGCTGTGGCTTTTATGATCTATTCATTACTGAGTGATGCGGGAATTAACATGTCATATGGTCGAAATATCAATCTTCCATCAACTATATGCAATAAGGAGTGCGCTATCACACTTGTACATGAATATTGAGAGAAAGAGAGAAGAGTGACAATAGAGAAATAAGTGTGAATATGAACTCGAATTCAAAAGGGGATTGAACCTGTATCAAAACATCTCCATGAAGCTCTATTGAGAGGTCTGAATGACCCTTCCATCAACCAACTTGGATAGGAATCTTGCACCCATGAAATTGGTTCTAAGGCAGAGAGGATGAACATTGACCATGCTACAAACTAAGCTTTCCAAAAGTGCCAAAATGAGAAATTGTCAAAAGCTGCTCTCCTTCATCCCCCTCCTCTTTTATTAACCTCCAATGGCCTCCATAACTCGAATTCCCTCCAAGAGTCTTCACCTAACTCGAATTAGGGAGAGATTCCCATAGGTGACACTTGTCCTTCTCTTTCTTGCATTCCTCTTCCATCCATTCGAATGGGGGAATCTTGGCTGACCATAACTCCACTTATGCGTCCCCTTGGTGGCTATTTTTATCCCTAACATATCAGATGTGTTATAGGTTTGCGATTAGGTCTGAATTTGTCATATTACTCATAGATTCTCCATCATTGTTGTCATAGATACTCAGGAATCTAGCTCCAAGTGTCACAATTATTCTATGATGCCTATTCCTATTCCATGGGAGTTACTCTTCCACTCCAATT
Source organism: Larix kaempferi (assembly GCA_027924585.1). NCBI lineage: Eukaryota > Viridiplantae > Streptophyta > Pinopsida > Pinales > Pinaceae > Larix > Larix kaempferi. The sequence continues at coordinate 8,040,875 of BSBM01000313.1, forward strand.
TGACCTTCCTAGATTCATGCCATGAATAATGCCTCTCCAACTCCTCCAAGAACGTTATCCTCCACCTTGGATTCGAATTGGTGAGAGAAGGATGCCATGTGGAATGGAGAATCTTGCCATGTGTAGGTCCCACCCCACCTATGTGCCCTCATGACCAAATGCCACGTTATTTTTCATTTATTATTATTTATTTAACCCCTTTGATGTGGATTTGCAAATCTAAGATTCATTTGGGGTCTTGTAGCTCCCTTATTCCAAGTTTTAATGCTTCCACCCCAACCTAGGGAACTAGTAAATTGGTGGAGATTTCTCCTTCATGAAATTTATTTGGATGGGGACATGACAGTCCTCCCTACCCAAAATTGTTTGTCCCCAAACAATTCCAAATTTGGATGCTGCAAAATTTGTTCATCTTCCCATATGGCATTCTCACTTGGCAAATCTTTCCATTGCACCAAATATTCTCTTATAGTTCTGCTCAATTTCCTTTCCCTTACTTTTTTTTTTTTTCCTGAAATGAGTATGAGCTTCCCTTTATCATCTAATGGAGGAAGTGTTTCTGAAATGGGAGTTTGCTTCCCAATCACCTTCTTAAGACATGAAACATGAAACACATTATGGATTTTGCTTCCTTCCGGAAGTTCTACTTCATAAGCTACCTCCCCAACCTTTCGAATGATCTTGTATGGGCCATAAAATCTTGGTTTAAGTTTTTCTGATCCTTTTCCTTTTAAGGTGGATTGTTTGTAGGGTTGCAGTCTCAAATAAACCGAATCATTCACTTGAAAAGTTCTTTCTTTTCTATGTTGATCCGCATATTGTTTTTGTTGATTTTGGGCAACTTGCAAATTGTCTTTTAAGAGATTCAAAATATATTGACTTTCCTCAATCCAATATTTAGCTTTTGGGACTCTACTATCACCGAAAATGTGATCAACAAAGGTAAGTGCTTCATGACCATAAAGTGCTTTGAAGGGATACATGCCAATAGACATATGAAAAGTAGTATTGTAGCAAAACTCACCCAAATGTAGCCATTTAACCCATGTTTTTTGCTTCCCAATAACATAGTTTCTCAAGTATCCCTCTAACCATTGGTTCACCTTTTCTGTTTGACCATCAGTTTGTGGATGATAGCTTGTTCTAGGAGTCAATTCTGTTCCCACCAACTTGAAGAGTTCTTTCCAAAAAGCACTCATAAATCTGTTATCCCTATCACTAACAATGTTTTTGGGAAGCCCATGTAATCTGAAAACATCTTTGAAGAATAGTTCAACTACTTGTGCAAAAATAAAAGATGAGGCAATGGCAAAGAAATGAGCAAATTTGGTGGGTCTATCCACCACAACAAAAATACAATCCTTACCAAGTGCCTTGGGAAAACTTGTGATGAAATTCGTGGAGATGCTTTCCCACTTTTGTTCTGGAAGAAGAAATGGCTATAAGAGACCAGTAGGATGGTTGTGCTCAACTTTGTTTTGTTGACATATCTTGCATTCATTCACATACTTTAAAACATCTTCCTTCAAACCTTTCCAAAAGAACCTTCCTCTTAGTTGCCTATATGTTTTAAAGAAACCAGGATGGCTTGCTAAAGGAGAATCATGGGTTGCATTCAAGATTTTTTACTTCAAATTCGAACCATGGACTAAGTCGATTAGGTCTATATAGTATATTAGGCCATTCAATACTTTATACCTATCATCTCCCTTGGCCCCATCTAACAATTCACAAGCAAATCTATCTTTGGCATACTCTACTATTAGCACACCTTTTCAATCTTTTGAAATGTCCATAAAAGAAAGTGAGGGTCTTCTAGACAATGCCTGCTACAACATTATTCTTCCCTTCAACATATTCAATGTCAAAATCAAAGGCTTGAATCTTACCCACCCATTTTTGTTTCCTTTCATTGAGATCTTTTTGTGTAAGGAAATGCTTTAAACTATTATGATCAGTTTTGACCACAAATTTGTTCCCCACCAGATATTGTCTAAACTTGGCCAAGGCATGCACGATGGCCAACATTTCCTTGTCATATATGGAGTATATTTTCTCATGTGGTTGTAGTTTTTTACTTTCAAAAGCTATGAGATGTTGATTTTGTTTTAAAACTGCTCCAATGCCTTCTCCCGATGCATCACATTCCAAGACAAATGGTTTAGAAAAATATGGTAATGCAAGTACATGACAACTACTCATTACCTCTCTCATTCGTTGGAAATCCTTTTATGCATCTTCATCCCATTGGAAAGAATCCTTCTTTGTCAAATTAGTGAGAGGAGCATTCAATTTGGAAAACCCCTTCACAAATTTTCTATAGTAAGTGCAGATCCCAATAAAACCTCTCAATTCAGTGATGTTTGTGGGTGATGGCCAATCTAGGATAGCCTTTATTTTCTCCAACTGCACCTTTACACCATCTTTCCCAATGATCAAGATACAAAATTTCTATCAACCCAAATTCACACTTGGACAACTTAGCAAATAAAGACTGTTCATGCAAAATTTTTAATACAACTTCTAAATGATGCAAATGCTCCTCCCATGTCTTACTGTAAATCAAAATATCATCAAAGAAAACCAAAACAAACTTACGGAGCTTATTGCAAAATATTTTGTTCATGCATGATTGGAAGGTTGTAGGAGCATTGGTCAAACCAAAAGGCATGACAATAAATTCGAAAGGACCATAGTGACATCTGAAGGCGGTTTTTTGCACATCTCTCTCTTTCATTCGAATATGATGATAACCAGATCTAAGATCAATTTTGGAAAATAAATTTGCTCCAAATAGCTCATCCATGAGCTCATCTATTCGAGGGATGGGATATCTATTCTTCACTATCTTCTTGTTTAAAGCTTTGAAATCAATGCACATCCTTAAGGTTCCATCTTTTTTCTTCACCAAGACAATTGAAGAAGCATAAGGACTTGAACTTGGCCTGATGAGCCCCAACTCCAATTTTTTTTTAATAGCCTTCTCAATCTCATCTATGAACCTTTTTGGGTGTCTATATGGTGGTATTTGGATAGGTGAAGTACCTACCTCCAACACAATGGCATGTTCAACTCCTCTGTCAGGTGCCTTCTAGGGGAAAGGTCTCCAAAAACCCTTTCATACTTGTGTAAAAGCTGCCTTGTCTCCTTTGGAAGTTCTGCAACTTTTATGCTCAGTTTAGGGGAAGTGATTAAACATTTTGCATCCCATTTAATGTCCCCATGTCTAAAAATGGACCTCATACTATGGGAGGATACCATTTGGTTAGGATAGGTGTGCATTACCCTCACTAATATTGGATTTCCTTCTAAATATTTAAATCTCATTTTAGGTACTTGGTAATTCACTATATGCTCTCCTATAGAGTACAACCATTGGACTCTCAAAACTGCATTTGTATCAACAACATTCACCACATAGAAACTGTCAGTAAAGGTGTAGTTTCCTATGATAAGTTGTAGCTTTGGAATCCATGTGTTACAGTCCATAGAATTGTTACCTGGAATTATGAATTTGAACCCATCAAATGTTTCAGTAGACAACTTTCTCCTCTCCACTATGGCTGCATCAATGAAGTTATGAGTTGCTCCTCCATCCACTAATACCGACACCTTCTGCCCTTGTACAACTCCTTTGCATTGGAGGGTATGAAACCAAGGAACTCTTGACAGTACTGCCAACTTCCCTGTTTTGGGTGGTGGATGATCTTCTTTTGCTGTGTCATATCCCTCTTCCTGGGCTGAATGTTGTGCTTCCTCCTCCATGTCCTCCTCGTTATCATAAAAGACTTCAACGGAAGTGTGCTTTCCCCTTAACACATCTATGCCCTGGCACCCATGGTTGATGACATGTGAAACACAGTTTCTTTCTTTTGATTTCTTCCTTACTTGGTCCTTCTTTCTTATCCTTCCCAAATGAATATTTTTGCCATGGTCTCTTGTCATCTCTTAACTTGGAAAGAAAATTGGGCTTGGGAGGATATTTTGTCTTGGGTAGCATATTTTGCATATCTCTCGTCAAGTTCATGGCATCTTTCAATGTAGTTGGCTTGTGAGATTTAACCAAACCTTTCAAACGTTCAACCAATCTTTCAGTAAAGAGCAATACCAAGCGAACCATAGAGATATCAACAACCATAACAGCTGACAATTTTTGGAATTCCAACATGTAAGTTTCAGGGGTTCCAGCTTGCTTCAACTATGCTAGTTCCTTGAAAGGAATTTCAAGGTCCTTTCGATCAAACCTTTCCACCAACCTTTAAACAAACTCTTCATATGATGTGATTTAATCATGTCCCAAGGTTTTAAGTCCATGGAACCACTAATCATTTGCTTCTCCTTCAAGATGCAGAATAACCATTTTCAAGGCATCCTCTTCAACCATTGGATTCAACTGAAAATACTCATCTAACTTTTGTATCCAAGTATTAGCAGAAATTTGTGGCAAGCCATCAAAGGTGGGAAGGAGCACCTTGCCTATAGTATACTTCAATTCTTGATTTTGGAAAGGGATTTTGCTACCTCCTCCGATTCTGTGCTTGTTTGCGACATTGGCAAATTGTTCAAATTGTAAGGTCCTCCTACACTCTTCACTCAACTACTGTCATTCTTCTAGAGCTTCCTTTATCCCATATTGAGTGTTAGGATCCTCTTTGGACTCAAGAAAATTGGGTGTGGTGGCTCTTGCTGAGCTCTGGAAGTCATTAGGTCGATTGTGAGGCCTGATCCTCAATGAGAAGATGGTTTCATTAACTGTCCTTTTTTCCTCGGACTGAGAACTACTACTGCCTCCTGCTGCCAATTTGACTAGCCGTCAATTCAAACCCTTGAATTATTTGCCTTGTCATGTCCTCAAAAAAATGGTTTCATGAATTTACTAAACTCCTCTTTCTCCTCCATCTCTGAGGTTCCTTTGTCATCTGTAGCCATTGCTTTATCCAAATTTACCTATTCTCCTTCACTAAAGGTACTTTCAGTTTCGGTTTCTAGGGGTGGGGGATGATTTCTTAACCTCATCAATGTTCACCCAAAGCAGGTGCAAGGACCATGATCTGATACCACTGTAACATCCATACTATGCAATGTTGCTCAATTTGACCCAAATTTCGAACCCAGGAAGGGTGGACTCGAATCGATCCAAAAGCCTCCAAATGTTTTCAAATTGTGTAGGGAGGGACTTGTGAGGACATAGGACACCCTAATGAAACCATTAGAAACCCATATACCTACTATAAGAATTCATGGTATTCAATTTACAAGGAGGGAAGAAATGGAATTAAACTAGTCAAATGCATTGGTGTAAAACCCCCTAGGTCAGCTACTATTTGGCCTTCCAAACACTGTACGACCTTCCCTAATTATTATTCTAAGACTTGTATTTGTTAAAGGACCTCCAGGAAAACATATTTGCAACATTACATCATATTTTAGGGTTGGATAGGTCTTCCAAAAAACAACAGCTTGTAGAGCATAGAATTTATGGCAAAATGGTTGACAAGGGACAATGAATTTATGGCACAAACTTTAGTAAGAATTCAAAGGTCTTCATACAACATTTTGGTCATCCATTTAACTCCATATTTAGCTCGAATCATAAGCAACACTAGGTAAAATTCTGATATTAAACTGATGCAAATCATTCTAAAATCACCATGAGAATACAATGAGGGAAATAACTCGAATCTCAATATTATTTGGAAGTATTACATGAAATGCTTGGTGTTTCAAGCTGTGGATATTATGATCTATTCATTACTAAGTGATGCATCAATTAACATGTTCATATGGTTGAAATATCAGTCTTTCATCAACTATATGCAATAAGGAGTGCGCTATCACACTTGTACATGAATATTGAGAGAAAGAGAGAAGAGTGATAGTAGAGAAAGAAGTGTGAATGTGAACTCGAACTCAAAATGGGATTGAACCTAAATCAAAACATCTCCATGAAGCTCTGTTAATAGGTCTGAATGGCCCCTCCATCAACCAACTTGGATAAGAATCTTGCACCCACGAAATTGGTTCTAAGGCAAGGAGGATGAACATCCACCGTGCAAGTACAAACTAAGCTCTCCAAAAGTGCCAAAATGAGAAATGGTCAAAAGCTTCTCTCCTTCATCCTCCTCCTCTTTTATTAACCTCCAATGGCCTCCATGACTCAAATTCCCTCCAAGAGTCTTTACCCAACTCAAATTAGGGAGATATTCCCATAGGTGACACTTGTCCCTCTCTTTCTTTCATTCCTCTTCCATCCATTCGAATGGGGGAATCTTGGCTGACCATAACTCCACTTATGCATCCCCTTGGTGGCTATTTTTAGCCCTAACATATCAGATGTGTTATAGGTTTGCGATTAGGTCTGAATTTGTCATATTACTCATAGATTCTCCATCATTGTTGTCATAGATACTCAGGAATCTAGCTCCAAGTGTCACAATTATTCTATGATGCCTATTCCTATTCCATGGGAGTTACTCTTCCACTCCAATTTGACCTTCCTAGATTCATGCCATGAATAATGCCTCTCCAACTCCTCCAAGAACGTTATCCTCCACCTTGGATTCGAATTGGTGAGAGAAGGATGCCATGTGGAATGGAGAATCTTGCCATGTGTAGGCCCCACACCACCTATACGTCCTCACGACTAAATGCCACCTTATTTTTCCTTTATTATTATTTATTTAACCCCTTTAATGTGTATTTGCAAGTCTAATATTTATTTGGGGTCTTGGAGCTCCCTTATTCCAAGTTTTAATGCTTCCACCCCAATCTAGAGAACCAGTCAGATTAGTGGAGATTTTTCCTTCATGAAATTTATTTGGATGAGGACATGACATTAATGGAGATGATGAAGGGGCATCTAAGAGAGAACATGTTTACAAGTGAGGAATAATTCCATGGCTTATGAAAATGTGAGGAATAATGTGTTTACAAGTGAGGAATAAGGTCATGGCTTATAAAATCCTATATATATATATAAATAATTGATGAATAATCAATTTAAATTAAAAAAATATGTAAATATTTATATTGCTTGTAAATTGATAAAAATGAATTAAATTAAACATTACCTACAAATGGACAAACAATGGATTGGAAAATAATAGCATTTTCTAATATCCCATTAATTTGACCAGAGTAGTTCACTCACCAAAACTTGTGTAAAGAATGATGCAATTGCTTTCCAATGATGTAAACACTTCACCGTAAACGTGTGGAATTCATCAAATAACTATTCATTTGTAACCAGAAAGAAGCTTCCATGGCACTTCATGGTCTTCAGATTCAATGTGCTCTTATCAAATTCGGATCTCTCCATGTTCATTTCCTTGCATTGCCTGTGCGATTTACATATTTTCAATACATATCTCTAATGTCATCCAAAGTTGTCCATGGTATTCTCACTGCCACTATATTTGAAGCTAGGCACCTTCATCATTGAGGCTTACCTAGGTTGCCAAGAAATGTAATGATGTCAACAATCTTTGAAAATTCATCTTTATTTGAATAATTCTACACATTCTTCGTAATGTGTACGTTTGATTCAATTCTTGTCGAGTTCTAAATTCTGTACTCATAGAGGATCGATGATTTGTTCTTGAGCAGGTGTGCCTTGAAGTTTATGAGCTTCTCCATCTAAAAGGGCACAGTGGACTATATGCCACCATAAATATTGGCATTGCTAAAATCACAAGCACCATAGTCCTTCCTCATGAGTCTGGAAACCCAATTTGGAACGAGACCTTTCACATTCACTGTGCATCTGTCTTGTCTATAAGCAAAAAATTGAGAATATTGGAGGTATACAAATTATCAGAAATTCTATTTAATAGTTTTTTTTTGTTGCAAACATTAAAAAACTTTACAATAAATAACATCAAAATTCAGAATTAATACAAAGTCAAAAGACTGTGACTTTAGAATGAAAAGTATATCTCTGCCTTGGCAGGGACTAATAAACATGGTTTCTATATATAGTCAAAGTTTGTTGAGTGATCATTCAACAATATAATAATATACATATAAATATATGAAGTTTTCAATATTTGTAATATCTTAGAAATGTGTTTAATCATATTTATATTATGTAAATGATATAAATATGTTAGTAAACATTCCTAATGCAGAGTTCATGATTATTGAATGACCAAGCATGCTCATGACTATTGAATGATCGAGCATGTATAATGTGAATATTTATATATGGGTCATGTGTGAGGCTTATTGTGATGATTTAAAGCTATGCAGATATTATGTTGGAAAATTATATAATTGTCCAACATGGTTGTGTAAATAACACTAATATTTTTTTGGTAAATAACATAATGGTCCAACATGGTTGTGTAAAAAACACTAGAGGAGCTATGATTCCATTAGAGGGAAAGAGGAAAAGGGGGTTATGGGAGAGTAAATCTTTATGAGCCATTTACTTCTTTTGATTTTATTAAATCCAATCATTGAATGTATGTGTGAGGCTGGTGGGGAAATATTCTCATGTAGTTCTGGAAGCATGGGATATATATACTTCTTATGACAATTGTAAGGGTCCTTCATTCTATGGTTGGGTGTAATGTCAATTCTATTTTCATTAATATTTTCATATCCAATTGACTCTATCACTCATTTTCTAGGCATAGTTTAGACATTAGGTGGTTTTCATGTTCTCTTCATTGGAAATTACTAGGCTGATAAAAAAACCAGAATTAGCTCTATGCAAAGAAAAATTGCAGACATATAGTGAATAATGATGGTTGTAGGTGAACATAGTGGTTGGACAAGTGAGGAAGCCATGAATTGGTTTTACATTAATTTATCTAAAAGCATACAATAGGTTGGAATTTTTTTGCACAACCTTGAAGAGCATTATAAGGGTTGGGGACTCTGAGGGACCATTGAGCAGAGAAAGCATAGGCCTTCCTTGTGTTGTGTGAGGTATTGGAAGATATTTCCATGGTTGGGATGGCTTAATGAGATGCATGTAGTACTTTGTGTGAGCAGGATGGATAAGCATTAGAGAAAATGGGTTGGGCCAAAAACTTAGAGAAGACTATTGGTGTTTCTTTCGCCATGGGGACCTCATAGCTTGACTTGGGGGTGGTATTTGTATTTTATTCCTACGATTGGGTGGAAAATTTCTTCTACACAATTAGTTACTTGGATCTTCTTCAATTAAAAGACACATATTCGTTGTTTCCTATGAATATGCAAAATTATATTTGCTTCCTATTATGAATGTGATTGTTTACGCATGTTGTGTATGAATATAATTGTTAATTCCACTGTGATTTATATTTATGCACTTGCACATACATTCTCTTTAAATTTTGGCTCTCATGGGAAATTAAATTAGTTTGGAATTCAAATATTGTCTTGTGGTCAAAATGATGGGTGAGGACGTTACAAAGTGGTATTAGAACTCTTGGATACAATATTGGGGCTATATGGGTTAGAATCAATGCTTACAAGTAAAAATCATAGTTTAAAAACAAAATGTTTGATGAAATATCATTGAGAAATTTGTGGTTTTGGATTTCCTAGATGGTGTCTGATAGAACCCATGGGTTATATCTTGTTGATTATGGATAGGGTTGGAGAAATTAGTTTGAGGAAATTTGGATTTTTTTTGGGATTGGTAAAAAAATCAGTTCTTTTAGTTGATAGAAGTTCAAACTTTTAAAGGTTGGGTCATAGTTATGTTCGGTAGACCCAAAATTATCGAATGGATGAGAATTAACTCGATAGATTTGATGGTTTACAATGATCCGAGGTTTAAGATTCATACGTATTTCGCAAATGATCATGATTAAATCAGGCCACCTCCATTGTTAGATCTAAACTGTCTATGCAAAGGTAAGTGATCACGTGTTACCCAAAGGGGCCACTGCGTGAATGACTAGGATTAAATTGGGCCACTCCCATTGTCATGTTTGAACTACTTCTGCAAAGGTAAGTAATTTGGTTTTAACAAGAGGAGTCACTGCATAAACAACCATGATAAAATTTGGCCACTCCTATTGTCAGATTTGAATCATTTGCACAAAGGTAAGGGCTCTCGCACGAAGTTGAGGGACCTTTAAGATGCAATTGTAGTTTTGAAAAACTTGTAATCGATTTGAAAAAACAAAATGCATGCTCATTCCTTAGCATTAGGTTTGGAGGGGCCCAAGCCTGACATGTCAATTAACACACATGCTAAGCAAAAGGAAACATGCATGTGATTTGTAGTTACAAAACAGGTTTATGTTTTGAAAATACAAATCACACATGCAATTTGCAGAACATGTTATAAACCACAAAAACGAACCTGTTCTCTCTCTCTCTCTCTCTCTCTCTCTATATATATATATATATATATATATATATATATATATCCATCCACCCCTCTCTCTCTCCCTCACTGTCTCCGCCCCTCCTCTCTCCTTTCCTCCATCCCTCTCTCTATTCCTCCCTAACTCTCTCTCCATATCCCTTCCTCTCTCTCTTTGTCTCTATCCATCCCTCTTTCTCTCCCTATATCTCTCCATCCCTCTTTCTCTCCCTATCTCTCTCCATCCATTTCCCTCTATCTTTCACTCCCTTCCTCCATCCCTCCCTCTCCCTTCCCCACCCCCCCCCTCTCTCTCCCTCCATATATCCCCCCTTTCTCTCTATGTATCTTTGCTTCCCTTCCTCTCTCTCTCTCTCTCTCTGTTAAGATTCAATATGCTAAGCTAGATAATATCAATATTCAATTCAAATTCACAACAATAGAATATACATGATCACTGAAAGAAACACAATCACAAGATAGACATAGATTTATCTTGGGAAACCCTCTCGAGGAAGAAAACCCAACAAAACTTCCTCAATATAGATGATCAAAAGGTACAAAGATAAACCCCCAAACAAAAGATCCTTCTCCTTGCAGATCTCTCTCTCTCTCCTATGAAAATTTCTCAAGTGAGTGAGTGTGTCTAAATGAGGAGCACAACAATCCTATTTATACTTTAACTTTCACTTGACCTTTTCACTAGCTAGGTCGGCCCCAACAAACTTAATTGGGCCGACTTACCTAGTAATAATCAAAACAATATAATATTACATTTTGGAGGGTTCTATTGACCCGATTTACAAAGGAGGTTTTACCTCATGACTCTATGATGACCAAATACAATAATAACATCCCGACAGAGGAATAATACATATCCGAATAAATTACAATAATAAAATACAATAGAATATTTTTTGAAGTTACAATATTTCAACACTCCCCATTAACGAGAAGGGTATTCTACTGACAACAACAACATCAATTGTAGGAGCAAGGAGAGAGAGCATCATCAACAACATCATGGTGATACATCTATAAATAATCTTCTACAACACTGAGTCTTCATCTTTGATCTTCATCTTCTGCAGCACTCAATCACTCGATTATCTACAACAACTCTTGAACTTTCGATCATCAACAACATCATCTTGATCTTTCGATCAACAACAATGACAACATCATCTTGATCTTTCGATCAACAACAACAACAATATCATTTGCATCACACATGATCCAATTACAGGATGATCAATCCCTCTCACTTTAGGACATGAGACCAAGGATGATACAATCCTATCCACATTATCGAAGACAAAAGTCTCCAGATCAGTTCTAGACTGAAGTCCAGGGATGATACAATCCTAACCACATTCTTGAGGAAAACAGTCTTCGGATCAGTTCTAGTCTGAAGTCCAGGGATGATACAATCCCAACCACATTCTCGAGGACAAAAGTATCCGTATCAATTCTGAACTGAAGTCCAGGGATGATACAATCCCAACCACATTCTCGAGGACAAAAGTCTCCGGATCAGTTCTAGACTGAATTCCAGGGATGATACAATCCCAACCACATTCTCTATGACAAAAGTCTCTGGATCAGTTCTGGACTAAAGTCAAGGATGATACAATCCCACTGCAACATCATCATCATCATCACATTCTCGGAGACAAAATTATATGGATCAATTTAGGACTAATGTCCTGGGAAGATACAATCCCATTGCAACATCATCATCATCACATTCTCAGAGACAAAAGTCTGTGGATCACTTTAGGACTAATGTCCTGGGAAGATACAATCCCATTGTAACATCATCATCATCAGTATTGGAATCAACATCATCATTGCTCCCCCTTTCGAGGAAGGTCCTTTTGAACCACACCAAGATTGTCTCAGAAGTATTCAAACTTCACTCGAGACAGAGGCTTAGTCAACACATCGACAACTTTCTCATAAATGCTCACATACTGGAGCTTTATAGCTCCATTCTGTACCATATCTCGTATATAAAATACTGAATTTCTATGTGATTTGACTTGTCATGGAACACTGGGTTCTCCGTCATCTTTATACAACTCTGGTTGTCACATAGAATCACTGTGGTATCCAAATCTAGGTCAAATAGTCCTGACATCAACTTCCGAAGCCATATGGCTTCACAACTAGTAGAACAAGCTGCTATATAATTTGCTTCATCTGTGCTGAGAGCAACACTGGACTGCTTCCTTCTAAACCATAAGATCATGGCGGCTCCGAGACAATAACATCCACCTGAGGTGCTCTTCCTATCTGAGACACTTCCATCCCAATCTGCATCTGTATAACCATACAATCTGTAGTCATGATCTCCAACATAGTATAGACCAAAGTCTATCGTACCTTTCAGGTACCTTATCACATGCTTTGGAACTACTAGGTGAACACGTCTAGGCTCAACTAGATATTGACTTAGGGTGTTCACAACAAAGCATATATCTGGCTTGGTATTCGTCAGATACATCAACGACCCAATAATATGTCTATACTGAGTCACATCTACTAACTCTGACGATTCATCCTCTAACAACTTCAAGTTGGTGTCCATGGGTGTGGCCATGGCTTTACATTCCAACATACCAAATCTATTTAGGATTTCCACAACATACTTTCCCTGGTTGAGAAAGATTCCTTCTGGGCTCTGCCATACTTCTAGACCTAGAAAATAGTGCATCAATCCAAGGTCTTTCATCTCAAATTCTTCAACGAGCTTCTTCTTACACTCTACAATCTGCTTCTCATTTCCTGTCAGAAATAAATCATCCACATACATCAATAATATGACAGGTTCATCATCCATAACCTTAAAGTAAAGGTTAGGGTCAGCTTTACTTTTTGTAAAGCCCAAGCTCTCCAGAAAGCTATCTATCCTTTCGTACCAAGCTCTAGGATATTGCTTCAATCCATATAGAACCTTCTTCAACTTTCATACGTGAGTCCTTCTGTCATCAACTTCAAATCCCCGTGGTTGTTCTATGTACACTTCTTCCTCAATCACACCATTCAGGAATGCTGTCTTTACATCCATCTGGTGTAAACTCCACTTCATCATGGATTCAAGTTCCATGATGGTTCTAATGGAAGTGTACCTTGCTACTGGTGCAAATGTTTCTTCATAATCAATTCCCTCTTTCTAAGAGAATCCTCTAGCCACAAACCTTGCCTTGTATTTCTTAATACTTCCATCAGCTGCATGCTTTATCTTGTAGATTTATTTGGGAACTATATCCCAAACATCATTCTTCATTATTGATTGGTATGCTTGGTGAGCTCCTAATATGGATTCCTAATGAGGGCAGCTTATACCAAGAGCCTACTTTAAATGTCAACCCGGGGAATGTACAAACTTGAGAGATGCATACACTGTCTGTGCTCTTTATAGGATAATCTCTTGTCATAGTTTAAAGGGAGGTATCGATGTTCTATAGATTGTCTACTAAATGTGAAGTTTGTCTACTTAATGTGAAAACTGATTATGCTACGAAATTGAATACTGGAAAGCAATGAATCTAATTAAAAGACTTAAAGTGTTGAAAGCAGTAAATATGTTCTGAGAAGTAAAGCAGGGAATCTATTCTAAGTAATTAAAATGCTGAAGTAATTAGATGCTGATCTTTTCTAAGAAATAAAGACATAAAGACAGTAAATCTATTTGAAATAATTAAACTGCTGAAATAACTAAATGCTGAGAATGAAAATACCATAACAGAGTTATTTTACTATTGGGGGAAACGAAGTCTTTAACTACTGTCTGTGCACACAAATTGAGTCTTGATCTATCTTATTCTACTAATCTGCAATTGAAATACAATCATTCTAATGCTTACCCATCTTCTACTAATAAGTTAAGCGAAAACTAATCACGATGAGAAACTGTAGTGAACTCCAGATCTAACCATGACTTTGAAAGCTAAGCTATTACACATGTAATCGTGGATAAAAATATGCATGCAAGAATGAACCTACAGGCCCACTGAAATCATTTTACTGTACTACGGAATGCATTCTAAACTACTACAGAAAACAATGACTCATTCAACGCTACCATATATCATAGAATTGTTCATCAATGTAAAACGTATACTGGGAAAAATACCTACAGATAGGAATCTCCTGACCTACGTGTTAGAGGGGCCCTCCCCAACCCGTACTCAGGAGAGAATAAAAACTCAGAAACGCTTGCTGGAATTAATCATCAATCTTTCATTAATATGTAAAACCCATGTCAAAATAGAAGTCTGTACTTCAGTATCTCAATAGTGCAGAAAACGTTAACAATAACGTCTTTCACAAAAATAACAGCAGGGATCTCTCGTTACCCGAGAGGTCCATATTTATACAATTTAACTCTAATCCTAACTGATTGTCTAAGTGCTGATTCATCTTGAAAGTGGGAGTGTGTCCCCTATAAATAAGGAAACAGGGCGCCAAGCTTGTGGTGATCCATTAGTCTTCTACACGTCCTTCCTTTAATAAACCTGAACTTGCTCAATCATGCTTGGTTTCCATATAATCAATTTAATTGATACGCATTATAACATACAAGATTAATCATAAAAACAATTTCATTAAATCATTAAAGTAAAACGCTTTTCCCACAATTGAGTGCGTTTCGTTACCATTGCTTGAGCTGGACTGTGGAAAAAGGGTTATCAAAATACCTGAAAAATGGACCCATCATTCTCTCCCCTACTTGAAGGATTCACCCATCCTTGGGTGACCTGTTCCTTTCGTCGATGACCTCCCTGATATCCCATGTTGCCACCTTAGGTGCCCCTGCCTGTCTAAGATACCCAAAATTATGATCCTCCCTGGCCCATGCCTTCCTCTCCTCTTCTTCATTAATTTGTTCTTTGAGGACTGGGGAAAGAAAGAATGGAGGATTCAATCTCATCCCAATCCACCTTAGTTGGTTTCTTGCCAGGGATTCTTTATAGAGTATGGTTTTGAAGAGAGCATCCTTAAGCCTGAGGGGAGAGTGGAGTTCTCTTCGCTTTAGATCATTTGCCACCCTGCTCCACCTTTCCCTGATGGACTCATCAAATTCCTTTTGCGTGCTGTGGAGTGTAATGTCGAAGTGACTCATTGCCTCCTGTTGTTTTGCGAGGAGAATGGGTATCAGCTCCTCATCCTGAGTGAGGATCCTGTGATTATAAATTATTCCCTCAGGGTGAGTGGGCTCAGGTCTGATCATTAATGGAGTTTGCCATTTGGATGCCACATAGAGATGATAGTCCTGGGCTCACTCAATTTTGTGGTTCATCCACGAACACAATTCCCTTAACTGGAAATCAACCACATATGGGTTTGGTGACCAGTTGGGCGAGCCAGAAACTACGAAATTGTGCAAGAAGAACTCACTCAATCGGTCTTTCTCCATCTATGTGGAGTTCAATGATGCATCAATAAATTCCTTAGGAGTGCTTACCTCTATAGGGAGATCCTTCTTCAATCTTTGAAGCTGGAATTCGCCCCATTTTTCTTGTAAATAAACTGCATAGACCGTCGATGGTGGTCTGAGGTCACGCATTCTCTCATATATGCTGATAGTAGTGGCAAGAACATCCTTAATTTTGATAATTTCCTGGTTGGTCCTTGCCAATTTGCTCTGTGCTTCGGCCAAGTTTCCTTGCAGCTCCAAATTCTTCTGTTCGGCCAGCCGGAGCTCTTCTGCATGGTGAATCTTTAGGATTTGTGTCTTCTCAGCTGAGAATGGGGGAGGTGTGGCCTGGATTCCTGGCTGAATTCTTTATGTTTCCAACTCATTTCTGAGCCTTTCCAATTCTGCTCGTGCTTCAGCGAGCTGGGAAACGACCTCGGGGTCTTCATTACATTCTGGAGGGTTTTCCTGAAAGTTACCTTGCTCCTATAAGCTCTGTCCTTCTCCTTTATCCATCTCTTCTTCCGTATCCTGTTTTTCCTCTTCATTCCCTTTCTCTTCTTCATCCTCTTCTTCTTTTTATTCTTCATCCTTAGTGGGATCCTTTTGATCTATAAAAGGATCAATGTCATCATCAGACACATTGGTAATCAGGGGGCTGGGTTCCCTTTCTTTCTCCTTGGAGACTCGGATTTTAGATGCCTATGTGAATCTCTTGCTGTGCCTCTTCGACCCGTGACTACTGGTAGGAATATCTGGGTTTGATTTGGGGGAGTCCTCTTTGGAGTGTGTTATTTTGACCAAGGTGTCGACCACACTGTCCAAGTCGATTTTTCTTTTTTCCCCTGATACAGAGGTGGCCTTACTTTTTGATTCAGGTGGCAAGGGCATAGTCCTCATTCTCTGAATGTCCTCAGCAGATACCACAATGAACTCCTCCCAGGAGAGCTCTGGAATCTGAGCTTTTAGCTCCTCAACAACTATTAGTTTGATCATACCATGATGGGCCAAGCATCGTCTTTTCCCTTAGCCACCTTCCTGCTCATCTCTGCTAGGGATTGGAGCAGGAAAAATGGAATGCTAATATTGCTGTTTGATGAAATGTGACTTCTGTGCCTGAGAAGCTCTAAAATACGAAAATGGAAAATGGGAACATAGCTTAATCTTCCAGTGCATGTAATATACCTTAGGACAATTGCGGCCATTTCATCCCATGGTGCTGGCATGGAGGGTCTCTTGACTCCATTTTTTTCCTGATCATAAACTTCTCCACGCTCAAAGAATGCTGCTTTTGCTGTGTGGTTTGCCTCCCGGTCGTTGCTGCTCCAATGCAGGCCCATTGGAAGACCAGTGTGTTTGGCTATCATGTCCTCATCCACTTTTATGCGTAACCCTTTCACTTGGGTGACGTACTGTTCATCTTTTATATGCTTGAAGTTTCTTGCGAACTCCTGGGCTACCCCTATGTGGTATCCTCTCAGTCCAAGGATAAATGGCATCCAGCCTGAGTTGCGAATGATTTGCAGGACTCTCGGGCTTTGATAAATGGCACTGTGATCTCCCGGTTCACTCTTTTTAAAACCCTTCATCATTTTTTTCTGAATCTTCTCTATAACCAGACAGACCAGGGCTTTGGGATGCATTTTTATACTTTTAAATTGGTCGGGCTATGCCTACGAGCTCAAGGAATGCAATGGTGGTTTCTTCTCGGGAATTTCAGGTGGTTACTTACATGCAAAATCATGAAATATGCTGCACCCGAATTCACTGCCTTTCTGCACCTATTCTTTTAATCATACCTGTACTTGCCACTTCTAATCCCCTATCTTTCATGATTGATCTCTGCCTTCTTATGATCGACCTCTGTACTTCATGTGGTGAAGGTTGCGATCATGATTTGCTGAGGGTGACGGGACTTTGGTAGCAATCATGAGTTATGAAGGTCATTCCACCATGCCTCCGATTTGAGATTGAAGCTGTCCTCAGCTGACTAGAAACGACTCTATTGTGGGAAAGTGGTTTACTGTAAAAATCAAATAAAATCGTTTAGAGATTACCTTGGTATGTATGCGTACCTGCATTGATGAGCTGGTCCGTTTTTCATGCGCGGTGGATTCTGTAGCAATCGTGGCGGTGTCTGTAGTTGAGTTCTGCATGTTAGTAGTTACGTGCGTAGGGTGCTTTTTCCGATGTGTGCGTTTTGAATTTGCTGAGTATGTACTTTTGAAAATTGTTCCCGATTGTGCTTTATATTTGGATGATTGCATGGTTGGATCTGATTGGCTCCCTTCAATAAATTTGCAGGCTCTCTTGAATATGTTTTAAAAAGGTTGGCGTGGTGTGTCTTTGATGAATTCTGTAGTTAGATGAAGACTTATTTTGCATGTATACATGGCTGGCTCACGTGAATTGCTTTCAACCTCACTTGAATATATGGCAGCCTCGTTTGATTTATTTTTCAGGCTCGCTTGAATTGATGGCAGCCTTGCTTGATATAAATTGTTTCTTGGATGAATTGATGGCAGCCTTGCCTGAATTATTGGCAGCCTCGCTTGATATATTTTGTAGGCTCCCCTGAATTGCTGGCAGCCTCGCTTGAATTATTGTGCAGGCTCGCTTGAATAGGTTGATGCCCTGTACTTTCTGTTATTCCTTTTTTCTCTTTTTTTGTTTTGTTTTGTTTTGTTTTCTCTTTTTTTCTCTTTTTTGTGTTTTTTTTCATGAAATGTGCTGAAGCTTACTGTGTTGGAGCATGCTCTATCAGCATCAATTGTTGCTAGTAGAGTATTTGTGTAAATTCGTCTTTGGAATTTGGTTGTTTGTAGAGTTTTAGGCGGTGCCCATTCACGATCATGGCGAACTCATCATCATCAATTGTAATAATTCTCACAGCCCCATTGTCATAAATTTTCTGTATAGTGTAAGGTCCAAGCCATCTAGTGGTTAGCTTCCCTTTGAATGTGTGAAATCTGGAGTCGTAGAGTAGTGCCCAATCACCCTCTTTGAATTTCTTATCCTTTAAATGTTGGTCATGCCATTTTTTTTTTTTTTTTTTGTTCTGTTGGATGATTTCAGTATGTGTAAGTGCTTGTTGGCGGTGTTCATCCAGTTGATTTAGCTGTAGCATGCATTCTTTTTGAATGTCTGATAGGTTCATATTTAGATGGGCTGCAATTCTTAATGTTTTCACTTCAAACTCGATTGGTAGCATGACCTTTTTCCCATAGACCAACTCATAAGGTGTGAATCCTGTTGTTGTTTTCCATGTAGTATTGTAAGCCCAGACTACTTCACTAAGTTTGTCATCCCAATCTCTTTTGTGAATTTGGACAGTTTTTGTCAAGATTCTTTCTAATTCCCTGTTGGTTACCTCAGCTTGACCATTTCCTTGAGGGTGGTCGGAGGATGACTGTCCTTGCTTTACATTATTTCTTTTCATCAAGTCTTCAATTAAATTAGATGTGAATTGTGGTCCTTGATCTGAAACTACTTCTCTTGGCACCCCAAATCTATGAAAGATCTGCTTAGTAAAGAATTTGGCCACACTGGTTTCATTTGCAACAGCCAGTGCTGCTACCTCGGTCCATTTTGTAAGGTAGTTAGTGCATACAAGGATGTAGCTCTTCTGATTGGACTGTGGGTTGAATGGGCCAACAAAATCGAATCCCCACTTATCGAATGCTTCTAAAGATATTTGTGGGTGTAGTGGCATTTCTTGTTTTTGTGTTGGCTTTCCCATTCTCTGGAAATCGTCACAATGGGACACATACTCATAAGCATCGCTGTGGAGTGTTGGCCAATAATACCCTGTTTGCAAGATCTTGTAGGCTATTCTTTTTGCAGCGTAGTGTCCTCCACAGGGTTCATTGTGGGTGGCATGAATTATGTCATGTACCTCATCTTCCCTAATGCACCTTCTAAGTACTTGATCTGGTCCCTGTTTAAAAAGCATGCCCTCTATCCATGTATATGTGGCACTTTGTCTTATTACTTTTGTCCTTTCTTTATAACTGTAATGTTTTGGAAACTTCCCGAAAACCAAATAGTTTTCTATGTCAGCAAACCATGGAATTTTTATTGATATGGAAAAAAGGTGCTCATCAGGGAAGTTATCTAGGACCAATTCATTATCTATCCCATGTGTTACTCTTGACAAAAAGTCTGCTACGACATTATGCTTACCTGGTTTATCTATTATAGTGATGCTGAATTCCTGTAGAAGTAGCATCCATCGAATAATTCTTGCACTTGTATTAGGCTTGTTCATAAGATATCTGATGCTGAGTGGTCAGTATGGATAAAACTTTGGTATCCTGTAATGTAATGCCTGAATTTGTTGATTTCATGTATGACTGCCAGAAATTCCTTCTCTGTGACTGTGTAGTTGAGTTCTTCCCCAGCCAAATTTTTGCTTATATAGTATATGGCATAGGGTTTCTTGTCTTGTTCTTTCCCAAGCACAGATCCGATTGCTTTATTTGATGCATCGGTGTGAATGTGAAATGGAATTTCCTAGTTTGGTCCTTGAAGTATTGGTGCTGTGATGGTTTTCTGTTTAAGACTTTCAAAGGCTGACATGCAGTTGCTTGTCCATATGAACTCATTGTCTTTTGTGAGAAGTGCAAACATGGGGGCAACAATTCTGCTATAATTCTCAATAAACCTCTTGTAGTACCCTGTCTGTCCAAGGAAGCTTCTCACATCTCTTTGTTTAACAGGTGGGGGCAGTGTCTTTATTACTGATACTTCGGCTTGATCCACCTCTATACCTCTATGTGATATATGATGTCCTAGAACAATTCCTTCTTCCATTAACATCCTGCATTTGTCATTGCTCAGGCACAAGCTCATCTCAATACATTTTTTCAATATTAATTCAAGGTTTTCCAATGCTTGGTCAAAGCTCTGTCCATGAGGTGTGAAATCATCCATGAATACTTCCATTTTGTTATTCAGAAAATCAGAGAAAATACTCAGTATGGCCCTTTGAAATGTTGCTGGGGTGTTACATCGACCAAAGGGTAAGACCCTATAGGCATAAGTTCCCCATGGGCATGTGAAGGTTGTCTTATCTTGATCAACTGGGTGTATTAAAATTTGGTTGTAACCACTGAAACCGTCTAGGAATGAAAAGTACTTGCTTCCAGATAATGTATCCAGCACCTGGTCTATAAATGGAAGTGGAAAATGATTCTTCTTTGTTGCTTTATTCATCTCCCTGTAGTCCACACAAATTCTCCATTTGCCTCCTTTTTTGGGCACTATGACTAGTGGTGAGACCCACTCACTATCAGATATTGGATAGATGAACCCTGCATCTAATAACTTTTGTAATTCCATTTTGACTATGTCTTTTAGTGCAGGGTTCAGCCTTCTTTGTGGTTTCCTGATGGGAGTAGAACCTTCTTTGATTTAAATGTAGTGTTTGCAAATATCAGGATGTATTCCTTTCATATCTGTATATGTCCAGGAAAATGCTTTACTTTGTTGTGTTAGTATCTTCATCAATTTCTCTTCTTGCTCTAGTTTTAAATTGGAATTTATGTTGACTGTCTTGCTAGGGTTAATTTCCATGACTTTTACCTTCTCAATCTGTTCTGGCAGCACTTCTGTCCATAAGTCATCCATGCTCTGTTTTGAACTTTCACCTGTTTCTGTAGAAAAAAATTCTTGAATAACATGATTGTTAGGAGATATATTTTGTATGAATCTATCTATATGGCCATCTTCATCTATTTCCTTTAAATATATTGCAGCATCTATTGTTAGGATAGGTCGGAGGTTTTGATTTGGTGTGTTCTGGTAATCATCAATCCAATTTTGATATTCTAACTCTGAGGATTTCATTACTGGTGGTTAGATTGTTATCTTCTTCCTGGTATGTCCACTGGTGATTGTCATATTTCCTGATTGAAAACCTATGTAAGCGTCCGCAGTTGCTTAACAAGGCCTACCCAGGATAATTTGATAGCCACTAAGTTTGCTTTTTATTTCGATTATTATAAAATCAGCTGGGTATTCCTAGGACTCGATATTTAGCATGATGTCTTCTAGCATTCCTTCGGGCTTCACAGTGGACGTGTCTGCTAGTTGGAGTACTGTTGTAGTTGGTCTTACCATTGATTGGAGTCCTAGGTATAGCATGGTTTCTTTAGTAATGACATTGATCGCAACTCCTAGATCGATTAAGCTTTTATTTATTTGCTTGTTATTTATGGTGACACTTACTATAGGACTACCAGGATCAAGATATTTAGGATTTATTATGACACCTAGCATCAAATCGGCCAATTGTCCTACTACATTAATAGTTGGTGGGTCACACTTCCTTCTTCCTGGCTTCTTTAGGCAATTCTCTCTAATGAATTTGTTGCAGATGGGCACATCCCTTATGGCTTGTAAGATTGGGATTTGGATGTTTAAGTGTTTGAATTCGTTTAAGATTATATTCTCTTCCGCTTCTTTTGTATTCCGGACAAGTTTTTCTGGAAATGGAGGGTTTCTATTTCGTGTTAGTGGTATAATTTCTTCCTCAGGAGGTTTTGGTTCATCAGGATGCTGAACATAGGGTTCTGATGTGTGGTCCTGAGCTTCAGGTACAGGTTGTTGGATGTTGTGTGGGGGTGTATTATGCAATGTTTTTCCAGATCGTAGGTTTATTTCATTTATTTCTATGGTGTCCACAACATAAGTTGGGAATTGTGTGATATCAGTGTTGTAAGCCTCCTGCTGTTGTGGGGGCTTGTTATTATTAGGATTTGGAATTGGTTGGGTTGGAATAGGTGGAGGACTGGGGGGTGGTGGGGGTGGCATAATGAGTGGCTGTTGTAATGGCGCCCTCCAATTTGATGGATGTGGGTACTGGTTTTCATAGTTTGTGGTGGATGGAAACGGTGGGGGGTATTGAGGATAAGACGGTGGATAATATGGCTGTTGATAGGATGGTTGATATGCTCACTGGTTTTGTTTCCATTGGTTTTGATTTGGCTGTGCTTGCCATGGAGTCGGTGCAGAGTTCCAATTTGGCTGTCCTTGATTATAGTAAGTTTGATTGCTCTGCTGATATGGCCTAGCAAAATTATTCCTCCTCTGATTTATAAAATAGAGCTGTTCTACAGTTCCTTCAGCTGCTGGGTCTTGAATGGCTTCCTTACATGAGGGTAAGAGGGGACATTTATCAGTGGAATGGTCATCAGTGCTAGTGCAGAGACCACATACTTCTATTGTGTTTAATGTGCACTACCCCTTCTCATGCTTCTTCCTACAACGAGGACAAAATACTGCCAAGGCTTGGTTAATTTCATCCTGTTAGTTTTTTATTTGAAGAGCATCAAGTTGCATGGCTAGGGATTTCAGTATGTCAGTTTTCATGTCATCTAGCAGGTTTCCTAAATCAGATTTTGTAAGTGAGGATGATGATCCACCGGTGGTTGTATGTGTATCCCTCGTCCCATTCTTAGTTTTCTTAGATCTTGAGTTGTTTTTTAAGAATCGCACGATCTGGTCAAAAGATTTTTGGAATATGTCTCCATCTCCAAGGATATTTAAGACCTCGGAATTCTCCTCTTTTACACCCCTGAGAAGGACAAGCTTTAGTGATTCAAGATCCAATGTGCAATGGCTGGCTGGTTTGTAGCTGAGTTGAAATCTTTGGGCATAATCTTCTAATGACTCTCTATCTCCTTGTTGCATCCTAAATATTTCATCCCTAATATCTTTGGCCTTGCAGTAGTCCCTATATTTTTCTAAGAATGACTGTTTCATTTGATCCCAGCTAAAGATACTATTTCCCTCAAGGCTCATGAACCACTAAAGTGATAGGTCTTTTAGTGTGGAAGGAAAAAGCCTAAGCTTTTGTGCATCAGTAGTGTAATCAAATGATTTGCAAACTACCTCAAATTCAAACAGGAATGTGTCAGGATCCTCTGAAGTCAACCCATGAAAGTTTGGCAGATTGTTAGGATTGATGTTCTTCATTCTGGCATCTCCGAGAGGTATGCTAATGGGAAAAGTGAAAAGCTCCCTAGGTTCTTCCTCTTCATTTTCCATTGAGGTGTTTGAGCTGGAACTGGTAGTGAAGTTGCTTATGTTTGGATCGTATGTGGAGTCAGTCTCGTTTTCAAAGTATAGAAATTCAAACTGAGAATGGTCAGAACTGTTATTACCGTTGTTGCTCATGGAATGCTTGGGCAGAAAGCAGCCAAACCTATCCCTTTGCCGATGAGGCATTCATCGGTAGAAGATATTTTTGTTTTTATTTTATGTAATTTTTGTTTCCTTTTTGTGGTTTTTAGGTGATGTCTCCTAAAAGATTTAGCACCTCCCTGGCTACGGCGCCAAAAAGTGGTGAGCTCCTAATATGGATGCCTAATGAGGGCAGCTTATACCAAGAGCCTACTTTAAATGTCAACCCGGGGAACGTACAAACTTGAGAGATGCATACACTGTTTGTGCTCTTTATAGGATAATCTCTTGTCACAGTTTAAAGGGCGGTATCGATGTTCTATAGATTGTCTACTAAATGTGAAGTTTGTCTACTTAATGTGAAAACTGATTATGCTACGAAATTGAATACTGGAAAGCAATGAATCTGATTAAAAGAATTAAAGTGATGAAAGCAGTAAATATGTTCTGAGAAGTAAAGCAGGGAATCTATTATAAGTAATTAAAATGCTGATCTGTTCTAAGAAATAAAGACATAAAGACATAAAGACAGTAAATCTATTTGAAATAATTAAGCTGCTGAAATTACTAAATGCTGAGAATGAAAATACCATAACATAGCTATTTTACTATTGGGGGAAACGAAGTCTGTAACTATTGTCTGCGCACACAAATTGAGTCTTGATCTATCTTATTCTACTAATCTGGAATTGAAATACAATCATTCTAATGCTTACCCATCTTCTACTAATAAGTTAAACGAAAACTAATCATGATGAGAAGCTACAGTGAACTCCAGATCTAACCATGACTTTGAAAGCTAAGCTATTACACATGTAATCGTGGATAAAAATATGCATGCAAGAACGAACCTATAGGCCTACTGAAATCGTTTTACTGTACTACGGAATGCATTCTAAACTACTACAGAAAACAATGACTCATTCAACGCTACCATATATCATAGAACTGTTCATCAATGTAAAACGTATACTGGGAAAAATACCTGTAGATAGGAATCTCCTGACCTACGTGTTGGAGGGGCCCTCCCTAACCCGTACTCAGGAGAGAATAAAAACTCAGAAACGCTTGCTGGAATTAATCATCAATCTTTCATTAATATGTAAAACCCATGTCAAAATAGAAGTCTATACTTCAGTATCTCAATAGTGCAGAAAACGTTAACAATAATGTCTTTCACAAAAATAACAGCAGGGACCTCTTGCTACCTGAGAGGTCCATATTTATACAATTTAACTCTAATCCTAACTGATTGTCTAAGTGCTGATTCATCTTGAAAGTGGGAGTGTGTCCCCTATAAATCAGGAAACAGGGCACTGAGCTTGTGGTGATCCATTAGTCTTCTACACGTCCTTCCTTTAATAAACCTGAACCTGCTCAATCATGCTTGGTTTCCATATAATCAGTTTAATTGATACGCATTATAACATACAAGATTAATCATAAAAACAATTTCATTAAATCATTAAAGTAAAACGCTTTTCCCACAATTGAGTGCGTTTCGTTACCATTGCTTGAGCTGGATTGTGGAAAAAGGGTTATCAAAATACCTAAAAAATGGACCCATCAATGCTTTCATCATTGCTTCTACCCATTATTTCTTCTGTATAGCTTCTTCATAACTGGTAGGTTCTTGATCTACAAGATCACACATCAAAGCTACATAATTGGAAAATGGCTTTGGCTTCTTGCTTACTCATGAGGAGCCTCTAGAGCTCCATACTTTTTTGCTTCTTGTATAATTTCGCTTTCCCAAGCAGCCTTTCTCGTTCGTGAGATATTCATAGTGGGAGGTTGTTGAGGTTCTAGCATATCATGGTCTTCTAGTGTTTCATCTTCAGGAAAGGGTGAAGCTTCTATATTTATGGGAGGTACATCTTCTTCATATACTTCTTCACATTAGCACTTTCTGGATCTCTTGAGAGATGCTTCTTCATCAAATGTTACATCTCTACTGATATCCATGTGGTGGAATCTTGGAATGTATATTTTGAAGGCTTTGGAGACTTCACAGTATCCAACAAATATTCCCTTCTTTCTGGAAGGGTCCAACTTTGTTCTCTTTTCTTTTGGTACGTGGACATATATTGGGAAACCAAATATCTTGAGGTGGCTCACCTCAGGCTTATTTCCTATGAACATTTCTTCTGGAGTCTTGAATACAAGGGCACTATGGGATAATCTATTTTGTATATAAACTGCTACCCTTGCTGCTTTAGCCCATAGATGCATTGGAAGATCTTGATCATGTATCGTTGTCTTCACTGCTTCCATAATGGTCATATTCTTCCTTTTCGCAACACCATTTTGTTGAGTATTATAGGGAGTAGTTAGTTCCCTCTTGATTCTAGCTTCCTTACAAAAGGCTTCAAAATATTTTGAAGTATATTCTCCACCATTGTTTGTTCCGAGTGTCTTGATTCTTCTTTCTGAATGATTTTCTATCAAGGTTTTGAATTCCTTGAATTTTCCAAATACTTCATCTTTTGATTTCAAGAAATATATCCATGTCTTTCTTGAATGGTTATCAATAAATGTAACATAATATTCATAACCACTCAAGTATGTGGAGGGAATTGGACCACATACATCTGAGTGGATTAATTCCAACGTACCTTTAGTCTTTGTCTCACTCTTCAGAAATGGATTCTTTATATTCTTTCCTTTTGCACATCCTTTGCAAATGCCTTCATGATCAATATTCAATTCTGGTAATCCTGTCATTACTTTGCTCACATAGGGTAGTGCTTTGTAGTTGATGTGAGCAAGCCTCCTACACCATAATTCACTTGGGCTAGTGGTCTCATGAACAAGGGATGTTTCTGAATATCCCTTGAGTTTATATAAGCCTCCTTATTCTTCACCAATGACAACTGCATCTTCAATTGATTTTCCTTTGGGCCACATAAGTACTTGTCCATCTATGGATGCAACCCTATATCCTTTCTTATCTAATGCAGAGATAGAAAGTAAATTCTTCTTCAAACCTGGTACATATAAGAGTTCCTTCATATTCATGGGAGTTCCAGAATCAAGCTTGTAGCTTGCTTCACCAATTCATTTTATATGATATTGATAGTCATCTCCTAATGATACTTTCTGAGGAGAGTTCTTTTCTTCAAGTTTTGATAGAGTTTTCTTTTGTCCCTTCATGTGCTTTGAAGAACCACTATCAATAAGCCATGTATCTTCTTTAGGTGTCACAGACCCAGAGAGTGCAGAGAATAATACATACTCTTCTGCATCTTAGTCTCTTGCTTGTTTTCTTTGAGGTCCTTCTTCCTCTTCTTCTTCATCATCATCTTCCACTAGATGTGCATGATGGCTTTTCGGGTTGGTCCTTTAATGGACAATTTATGGCAATATGTCCTATCTTGTCATAATGGAAACATTGAAACTTGGAGTGGTCTCTCCTTGGAATGTTTTCTCTTGTCCTTTGGAATTTTCAAGGAGGTTGAGACTCCTTGTGGTATTCATTCACGAAGTTAGATTGAATTATTCTTTTCTTGGTATGGGTGGCGGCTTGATCATCTTGTTTAAGTAGGGCTTCTTTGTTGGATACTCTAGCCTCTTCTTGGATGCAATCTTCCCAAACAATGTCGAACTTCATGCTTTCCTTTCTGGCACACATAGTATGGATGAATGAATACCAAGGTCTAGAGAGACCATTGAGAGCAGTCATAACTAGCTCATCTTCATCAAGGGAGTCTCCAATGGCTTCTAGTTTCTCCTTGAATTGGGAGACCCTTGTGAAGTAGTCTTGGATGGATTCTCCTTGGCTCATTCTGGTACTCTTTAATTGAGCTCTTAAATTCATCTTCCTTTTGATGTTCCTTCCTTCATACATTCTGGCTAGGGCATCATACATCTCATTTAGGATCTTCTTGGATTACGCTTGAGGAATCAAGGGGTATTTGATAGAATCAATAATGATTCTCAGTGCCCTAATCAGGTCCAACCACTTATACTATGAAACGAGAACTCGACACAGTTCTCGTTTTTCTCTCTCCTAATTTTAGTAGGTATTTTTAGCTCCGTTTCAAAAAGGGGTGATGCCAGTATCACACATTTTCATTTCGAGGCATTTTTTGGGACCTTTGAATTATCTTTATCGTAAAAAAAAATTAGTTTCCATTTTCAGGTACATTTTTAGAAATTTAGCAAAATAGCATACATTTTAAAGCAATTTATAATGAAAAACATATACATTTTGCAATTTTTTCTATAAAATAAGACATTTTTATGGACAAAATAAGACACTTTTATTGACAAAATTGTAAAAAATTCCAGACAATATAGACATTTAAAACCATTTTCAATCAATTTTCAGATATGTTTTGTATAAAAATGATACTATTTCATATTATTTTCCGAAAAGTGTTGATTCACATAAATTCAAGAAAAACTATACAAATTATTTGTAAAAAACATATTTCAAACATTATATATAGAAATTTTATTTCTAAAATTAAGTCTGAAAGTCAAAACATTACTAATATATCTTATCAAAATATTATCAAACTTAGCATTTTTTTCAAAACATGAAACTAATCAACAATATCATGGAGACCAAATTCATGTCCTCTTCTGCTGCATGTTTCCCCCCTCTAACATTATAATAAAATAAATTAAAAAACAAATTAAACTAACCCCTAACAACATTATAATAAAAAATTCCTAACAACATTATAATAAAAAATTTAAAGAAAAATTAAAAACAAATCAAACTAACCCTGTCGATGCTCGGCATCGAGGGGGCCGTGAGGGCCGCCCTTTGGCGCCCAAGCGAGTGACCTCCCTTGCTTGGGCGCCAAAGGGTGGCCCTCACGGCCCCCTCGATGCCGGGCATCGACGGGGGCCCTGAGGGCCGCCCTTTGGCGCCCAAGCGAGCGACTTTTAAACAAAATTTAAAAATACATTAAAAAAAATACTAAGTATCTATATACTAACCAAATTTACATTATAAATTTTTTTAAAAAAACTATACAAAAACTTAAAAACAATTAAAACAAAAATTTAAAAACAATAAAAAAATCTAACTATACAAAATTTTAAAATAAATTAAAAAACAAAATAATTAAAAAAAATTAAACTATAAAAAATTAAACAAAATTTATAAAAAAATAAACAAACTTTAAACAAAAAAATTAAACAAAATTTAAAAAAACATAAACTATACAAAAATTAAACAAAATAAAAAAAAAAAAAAAATTTAAAAATTAAAACAAAATTAAAAAAAACTATACAAAAATAAAAAAAAAAAAACAAAATTAAAAAAAACTATACAAAAATTAAACAGAATTTAAAAAAAAATAAACGAAATTTAAAAAAAATCGAAACAATGCAATGGGCGGCCCTCGGGGCCCCCTCGATGCCGGGCGTCGAGGGCCGGCCTAAAGGGCCGTCCATTGGCGCCCGACGGGAGGACGTCCGCCCGCTCGGGCGCCAATGGGCGGCCCTCGAGGCCGTCCCTCGATGCCGGGCATCGACGGTCGGCCTCGAGGGCCGCCCATTGGCGCCCGAGCGGGCGGACGTCCGCTCGCTCGGTCGCCAATGGGCGGCCCTCGAGGCCGGCCCTCGATGCCGGGCATCGACGGCCGGCCTCGAGGGCCGCCCATTGGCGCCCAAGCGGGCTTTAATTTTGTTTTATTTTTTAAATTTTGTTTATTTTTTTAAAAATTTTGTTTAATTTTTGTATAATTTTATTTAATTTTTGTATAGTTTATGTTTTTTATAAATTTTATTTAAAGTTTGTTTAATTTTTTATAAATTTTATTTTGTTTAAAGTTTGTTTAATTTTTTATAAATTTTGTTTAAAGTTTGTTTAATTTTGTATAGTTTATTTTTTTTTTAATTATTTTGTTTTTTAATTTATTTTAAAATTTTGCATAGTTTGATTTTTTATTGTTTTTAAATTTTTGTTTTAATTGCTTTTAAGTTTTTGTATAGTTTTTTTTAAAATTTTTTATAATGTTAGTTTGGTTAGTATATAGATACATAGTATTTTTTCTTAATGTATTTTTAAATTTTTAATTATAATGTTATCTTAGTTTAGTATAGATATATAGTTTTTTTTTAATGTATTTTTAAATTTTTAATTATAATGTTATCTTAGTTTAGTTTGTTTTTAATTTTTTTTTAATTTTTAATTATAACATTAGTTTAAATGTTAGTTTAATTTGTTTTTAATTTCTTTTTTAAAACCCAAAGCTAATATTCGTGGAATAGGGAGCATTCATGCAAGATGGGAGTGTATTAAACCAAGTCGTAGATCCCGAAGGAATATGACATCTGAAATGATGGGTATAGATGTAGACTCAGATTGTGCGCCCATTGATAATAGAGAAGAGTATGGGTCATCTACATCTTCATCAAGTCCTTCATCTGCAGAAAATGTAGACTCTGATGGGGTGTCAGAATCCATGGATGAATTTGAAGAAACAGTGTAGATGCTTTTTATTAGTATGATTTTTGTAATTGAAACTCTATAGGAGTTTTTGATGATGGGGTGTCAGAATCCATGGATGAATTTGAAGAAGCAGTTTAGATGCTTTTTACTAGTATGATTTTTGTAATTGAAACTCTAGAGGAGTTTTTGAATATTTATATGAACCATTTGTTCTTGTATGGTCTAATATATTATCTCATTATGAATCGCATCATAATTCCTTTGTTTTTATATGGTTATAATGGTGAAATTATTAGAGAAATTTGTTTTTTTGTTTAATATGCAATTTTCCTGAAAGTTGTAATTTATCTCTTCAAGAAAAAAAAAAATTCCAATTTAAGGTTGATTTTAAAGTTTTGTTAAACAACAATATGGGATGTTTAGGCCATGGCTCTATTTTTTACCCTAAAAAAAAATACGTGTATACTGGCATCAACACTTTTCTATTTGGGGGGTGTTTTTGGTGTTTTTTTTGCAAAAACCATCATTTTTATGGGTAGAGTTCTCGTTCATAGTATATAGTTCTCGTTTCATAGTATAAGTGGTTGTCCTTCTTGTGCTTCTCCTTAGCTTCATCTTCTACAGGTTCTGCAACTTCATCCTTGATGTATTTGGAAAGATCATTCTCTTCAAGAATGAGGCCAATCCTATATTTCCATGCTCGAAAATTCTTTATGCCTTCTATCTTATCCTCAAGCTTAGTGCTTGGGGCCATCTTATCCAGGAGGTCACCAAAAAATGAAATTTCTCAAAATGAAAAAATGACCTTACCAGGAGATGTGCTTGACTGAGGCGAGTTGTCTAGTACACTTGGTTTTTGGATATTCCAAATTTTCACCTCTCAAACTTGACTTACGAATTTCAAACCTAAAACAGTTTTCTGGTTCACTAGTTTTTGGTTTTTCTGGTCTAGAGTCAAATTAGGGTTTGACTTTATTGAAGATATACCCACTCAAAAACTTTGATCTAGGGCTCAAAATTTTGCTCTTGGAGAGGCCCACCTTTCTATGCAAACAGATTTCCAAAATTCCAACTTTGACAAAAACCCTAATTTCTTGCCGGAGGAAGAAGAGAGAGATTTTCACCTTGTGAAATATTTTCCTATTCAGGATAGCTCTGCTACCATGTTATGATTCAATATGCTAAGCTAGATAATATCAGTATTCAATTCAAATTAAAAAAAATAACATATACAGGATCACTGAAAGAAACACAATCACAAGATAGACACAGATTTATCCGGGGAAACCCTCCAGGGGAAGAAAACCCAACAAAACTTCATCAATATAGATGATCAAAAGTTACAAAGATAAAACCTCAAACAAAAGCTCCTTCTCCTTGCAGATCTCTCTCTCTCTCTCTCTCTCTCTCTCTCTCTCTCTCTCTCCTATGTGAATTTCTCAAGTGAGTGAGTGTGTCTAAATGAGGAGCACAACACTCCTATTTATACTTTAACTTTCACTTGACCTTTTCACTAGCTAGGTCATCCCCAACAAACCTAACTGGGCCGACTTACCTAGGAAGACTCAAAACAATATAATATTACATTCTGGAGGTGTCTATCGACCCCACTTACAAATGAGGTTTTACCTCATGACTCTATGATGACCAAATACAATAATAACATCTCGACGGAGGAATAAGACATCTCCGAATAAATTACAATAATAAAATACAATAGAATATTCTTCAAAGTTACAATATTTCAACACTCTCATCTCTACATTTCTCTCTCTCTCTCACTCTCTCCATGGCCCTCCCCCCTCCACCCATCTCTCTCATCCCTACATCCATCTCTTTCCCTCACTATGTATCCATCTCTTCTTCACTCCCTCTCCCTCACTATGTATCCCTCCCTTCCTCTCCCACACCATCTCTCTCTCTAAAGGCCTCCCTCTCCATGCATCTCTCTCTCTCTCTCTCTCTCTCTCCCCCCCATTTCTCCCTCTATTTCTCTCATAAACTCCCTCTTTCTATATCGCTCAAGCCTACCCTCTCTCTCCCTCCATTCCCTTCTATTTACCTCTCTCTCTCTCAGCATCCCTCTTTCTCTATCTCTCATCCCTCTCGCCCCCTCTCTCTCTTACACACACATTCCCTCTCCCTCCCCATTGCTCCCTCTCTCTATCTCTCACATTCTCCCTCTTTCTCTATTGTTCACCCCTATCCCACCTCTCTCTCTCCCTCTGCCACATTAATGTCCCTTCTCCCCATTTCTCATGTCCTCTCTCCCTCCCTCTCCCTCCCTCTCTCTCTCCCTCCCTCTCTCTCTCCCTCCCTCTCTCTCCATCCCCCCAAATCCCCCACCTCTATACCTCACTCTCTCCCTCTCCCCATAGCTCCACATTTTTCTCCCCCCCCGCTTCTCTCTCTCTCTCTCTCAATACCTCCACATCTCTCTCACCTTTTATCCCTCCCTCCCTATATGTTTCCCTTACTCTGCCCCCATATCTCTCTCCCTCCCTCTTCCTCCCTCCCTCCATCCATATCCATTGAACCCCTCTCTAGCGTCCTTGCTTCCTCTCTCCTTATCCTAAATTCTCTCTCTCTCTCTCTCTCTCTCTCACACACACACACACATACCCATCCCCCTTCTCTCTCCATACCCCTCGCTCACCCCCATGTCTCCCACCAACCCATTCTGTACCTCCTTCCCTATCTCTTTCCCTTTCTCTATCCACATTTCTCCCTCACTCCCTCTAATTCCCACCCTCCACATTGCTCTCTCTCTCTCACTGCCTCTAATCCCCCCCCTACACATTGCTCTCTCTCCCTCCCCCACTTTATGTCCCTTCCTCCCCTCTCGTATTCTCTCTCTCTCTCTCTCTCACACACACACACACACACACACACCCCTTACCTGATCCATCCATTGCTTTCTCACTTTCTCTCTAATAATCACTCCCCTCTCTCTCCCCCACCATATCTCTATATTTATCCCCCTCCCTCCCTCCATTTATGTCCCTTCACCCTCCTACCTCTCATCCTTGATTCCTCCATCTCTCCCTCCTATTCTCTCTCACACTCCCTGAAGCGAATAATTATTCGCTCATACAATAATATTCACCAAAAGACTTGGTAAACCAAATAAGCCATAATAATAATATATATTGATGATAAGATAGATAAAAGATGATTTCAATGGTTGATAGCCCGCCTATTAAATAAGGCTTGGGCATTGTGAATGAAAGGTCATGCCCTTTCATCTTTAAGTACAATTAATTATGTTATTATTAATTATTTACTATTATGTTTGTAGCATTGCCACTCTCTTAGAAAGGCTTTGTCCTCAAAGCCTTATAATGTTGTCGCATCGTTCCTTGTGACGTCGTAGCTGACGAAACATGTCGATACAAACTACTAATTGCAGAGCATAAATTCCGATATGTTGATGGATCGATCCATCGCAAATTGATTTGTTGTGGACTGTTGGGATTCCATATTGATATGTCGTCAGGAGATTTGATCGTATTAGTACCATTATGTTTCGACAGTTCCCACTTTTTACAATATCGATGTTTATGGTTGGGGTGTCGATAGGGAATTTTTACAATGTCATTTTCTCTTACGAGTGTCGTCTTTTGAGCATTGATATGAGATGGAAGTTGTATTTCCATCCCTTGAGGTTTTAAAGTTTCGTTTTGTATCTTTTCCAACTTGTTTTCTAACTGCATGTTATCATTTTGAAACTTCTTAATCAATTCTACTTGCGATTTTCTGTCAACTTCAGACTTCTTAAGTTGTTCCTTAAGATCTTCGTTATGGATTTTGATGCAACTATTTTCTTCATGTTTGTCTAGAAGTTTTCCTTCAATGTCTTCCGTAGATTGTTCTATCTTTCAACGATTTTTCAACTTCTTAATTTTTGTGACTAGTGTCTTGTTATGATTTCTTAATCTGAAAATTTATTCAGAATTGTTGGATAGTGCTTTATTACTCTTTGTGATCTCCGACTTATGTGTCTTTTTAGAGTCATCATTTTGCTGTTGAAGAACTTTTATCTGTTGTCAATACTGGTCGACCACTGATTCTTGATCCTCTAATTTCTTTCGTATCCGCGTCAGTTCTTCATTCTTATTGCTAAAGATTTTGTTCAAGCGTATTATTTCTGCTTTGTAATCGTTTCTTTCTTTCTTTATATCTTGATTTTTTAGTCTCTGATTGAAATCACTTTTGTCTTTTAATTCCTCAACTTGCGCACACAATTTTTCTATATGATTTTTCTCGTCAGAATTTTTTGGTTCATTGAATTGGTCTCGTATCTCATGTAGTTTAATCATGACTTCCGATTTCATATTCATGTCTCGTAATTCTTCATTGTCTCTTTGATAACGCTTTAACTTGGCTTCTAATTTCTCTATTTGTAGTCGTAAACGAGATTCCATGATTTTTGATTTCTTCGACATTAGATGGTCATCTTGACTATAGATGGTCTTCAATTTTTTTCGATTTTATTTTCCTTTGACTACCTCTTCAACGATAATTGGTCTTCTTCTTATTAGGTTTAATAACCTTTTTCTCTTTTCCAAAAATAATTATTATTTCAATAAAATAATAATATTATTGTTATTATTATTATTATTATTATTTTTTATAATAATAATAATTAATTAATTAATTAATAATAATATTAATAATATTTTTATAAACTATATATATATATAGTTTTTTGTCAAAAACTAAAAATATTTAAACAAATATAATAATATTATTATAATGTTTAATATTTATTATTATTATTATTATTAGGGTTTCGATGGCCCTAATGGTGAAGTGACGTGGAGATAAATGAAAGAGGGTGTTGGGAGGTCGGAGGGCACGTAGAGGGGGTGAGCGAGGAATGCAGGGGAGAATAAGTGCATTGGGGGGTGAATGAGAGGCGACAGATGGAGGTGGTAAGAAGGAAAGGAGACGCGTAATGGAAGAGGGGGAGGGCGGCAGGAGGGAGTGAACAGGGATGAGGGCCAGGGGGTGGGTTGGAGCGGAAAGGGAGCAGGATCGATGAGAGTAGATGGAGGGAGTGGGGAAGGTGGGGCTCGTGGAAGAGAGCAGTGCGAGCGGTTAGGAGGGGTAAGCTGAAGAGGGGGCATTGTGGGGGTCGTGGAGGGTAGGTGTGTGGAGGGCAGGCTGAGCACGAGTTGGTGGGAGAGGCATCGAGAAGTGCATGATCATGGGAGGAGTGAAGTGCAGGAAGGAGGTGACGTGGGGAGTGGATCGTGGGAAGGAGGATCCGTGATGGGAGCTTAGAGTGAAGGCGTTGGTGGAGTGGGGGGTGCAGCACAGGCATGAAGGAGAGATTAGTGATGTACGTTGGGGTTGGGGAGTGGTGGAAAGGGGGCACACAGGTGGGAGTGTGTGAGGGCTAGGTAGAGGGTATGAGGATTGTGCAGATGGGTGGGAGGAAACATGGAGGAGGTGGCACACCGAGGAGGGAATATGGTGGTGTAGGGAGGAGTGGTGGGTAGATCAGGATGTCACATCGATGAGAGGGCGCAGTGATGTGGGGCTGGAGAGAATAGATATATTGAGAAGAGGTAGCGATGAATGGAGGAGTGCAACAAAGTAGCAGATGGTGGAAAGCGAATGGGAGTGTAGATGAAGGGAATGAAAATGTAATGTAAGCTAATGGCGAAAAATGGAAGAGTGCCAAAGGCCAGAATTCTTGGTCAAAATCCAAATAATGTAGAGAAAACTCTATTGGATGGCTAAAATCCCGAATCAGATGCACGAGGAAGGGGATCTGATACCAAATGAAGCGAATAATTATTCGCTCATACAATAATATTCACCAAAAGACTTGGTAAACCAAATAAGCCATAATAATAATATATATTGATGATAGGATAGATAAAAGATGATTACAATGGTTGATAACCCGCCTATTAAATAAGGCTTGGGAATTGTGAATGAAAGGTCATGCCCTTTCATCTTTAAGTACAATTAATTATGTTTATTATTAATTATTTACTATTATGTTTGTAGCACTCCCTCTCTATCATTAACTCTTTCTCTCTCTCTCTCTCATACTCCCTTCCTCGATGATTTCATCTTATCCCTTCTCCCCAACCCCTTGCCTCATTATGCGCCCTCTTCTCTCTTTCACCCCATTCAAATTCCCTCACTTCATTCCCCCCCTCTTCTTTCCTCTCTCCTCCAACACACACTATTATTCCTCTAATCCTCCTCA
This sequence comes from Larix kaempferi, assembly GCA_027924585.1. NCBI lineage: Eukaryota > Viridiplantae > Streptophyta > Pinopsida > Pinales > Pinaceae > Larix > Larix kaempferi. Next base: position 8,077,422 of record BSBM01000313.1, read on the forward strand.
TCCACCTTTCCATCCACCATTCCTCTCTCGTATCAAAGTATCATCCACTTCTTTGCTTCCCTTTACCTCGCCTCCACATTATCCCCCTTTGTAACTCCCATCTCACTTACTGCTCCTAACCTTAGGGATGGTGCAAGCTAATGTTGGTCTCTTTTGACACATTAGATTCTATAGAAAAATGAAAAAACATGCTTCCCTTAACTTACATGAATATTTTGAGATACTTACACAATAAATATTGCGTTGAGTGAAAAAGATAAATTGTAGGAATTTGAGTCCCGTTTTCGTATACATAAATTTTATCCATTGAAATTTTTCATAGCTATTTCAAGTTTGATATTTTATAATAGTTACTTTTTTTTGGAAAATGATAAGGTATATGTCTTTGTGGGACCTACTTTTGAGTTCCTAAATGATGGAATCAACATACAAAAATTGGTAGACATATAAAGAACAAATAGTACTAGTGCAAAACTATTTTTCCAAAATAAATTTAATATTTATTTTAATTATCTAAGTGTCCAAACCTCGAAAACAGTATGTCAAGTGTGGGTCCCACTTTTGAATGTCTTAATGCAATGATCATGAAATGGTTTTTTATAGCATGTAGAGGTTGGTGTCTAGTAGTGCATCATAATTTTTTTTTAAATGCTTGATAAACAAAAAAATTATGGAAGAAACACTGAGAGTGTGTTTTTTGAGTTGATGAGTAATGACACAAGAAAAATATAAAGAATAGAAACAAATCATATTTAAAAAGAAATTGCATACTTGAATTCTGCAGAAAAAAATATTATATGGGTCTAAAATTTCATCAACACTGATTGTGTGTACCATACTATAATGAGTTGTAAAACACAATCATATTTAGAAAATGGATGAAATGCCCAATTAGCTATGGTTTACCATATTCCATAGCACATGTTTGGTTAATCCCAAGCTAAGTCCAAGTAGACACATAGTAGCAGGGATGACACAAAAACACGTGAGAAGGCTTGGTTTAGGTGGTAATGAACGCATGTGTGTTCCTTTTAAATTCAAATTTCCTTTCCAGCCTATTTGGGTGCCATGGAAACCAAAACGCATGCGTGTTTTATCTCTACAAAATGCATGTGCATTTTGTAGATATAAAATGCACATGCGTTTTGGTTTCCATGGCACCCCAAATAGGCTGGAAAGGAAATTTGAATTTACCTTATAGGTTTAAAACACGTGTGTTATGTTATAGACATCAAATTTACCTTAGGGGTAAGGGGGAGGAGGGGGGTTGGGAGAAAGAAAGAGATAGAGATTGAGGTTTGGGGGGTAGGGGTTTAGGGAGGATTAAGGTAGTTAGAGGGAAGAGGGGGTATAGGGTTGGGGTAGAGAGAGAGATGGGGGGGGTGGTAAGTAGTAGGGGGAGGGGGATTAGGAGAGATAGATAGAGAGAGGTGGTTATGGGTAGGGAGCATAGGAGGGTTAGGGAGAGAGAGGGGGGGTTATGGGTAGTGAGAGAGAGAGAGATAGAGGTGGAGGTGTTAGGGGGTTGGGGGATAAAGAGAGGGGTGGGGATAAGGTGTAGGTGGAGGAGTAGGGGAGAGAAAGAGTGAGAGATGGGGTTAGTAAGGGTTAGTGGGATGTGGGGGGGAGAAATATAGAGATGAGGAGAGGGGGTTAAAGGTAGGGGGAGGAATAGGGTGGTGACATAGGGGGTTAGTAAGGTTTATGAAGATGAGGGGATATAGATAAATATAGGAGGGTTTAGTTATATGGGAAGGAGTAGAGAGAGAGAGAAAGAGAGAGAGGGGGGGGGGTGAGGCATGGAGGGTGTGAGTGATTAGGGGTAGGGGGAGGAGGGGGGTTGCGAGAGATAAAGATATAGATATCACAGTGGGAGGGGGGTTAGGGTTTTAGGGAGGATTATGGAATTTAGAGAGAAGGGGGGGTATAGGGTGGAGGGAGGGAGAGAGAGAGAGAGAGGAGAGAGAGAGAGAGAGAGAGGGTGGGGGCAGAGAGAGAGAGAGATAGAGAGATAGAGAGAGATGTAGGGAGGGAGGGATTGAAATGTAGGGGTTTATAACATGTCTTATAAATCACACACATATTTTGTAACTACAAATGGCCTGCACGTTTTGTAACTGCAAAACATGTGCGCATTTATGTTTTCCCAATTTGCATGTCAAATGACCTGCCAGGCTTGGGATCCTCTAGTGCTAGCACTAAGGAACACATACACATTTTATTTTTTGAAAGCGGAAGCATATATTACAAAATAACAATTGCATGAAAATTCTCCCTCAACTTCATGTGAGTGCCCCCTATATCTCTTCATTACCTCATCTTCTCCTAACCATTCTCTCAAGCCCCACGACTCTTCTCCCTTGTAAGCCATCATGTTTCCCTTCCCTCCTTCAATTCATCTCTCCCCACTTGAACTTCCTAAATCCTCCCAACCCTTTTACCCTTCCCCACCCCCTCTCAACTCTTATTCTGAAGGTAAATTCGATGTTCTTAGCATCACACACGTGTTTTAGCTATATAAATCATGCACTTGTTTTGTAAAGATAAATTGTGCACCCGTTTTCTATGACACTGATTTAGGTTGGAAGATAAATTTGAATTTAAAAGGAACTGGGTCATGTTCCTTACCACCTAGATTGAGCCTCCTCATGTGTTTGTGTGTACTCACCCCTATTCCTATGTGTCTGCTTTGGAGTTAGCTTTGGATTAACCAAACATGTGCTATGGAATATGGTAAACCATATCTAATTGGGCATTTCATCCATTTCTCAATATGCATGTGCTTTACCACTCATTTCTCAATATGGTAAACCATGTGCTTTACCACAATAATTTCTGATGAAATTTTATACATAGATAACACTTTTTTTACAGATTCCAAATATTAGTAATTTATGTTTTTTTTTTCTATTTATCTTGTGCCAAAACTCCTTAACTAAAAAAGCACATTGTTAGTGTTTCTTCCATAAATTTTTCATTTCTCAAGCATCTAAAAAAAATATATGCTGCACTAATAGACATTGACCTCATGCTATAAAAAACCTATTTCATGATCATTGCATTAAGACCTTCAAAAGCTACACCCACACTTGATGTATTGTTTTCGAGGTTTGATCACTTAGATAATTAAAAAAAAAAATTACTAAATTTATTTTGGAAAAATAGTGCCACACTAGTACTATTTGTTCTCTATTTGTCTACCAATTTTTGTAGGTTGATTCCATATTTTAGGCACTCAAAGGTTGCACCCACACAAACATATACCTTATCATTTTCCACAAAAATAAATGTAACTATTAAAAGAGATCAAACTTGAGATAGTTAGGAACATTTTCAATAGATAAAATTTATATATTCGAAAATGTGATTCAATTTCCTAGATTTCATCTTTTTTTACTCAAAGCAACATTTATTGTGTATGTATCTCAAAATATCCATGTAAGTTGAGGGATTCCTTTTTTTTCTAGTTTTCTATTGCATCTAGCATGTCAAAAGAGACCCTCATTATCTTGCACCAACCCACAAGTGATCAGGTGTTAACTAGAAGGGTCATTGTGCCAACAATCATGGTTAAATCGAGCCACTCCCATAATTAGATCTAAACCATCAGTGCAAGTGTAAGTGATCAAGACTTAGCACAATGGGCATTGTCTTGAATAATCGAGATTTGATCATGTCCATGAGATGGAATGACCACATTTGTGTGTGTGCAAAAGAAAGTAATTAAATGATAATGCAAGGGGTAGTTGATCAATTGGTCATGGTCTTATTGCATTGATCAGATCAATGGTTCATGATCACTTGTAGGACTTGGTAAAGTTTGAGGGCGATAGATATGACTGTATCATGAACAATTGAGATATTTTTGGTATTGGAGATCTATGGTTTGCATCTTCTTGCATGATTCCTTTTGGTAGTGTGGATATTTGTAGTGTAGGGGAATATTTGGGGGATACAATGAAATGGAAGATGGAGGGATCAACTTCAATGTGACATGGAAGATCCAAAGGGTTCCACGTAGGGCTTAGGTAGATACCAATGCCACATTAATGCCCCATATGACTTTCCATGTTAGTAGATGAGAAAATGGTATGGAGCCATTTAATTGTTCTAGGTATAATAGGAGTAGATAAAGACAATTTCGATGAAAATTTTGAGGTAGGTCTATAGAGCCAAGGGCTACAAAAATGCCAGTGGGTGGATTCCTAATTCGACTAAAATCTTTTAGAAAATGGAGATTAGTGGATTTTGAAGATTCTAATTAGAAACCTAGAGAGAAGTCGTGGTTGTGATGCAATTTTGATAGTACAATTCATGAACATGCATGAAGATTCCACATGAGAATTTAATTGTATTATGTTTGGAAGGAAGATGCAAAAACATGCCAAAATCCACTATTTATGGACACTTTTTGGGGATTTTGAAAACCTTTTAGGAAGGAAAAGTGGCTTAATAATTCAAAACTATTTTTATTATTATCTAACTTACATTTTACCTCCTTAGCAATCTAAAGAAATTTGTCTAACTGAAGATTTTTTAGTTGCTCAATTTGAAAGATAACCATTTTTGACAAGTATTCCAAGTCTTGAAGAATGTAAAAATGACAAATACTCAATTCCAAAAAAATATAAAAATTGATTGGAGTATCAAATCAATAATCTGAAATTTGTTGAGTATTCACTATCATGAATGTTATTAGCATCCAATACAAAAATTTTCTTGTTTTTTCTTAAATTTTATGTAGATGGTTGAAGTTGGTCTTTGAGACTAGATGCACCTACAAGAAATGTGCAAAAAATGAGCAAAATTAGCATGTTATAACTTTTAACTCCAAACTTAGAACTAAACATGGTTATAATGGTTAGAAAGGTAAAGTTAGGGAGAATATAGTGCAAAATAATTTTTTTTAGAACATGTTTCTAGTTGTTCCAAAGAAACAAGGGCATAGCTTATGGATTTACCGTCTTCAATATGGGTGACCTCCAAAGTATCTTAATATTTGGAAAATTTTTGTAGAATGATACCAGAGTGTGCTAGAGGTGAAATTGAATAAGGATGAGCGAATGCTTCATAACATGATAGTATTATTGATGAGAAAAGATATTTAAAGTGATAATACTATGGTAATGTTTGTTAACAAGTGGCTAAACATATGGAATGGAGAAGCAAATATTCTTGTATACTATATTTTGTAACCACTTTTTGTAATGCCCCTAGACTGACTGAAAACTTTGAAGGCACTTACCAAGTGACCCGCTCGAATAATTTCCTAATAAAACAAAATTTATGTGCATCTCAGAATAAAATTGTTTGATGATTTGAGAGTTCATGTGATAACTTGTTATGCTTCAGTTAGACTTTTGGTTTAATGGGTAATTATAGATAATTTAGAATATGATGAGAATGATATTTTGCTTAATGTTTGTCAATGTCATGAAAGGAGTTATGAGCACGAACATAATTATATTTTACCTTACGACTAGCAAAGTTATGAAATGCATTATGATGGTTATGAGTAGATTAACGGAAAGCTTAACAATGCTTTACGACTAGAAAATTTATGAAATGTGTTATGATCGTTATGAGTAGATTAACAAAATGCTCAACAATGCTTTATGACTAGCAAATTTATGAAATGCATTATGATGATTATGTATAGATGAATGATGTGCTTAACGACTAGCCATTTTATGAAACAAATAGTGTTATTAATGTGTGATGTGAGCATATGTGTAGTGATAAGTAAGACTATCCATTGACTGACCCACAAAGGAATAAAATGGGGCCATAGAGAAAGAGAAACTTCACACATGGGGGTATGCCAACGATGTCAACACACGATAACACCCATGCACGAGTTGAAATCCATTCAACTTTAATTGGGTGAGCGCGAAGTCGTACGGATAGGACCATAACGGTTTGGTCACGTACGAGGTTGAGGGGCACATAGTAAGAATATAATTACTCCTCAATGCCATTAGTCTCACGTAGAGTGTAGCTGAATGATTTATGGTCATGATTCCTAAATCACTACACGAAATCCCCGCACATCAGATAGAAGGAAAATTATTCTCAAAAGGACCCGACGATGCGGTACCTAGATAATAAAGGAAGAATGATTGTCGGAAGGACCCGATGATATGGTACCTATACAAATAAAAGGGAAATTGGTAAATGAACACCTATGTAATTGGCATATAGTATTGCATAAGATAAACTGTGCAAGAAATGTTTATTTGTAAATATTCAATTGAAGAATAATATAGCATCATTTTAGTTGTGCATGAAACATGAAATGATTAATTATAATTAAATAATTAGGAATATTTAAATTTGGAGCAAAATATAGACTAAGAATCATTAACTAGTCAACTCCACTTACACCCACTAATTTAGAGATTGGAATCCTAGCATCAGGGGACATCTACGAGTAAAATGTGGGAGATATGTGCACTCTCATGAGAGAGTGACACATGGTTGGGTGAATATCTATATTAAATAATTTTGCATGAAGCGACATGTGTCGCTGGAAATTTCTCTATTTAAGAGAAAAGAGAAGATGGAGAAAGGACCCTATTGTTGGATGACTACTGTAATGGATTCAAAGTTCTGAATGTGTTACTATTGTGAGTTTGGAAAATAATTTTGGTGAGGGGGATCTCATTTCTGAATTGTTGTTACATGTGTGTTCTCTAAGGCACTTTTGCTCGGGGGTTTTGGAGGAAGGATATTACTCTCGATAAGTTAGGGAGGTCAACCGAGGGGTTAGTCAGTGGCTCGTTAAGAATTATGAGTTGAAGTGAAGCTACGTCAAATCCATAATCGTCACCAGCTGCTGTATCACACATCCAGGAAGGTAGAATTTTCTGAATTTCTCCCATTCTGTTTTATATTGATGATAAAAAATATGGATAGTTCTGTTGGAAGAACCCATACGACATGTGGACTTATGTTTAATCTATGCATCTATTGGTTGTTTTTGTGTAAAGAATTTGAGCGGAACTACCCTTATCACAGTAGAGAGTATGTCCAGATAGTTAATGGAGTTTAACCCAACCGATTTTAATCCTTCTACGTGCGAGTCGACTTAAACTGAGTCAAGCGAGAGTCTTCTTCCCACTCATTCGGCTGAATGGATTTTCCCCCTGGTGATGCATTGTTCCTTTCGGTTTCTTTGTAATCTCTGACATTTGAGTATGCCCCTTAACTTCGACTCACCGAACCCTGGAGCACGACCTATGATCATCTCTACTCATGCGATAGTGCCTACTATCATATATATATATATATATATATACTCAAGCAAAAAACACACCGTGCAGTAAATAAGATTTAATTGTGCGGTAGATTAATATATTCTTTTTCTTCGCTTCGGACTTCACCGATCATACAATAGAGAACCCCAAATTTTACTTCGCAAAACACTTGCTTCACTAAGAATTAACTTTGTAGATTAACTGCGCGGCGGTTAACTGCGCAGATTTCAACTTTTTACTGCGCAGTTAACTTCGCAATACTTTACTTCGCGGATCACTTAAACAAACTTTATCATGAAATATATTTCTCTAAGACATAACAACTAAAACATCTTACGTGAAGTTACTCGTTAAATTAGAACTTTCACTGTGGTGAACTATTTGGAAGCCTTGATTTCTTTTACTGCGCGTAAATGTAAGCAACATTCACACAAGTAAATATGGAGAATATGTGCGCAAAGCAATATTGAACATTCTTGAGAATGAAACATAAAACTAAAGACTTATATATATCACCACATTAAACTGCGCAACTCCTCAATACATGGAAATGAGTTTTCACTTTGATCTTTTACATTCACAGAGCTTGGGATCTTGATACAAACTTCATGGATCTTCACTTATATTCTTCTCCTCTTCAAATCTCTCATAGAGTTTCAACTATGAGCTTATACTTATAGAGTTTCCTAACAATCGACTTAAGATCGCTTCACTTGGAAGCTACACAATTTCATTAAACACTGTAATTAATTCTTACCTAAGAAATCTTGACATGTGAACTAATAACGGGGTTACATTAATACAAACTTGATGTGCACCGGATTGGCTGTGAACTTATTGACAGATTGGCATTGCAGACTTTGCGTGCTGACACAAAAAGACTGACAGAGCTGGCGCAGTTAGATATGCTATCAGCTCTTAATTACAATATTTCCAACACTCCCCCTTAAATATGAGCAGATGAGGATCATTAAACAAAAGTAAAATATTACAAAATATTTCAGAGTTGGAACATGCTCTGTGCATGAGGAAGTTCACTGTGCAGAACTTGTCACTCCCAAACAACTTCGTAGATATTGGAATGGGTCTTTTTCCAATGGTTTGGTAAATATGTCTGCTACCTGATCTTCAGACTTGCAAAATTCTAAACAGATTTCTTTGTTGTTTATCATTTCTCTAAGAAAATGATACCTTGTGTCGATGTGCTTGGTTCTCTTGTGGAACACATGATTCTTTGACAGTGCGATAGCTGAATTGTTGTCACAGTAAATGACTGTGGGTTCTTGCTGGTTTTGCGATAGATCATTTAACATTCTTCGCATCCAAACTGCTTGACATGCAGCGCTTGTAGCTGCGACATACTTTGCTTCTGCTTAAGAAAGAGTTACTATGGGTTGTTTCTTTGAAGCCCATGATACAACACTTGTTCCTAAATGAAATGTATTCCCAGATGTGATTTTTCTGTCATTTATGCTGCCTCCATTGTCACTGTCAGTGTATCCAATGAGTTTGAAATTTTATGAGGTTGAATACAAAATACAAAAGTCTTTTGTTCCACTTACATACCTCAGAATTATTTTACCTACTTGTCAATGAGATTCTTTTGGTGACTCCATGAATCTTGAGATTAAGCTGAATCCATACATGATATTTGACCTTGTCACTGTAAGATACATAAGGCTTCTAATGAGTCTTTTAAACAGCGTAGGATCTACATTGGATCCATCATCATCCTTGCTCAATTTCAAACCTGTTATCATTGGTGTTGGAGCTGTCTTACAGTTTAACATTTTAAATCTGTTCAAGACATCACTTGCATACTTCGACTGAGATATAAATATGCCTTTTTCAAACTGTTGGACTTCAATGCCCAGAAAATACTTCATAATCCCCAAATTAGTCATTTCAAATTCACTTTCCATGACTGATATAAATTCTTCTATGCCAAAATCACTAGTAAATATTAAATCATCTACATACAGGCATACAATTAGCTTATTACCTTGCTTGTTGATTTTTGTGTACAACGTTGGATCACATTCACTTCTTTGAAATCCATTTTGAATGAGGTATGAGTCAATGCGGCTATACCAGGCTCTAAGAGCTTTCTTCAAACCATAGAGCGCATTTTTCAACTTGTATACTTTGTGGCCTTGTCCTGGAACTTCATAGCCTTGTGGCTGCTCCACATATACTTCTTCCTCCAAATAACCATTTAAAAATGCAGACTTAACATCCATTTGGTAAACAGGCCATGTCTTATGGGTTGCGATGGCCAAAATTGTTCTGATAGTGACCATTCATGCTACAGGTGTAAAGGTTTCATTGAAGTCTATGCCAGACTGCTGTGTGAATCCTCTTACTACCAATCTTGCCTTGTGCGTTTGCACATTTCCATCAACATCTTGCTTGGTCTTATAAATCCATTTCACACTTATCACATCCTTGTCCTTAGGAACATTAACTAATTCCCATGTATGATTTTTCTCATCGCATTATATTTCTTCATCCATGGCTTGTGCCCAAAATTTATCTTCAACAGTTTCTTCAAATGTTAGAGGATCATTAACTTGAGAAAATAATGCAAAAACTGAGAATGAATTAGGTGTACCAGACTCATATATCTCACGCAGAGTTCTTGTCTTTGTCGGAGTTGCTGGTGTCAAACTGCGTGAACTGCTTGATGGAGTTTGTTGCACACTTGGTGTGCTTGTCAGAGTTGCTTGGACTGCGACTTGTGTTGAAGTTCCTTGTGCCGAACCATGTTGCGCAGTCCTGGGACGTAGCTGCGAAGTTTTGATTCACATGTGGAGTTTCAACCACATCTTCTGCGATGTCATCATGTTCAACATGTGACATGATTTTCACATTCTTCTCTATAGTTCCATCCCATGCTTCATTTTCGACAAAATGAACATCGCGACTGATAATAACTTTTCTTGCAACAGGATCATACAACTTGTATGCTTTTGTATCTTCAGAATACCCAATAAAAATGCATTTCTGTCCTTTATTATCTAATTTTCTTCTTAGCTCATCTGAAACATGTGCATATGCTACACAACCAAAAAATTTTAAATGCGAAACACTATGTTTCATACCTGTCCATGCTTCCTGCGGAACTTTGTTCTTCATGCTCTTCGTCGAACATCAATTCATGATGTATACAACAGTTTCCACTGCTTCAGCCCAGTATTCATTTGACAGATACATGGCTGCCAACATACTGCGCGCCATCTCCATAATGGTTATGTTTTTCCTCTTCGCGATACCATTCTACTACGGTGTATACCACGCAGTGAATTGATTCTGTATGCCATGATTCTTGCAAAAATTTAATAAATCATTTGAGACATACTCACCACCTCTATCTGTTCTTAATATCTTGATGATGTGTCCACTTTGTTTCTCCACAAGTGCCTTGAATTGCTGAAAACAACTAAACGCATCAGATTTGTGTTTTAGAAAATAGAACCATGTTTTTCAAGTGAAATCATTAATAAATGTGAGAAGATAAGACGGTGTTTGCATTGGTCCACAAATATCAGAGTGCACAATTTCAAGTGGGGTGCGATCTCTGTATGACTTTCTGACTGGAAAAATCTGTCTATGTTGTTTTCCAAAAATACAACCTTCACAAATTCTCTCTGGATTTTCAATCAATGGAAATCCTTTCACCATATCCTTCATGTGCAGTAGCTTCATCCCACCAAAATTCAGATGTCCAAATATGAAGTGCCACAACCAGGATTCACCCCGAATTTCTGTTTGAAACACAGCTTGCATTGCGTTGTCTTTTTCTTCCTTGCCGCAGTGAATGTCTGCTCCTTTGCTTTCTTCTTTGAACGCAGTTCCAAAATTTTCATTCTGTCTTTCATGAACAACTTGAGTTGCTTTTCCTTTTATGATTGGCCTTATCCTCAAAGGAAACAAACGATTGCTTTTCATCTGCACTTCGGCTATCAACTGATTGCTTGGATATATGTCTTTGATCACACATCGCTTTCCTATCATGTGAACTCTGTAACCTTTTTCCATCAGCTATCCAATGCTCATCAAATTATGCTTTAAAACTTGAACATAATAAACGTCGGGCATAAAGTTCTGCTCCACCTATTTTGTTAGAATATCAACAGTACCCTTACCCAAAACAGTGACTTGGATACTGTTTCCAAGTGTGACATCAATTTGAATTGCTAGTCATATGATTACTACAGCCTGAGTCTAAATACCATATGTCATTTGGACTTTCTTGAACAACATTTCATTTAAGTGAAGATGCGCATGCTAAGAATAGTGAGCTGTTCGAAGTGCTGTTGTTGCTTGATTGAGCTTCACTTTGCTTTCCTTGGTCATACTGCTTCTTCCTGCATTTATATGCGAAGTGTCCAAACCTTTTACAGTAATGACATTGAATTTTTGATTTATCATACCTTTGTCCACTTGGCTGATTGGGGGTCTGATTCTGGCTTCTACCAACGACATGTGCAGGGATGCTACTGCGACCTCCTCTGAAAGAACTTTTTCCTCTACCTCTAGAGTTTGATCTTCCTCTGCCTCTTCCACGACTTATGGACAACTGTGCTGTGAATTCACCTTCCAGCGATGTATCTGAACTGCTGATTTTATGTTCATGATTGAATAATGAGACTTGCAACTCATCAATAGTAAATGTGGATAGGTCTTTGTTTTCCTCCAGGGTCACAACTAAAGATTCAAATTTCTTTGAAAGAACTCTAAGAACTTTTTCAACAACCCTTTGGTCACCTAGAGTTTCTCCATGAGACTTTATTTGATTAACTAGACCAATAACACGAGTATAGAATGATTCTACTGACTTTGTATTTTTCATTGACATAGATTTGAAATCTCTTCTAAGAATTTGAAGTTTTGCAGTCTTTACCTTGTTCAAGCCTTGATAGGAAGTTTCCAGTGTGTCCCACGCTTCCTTAGTTGACTGCGTTATTACTACTCTTGGGAGCATGGATTCATGTGTAGCTTGATGTATGTGGCACAACGAATTTCCATCTTTCTTCCTTTGTTCCTTCAAGACATCCTTCTCAGCTTGTGTGATATTTTTATATGCTGCTAGATCTGCTGATTCTACATATACACTCTAGATTATTTCCCATACATCTTGACCTCTAAACAAAGCTTTCATAGTTAGAGACCAATATTCATAATTTTTTTATGAAAAGATTGGAGTTTGCAAATTACCAGAAGTGGAAGCCATTCTTAATTGATTTTCCCTTTATAAATATTATTCCCACTTTCCGTAAACCAGGATCTGATACCAGATCAAGGGAAAAGCACACTGCGCAGT